>VWYI01028952.1:2407-82084 GCA_013399455.1 Anthoscopus minutus
ATGATCTTCCAAAAGTTTGAGATGCAAGTTCATGGAATACAATATTCTTTTGGGGGGCAGTGGACCTGGACTATCAGCTGATCTGTTTAAAAACTTTATGTGCTGATCTTAGCAATTTTTCTCTAATCACATACAGTGACATAAGTATCATTGTGTGTAATGTACGTGAGCCAACAGAAATACATTGTATTCAAATGTGCTCCAAGTATCAGCTCTGTTGTCTTCCAGTAATGGATCCATGTTTTTTGGAATATTCATTAAACTAAAGTTAGTCAGCTGCCTTNTGTTCATAAACACTAGATCTATACATTCATAAATCTAGTGTTTATGAACATGGATCCATGTTTTTTGGAATATTCATTAAACTAAAGTTGGTCAGCTGCCTTGCAGATTCATTACTTCCCCAGAGCATGTGGTTGTACTGTGTACGTAGAGAAAGATCTATATAACTTCATGATCTTAGTCACACCTAGAAAGAAATGAGTGTACTGAGATAGTGCATACAGACATCGGTTGGGAATTGGCCTACTCATGCCAGTTCCTGCATCACTAAGAAAGCAGACAGGTTTTCCTTCAAATAAATAAGCTGTTCTAGAAAAAAAAATTATGTATTTGTTTTCTGTTATCAAGTTTCCCGAAACTATCATGTTTTGCTGTCTGATTTTTGAGTTGTAGGAAATAACCAAAACTAATACTTTGGGCGTTCTCTGCTTCACTTAGCTACATGTTGCATGCCCAACTTCTCCATGTGGTCTGAAAAAATTACTAACTATTACGTTCTCTTCTAAACTAGCTGTGGAAATAACAATTAAGTGCCACTTTTAAACTAGTGCTTGTAGTACTGAAGTCTGAGTAGTAAATTAGATTGATAAATTAGTATTCCTTAAAGAATGGGAAGGCATATTCATAATTTTAAAAGACCAAAACAGTAATTGGTAAGTAATTTGAGTTTTACATGCACAAAGTTCGATCCAGCATAATTTTACCTGAGTTTCAGTATATATGTTTGTGACTTAGGTGAGCAAACCCTTTTTGTTTACTCAGTTACAGGGGTTACGACTGTCGAAGCAATCTCTTTTACACGCAGACGGGTGAGATTGTGTACCACGTGGCAGCGGTGGGAGTGGTGTACAACCGGCAGCAGAACACGCAGCGCTTTTATCTGGGTCACGATGATGACATTCTTTGCCTTGCTATTCATCCCTTAAAGGACTATGTGGCAACAGGCCAGGTAGGATTCCTGTTTATCTGCAATAACAATCTGAAGTTGTTGCTACTTTAGAAAGGCCTTGGAGGTCTTGAGGGAAAAGCATCCAGTCTACGTTTATTCAGGTGAAGGACTGCATTTCTGTTGCAGATGGAATCATGGTCAAAAACTGACATAGAAGTGTTTTTTACAGTTATTAATATTATGGTAAGACTCCACTCAGTTTTTCTGAACCTCATTTAAAACTAAGAATAGATTTATATTTTTTTATTCACCATTGCATTGCAGCTTCTTGATAAAAGGAGGAGGAAATGTATAGATAAAATATATTGTTTTAATATCTTGGTTTTTAGATTAGCTGTATTAGCATTGCATTAATTTACTATTTCATAGTAAGAAGTGAGCAGTTGTTACAGTCTGGCATTCCAATTTAAAGCATTATGTTTTTCATTATCACCTGTACACAAACTATGTACTGTTTATGCATACAATAAAGGGATATATATTGCTCAAGTTCCTTCATACTAATAATAGTTTATTTTATTTTTTCCAGACAGTTATTTCAGGTAAATTATTCTCACACATGTTTCCAAACAAGTCTTCTGGTAAATAATTATACACTAGGATTTGAAGGCTTGAGCTCATGTTTCAGAGTCTTTTATTTATGCTTATCATTTTTATCATTGTTGCCCTTGTTATTGTATAATAAATTGGAAAATATGTGAACTGAATTTTTTAATAGAAATAAACTTTTATTTACTATGCTCTTGATTTTTATAAAAATGTTGAGATTTATGTAACTCTGACTGTAGGTCAGTTAAGAAATCAGCCCTAAGTACGAGAATTGAGTTGATTTAGTTTTGGAGTAGTAAAGGCTATGAATAAAAATGTCCCTGAATTTACAATAACTTGTGCTACCAACAGAAAGATACACTTCATTATATACTGTTTTATACATACACATTACATACTGTTGTATTCTATGATACATGAAGGAACTAGGTAAAGCAGTAATCAAATTCCTCATCCCACCCTGATTCAGATCTTCTGGATAGTGGATGTTCTGAAAAACTTTGCAAATACCTTATGTTAAGTTTGTTACAGAAATAGATCCTAGATCTTCTGAGCCTTAAATGCAAGACAGTTTTGTTCTGGTTGGTGTGCCTTTTTATTTGTGCACTGAGGTGCTAAACCCTTGTATCTCAAATGATCTTTTAAGTGCTGACTAATACTGATTTTGTACATAGTTGAAAAGAATAAGCTATATTCCATTTCTTACCAGGTTTGTTACCTACATTAGTGCATTCTAGTGGAAATTACTCCACTGGTATAAGTGTAATAGAATCTGCTGTGTAATGACACCAGAAGTCACCTTGATTTCTGAAACGTAGAGAAGCTGACATACTAGCAGTAAAAATAACCTTTTANTATCAATGTATTTTTTTTTCAAATACTTTTTGAAGTGTTCTTAACACTTTTTAAACAATTGTGTAAAATAGCTGAGAAATGGAAAAAAATTGGCTATGAATATGTATACTTTCAGGTTGGTCGAGATTCCTCGATTCACATTTGGGATACAGAAACAATAAAGCCACTCTCAGTATTAAAGGGCTATCACCAGTATGGTGTTTGTGCTGTTGATTTTTCAGGTAATAAGTATTTATTTATTTATTTATTTGCACTTTTCTGTGTGAAAGTACAAGATAATCAGTACTACTGAGAAACTTTGGGTTCATTTACAATGAAAATTTTGTATTATAAATATTCTCCAGTGTTCAATGTCAAATGAGAGATGCTGTCTTAAAATGAACATTCATTAGGAAGACCTCCTTTGCAATCTTGCATGTAGGAAATGCGGGAGCAGCTACTGTCCTGATTAACAGCTGAGCTGAGCACTTCTCAGAATTAATTATGGTTGTATGAGGCAGATGCACAGATCTGGAGTGTTGTGTCTGCTTTTACAAGTTTGTAAGAAGATTTTTGAGCAAATTCATCGTGTGAAATTTTTTCTTTTTAAAATTAAATCCTGAGTAGCACACTGATACATTCAGGAAGTCCAGTCAGGGAGTTGTTCTGGTCAGAAACACGGGCTCTCTCTCCACCTTAACCTAACATAATCAGTTAAATCCCTTGTGATTTTTACACCCCTTACACCGAATTCCTGCACCAATATTAAATTTCCTCTGCTCATATTTTGTACATGGTTGAAGCTTCTATTCATTCTTTAATTGTTTGGATTTACTGGATGTGATCTCTGAACTTGCAGCAAGGATGTGTGATCACAAAGATGAATGGTTTGTGGTCTTTGATGCTTCGTCCTTTTGTTTCTCCTTTTTCAAGATATGAATCTCATTTCTCAATGGCATGGATATATAGCAGTTCCAAAAATGGACACATGTCAGAAAGGCATTGATCTTGAGTGACACAAAGAGCTTGTTTATTGAAGGTTAATGTGGAATATGTGTCAAAGCTTTTCCAAGACTTCAAAGTACTACTAAGCTTAAGGGCATTTCACAAATTTCATGGTATGGCTTCAGTGCTTTCCTTTTCAGAAATGAACAGAGATTTTCAGAGTGAACATAAAATTTTCAGAAGAACAACCTGTTGTGAATATTTTTGTGCAACTCTGTCAGCAGCTAACTAAACAAGGGATTTCATACAGAGAGCCTCTAAATTCACATTTGAGACAGGATAATTTAAAGTCCTACACTTCATCCACGTTTAAAAGCAAATGGATGATAAAACATGCCTCTAAAAATATCATTGGCTTATTTACTTGTTTTTACATTCTTGTTATATTTGTGAATTATAATATTATAATATTTTTAATATTGTTTATTGTTATTGCAACATAGTTATCTATCTACTCTCTTAATAATAAATTTATTATTCTAGCGGATGGGAAACGATTGGCTTCTGTTGGAATTGATGACAATCACACTATTGTACTCTGGGACTGGAAGAAAGGAGAAAAACTTTCAGCAGTGAGGTAGGAATTTAACTATGTTTCAAAATCTGTACCTAGATTTACTATCAAATAACTGTAAGGAAAATATATTCATTAAAGAATAAGAGTTCTCTAATAAATTAGCAGTTTCTATTACATAAGTGATGCAGGCAATAACACTTAGTCATGTTAAAAATGTTCTGTGGAAGAAGTAGGTGAAGGTCTGGTAGCCAACAAAAACTATTACAGGGACTGCTCAGCTGGTGAAGAAAGATGGCATGGAAGCCATTGCTGTGATCTGAAATATCCTCTTTAAAACTCTGTGCACTTCTGTTTGCCTTCTTAAAGGTAGTGATACATGGTGTGTTCAGGTGTTTTTCTTCAGAAGTCACACCTTTCTTGGGATAGTAATTCGCAGTTGTTTTGCAGAGTTCTTTTTTCTTTGGGGTTCTTTCCTTTTCCTTTCTGACTCCTCACCAGTCTAATCTAACTTTGAACTCCACTCTGCTTTGAACAGCAAATTGGACTAAGTAACATCCAAAGGTTAAGTGTTCAGGAAGTTTCTTTGTGTCTGCACAAATTATTTAATATATGTTTTTAAATTGTTTTAATCTACAAAATAGAATCCTATTTCTAATTTTGGGTGATGTTATTTAAACCTTTGACTTCTTTTTCCTAAGGATCTACTGCTTTAAATAGAGCAGTAGTGTGAGCGGGTTTTGTCCTATTCTGTCTGGATTCAGTGATTAAACATTCTGGGTAGATTTAAAAAAGCTTTTTACTTCTCTCTGCAATACAATTAAAAAGTGTCAGCTTCCCTTTCATCCATTAAGTCATTATTGCTTTATAATTTCATTTACTCTCATTTTATTTTTAAACACATGTTGAATTTCTTATCAACTGAAAAATTAAAATTCTGTAGAGATGATGTAGATAGAGTACTCCTTTCCCAGTTACTTGTCAAAAGCCCAGTTAGATTTCCTAATCTGAAGACATTTGTCTGCATCTAATTTCTTTTTTTTTAATGTTATTGTTTCTCCCCACCACACAAAAAATGGGAAAGGATGAATTCTGATCAAAAAAATTGATCAGAATTTTTGAGAATAGCATCTGTACTTTGAAGATGACTGTGAGTTTGGAAAGAAACTGTTTCATGCCTTCAGCCACTAGATCATCTAGTGGTCTGAAAGGACAGAAGAGGAAAGATTATTGCCACTTCTGAACAGGGAGCAAACATTAGGTGCTGAGGGCTCTTCTTCATTTTAAGTAAAGAAAAACAACCTGCAAGCATTGCTTTGCATAGATAGCAAACAGTCAAAAGCTGTTTTTCAGACTGTAGGACTGAAGCAAAGCATTAGTTTTGTAGAAGCATAGTAAGAAATATAAAATACAGGAAATATAAAGGTTTTAATGTTTTTAGAATCAGCTGTGATTTCCATCAAAAATGTAATAGCAGCATAAATTTTGTTCTCACAAAACCAGAAAAATCAGCTACACGGTGAATGACAGTGGCAGTTTGTTTTCAAAATAAGTGAATTTAAAATATGATTTGTGACTTTAGTCCTTAAGTCTCATTATGAGCTGTCAAAGATCTAAATGCCATATACCCAAACTTAATGCAAATATATTTTCTTTTGCAAAGAAAATGCCTCCTAGTGCCTCTTTGAAGTAATTACTTACCTGCCTTGGAAACTGAAGGGTAATGAAAGTAGAGCAGGACTAAAAATATTGCTTCTTTAGCTTTCTACTTCCTCATTATAAACTATTAGTAGTGATTTGAAAGCAAGGGTTAGCAAGGTAGAGCAGATATACGTAAAAATAAAACAAAAAAATCCCTCTCAAACCTATTAAAAATACTATGAGTTTTATTTAAATGATTTTGTTTTGCATTTCAGGGGAAGTAAAGACAAGATTTTTGTTGTTAAGATTAATCCTTACATGCCTGATAAATTGATTACAGTTGGAATTAAACACATGAAATTCTGGCGGAGAGCAGGTAAGAACACTTCAGAATTAGAGCATTTTCTGTTGCTGGCAGTATAACTATTGTGTCTCTTAGTGTATGTTTCTTGCATGAAAGGCAAATGTTGTCTTTGTATATCTTTTAGTGTTGCCTGAGAAGTAAGAATGTTAATTGGCATTATGGCAGTAGTGGAAATTATTTTAAGATCAATCTGCCATGGAGCTAGAGCGACATAAGTAGAAAAGACCCTGCATTTTCTACTGTCCGTTTTTATATCTAATAACATAGCATATCTGAAAATTTTATAGTGCTACTCTAAAATCATAGAACAGTTTTTGGAAGAAGAACCTTTACAAGCACATATGCTGTAAAAAAGCACAAGTATAAATAATATTAAGGTTATAAAAATCCACATACAAAATTAAGACAAAGTACTTAAAGAGAGCACATCTGCCAGTTTAGGGGTCTTTGTATAGATACCTCTGTTGACCCTGAAAATTAAAAAACAAGGTTATTTCTGCTTGAGAAATTTTGAACAGAGAAAAACCTCTTCCTTGATACTTGCGTGAACATCGTTTCACACTTCAGATCATATGTAAAGACATATGTGCTACAGAAGACTAGCTTATCTGCTAAGAATGTTCTAATTATTCATGTAGAATTTATGTACATTAACTCACATGAGTCCTGATAAAGATTAATTGTGTAGAGAAAACTGTGATGAAAAAAATGACACTGTTTTTCTCAGTTCTAGCTCCAACAGAAATTAATAAAGATTGCCTGAGAGCAAGGTGTTGAAACCTGTGTGAATTATTAATTTTACAACTGAGCTAGGAAGAACAAATTGTCTCAGAATATTTGCTAAAAAAAGCTACTATAAATTCTGTAAGAAGAAATCTTAACTATGACAAAAGCTTGGAGGTGGTGATTTTGAAGAATGAAAGGGAATTGTTTAAAGTGCTGTTCTGCTCTCTGGGCCTGCTCAGTCAGAGGAATCAGATTCCTCTGGTGCTGCAGCCCATCCGTGTGAAACTTCAGCAGCACACTGGCAGGGCAGCCCCCCCCCAGGGAACACAGCAGTGTTGGTGTGAGGAGTAGAACATCAGTGCACCTGAACAAATGCCAGCTTTCTGAAATCTGCAGTAGAGCAGGTGCACTTGGTTGAGAAGTGACACGAAGTACATGCCCTGGACGAGCTTGTCATCACTGCCTAGTGAGGGCAGAGGGGTTCCAAGACCTGATGTCTCCATACAAGAACAATACAAAGCGTCAGATACTGAGGGACTTCTGTGTTCTACCACATGAAGTTTCCCTGTTTTGTTTTATACCATTGTGATGATATAAATCTGTCTTTCTATCCAGAAGTTACTGTGGGCTATAGCTGCCACAGGATTTTAGATATAAAAGGATTATAAAATTTATATATTTGTAACATTTCTATTATCCATAGGCTACTATAAGTAAACCTCTAAAATAAAGTTAGAAATCCTTTCACTGAAAAGAGTGGGATGTGAAGATCTAAACTTATTTTTTCTTTCCAGACAATTCCTTAGTAGTTTATATGAACTGCATGTGGTAGATGTTAATTTTTTTGTTGAGATGCAAGTTGACAAATACATTTTGTCTGTATATGTCTGTGTGAGTGTATGTATGTATTCAAATTCAGATTCAAGTAGTAAGTTAAAAATAAGGTTGCATCTTTTGTTTGTTTGGTTTTGGTTTGTGGTTTTTTTTGTGGTTGTTGGGTGTTTTGTTTTAGTTTGTTTTTTTTGTTTTGTTGGTTGGTTTTGTTTTTTATTATAGTGAAAGTTGACTAATAATAATAATAACATTTATTTTGTGAGATCTCAAACTCATTTTTTAGGGGAGCATGGGTGGACTAAAAGAAAATTACTTGTTGCTCTGCAAATGGTTTTATAGTTCTTGTGCTATAGTTCCAAGCAAATGTCTAATGACTTGTTTTTGGTCTGAACCAGGAGGAGGACTAATTGGGAGAAAGGGCTGCATAGGTGCATTGGGAAGAACTGACACAATGATGTGTGCAGTGTATGGCTGGACAGAAGAGATGGCGTTCTCTGGAACCTCCACGGGGGATGTGTGTATTTGGAGAGATGTGTTTCTCATAAAAACTGTCAAAGCACATGATGGTCCTGTGTTCAGCATGCACGCATTGGAAAAAGTAAATAAACTGCTCATTGCTTTTTTTATGTCTGGACAAAAAAGTCTATGATAAATGTTAAACCTTTCCCAGACTCAGGAATCCATGTTTTTCTTTTCATTACAGAAAAGCCTTGTATGGTCCAGATTCAAAATGGTGTTTTATGCATTACTGCAAAATTTTTATGCAGTCTCTTATTCTTGTTACGTAGTATGCTGTTTCTCAAGCTCTTGTGGTCACTGACATCTTATAAAATAATTTGCATAACCTCTTACTAAAGGAGTTACAGTAACTGATCTAAGCATCAGGAAGTTCAGTGGAATATGTGAGCTTGTGAGAGAGGAAGAAGACCATACTTGTACTATTTTGTGATGTAATTACTGTCTACCCATAGACAAATTCAATTTGTAAATCATTAAATACTTTCTCCAGATTCTTGGCATCTTCTTAGCCCAGGAAAGCCTTTAAGCATGTGCTTAAATATGGATGAGTGTTCCAGTTAGATTATTTGTGTCTTTAGAGTTATGTATATGTTGGTGTTTCGCTAGCTTAGACCAAGTCACTCTACCTCCCAATATTTGTGTTTCAGAAAAGTAGCATTGGACAATACATGTGTTATTCATACTGCAAGAACTGAGTGCTCTGAAGGAAAGAACTAATGATTTCAGTATTAACCATACCTGTTGCTTCTTTAAATACCTTTATATAATTTTTAAAGACACAAATGTGCATATATTTGAAAAATATAAGCACTAATCAAATTTTTGCAGTACTAAGTCTGGTTTTGAGTAATGAGGAGAAATGCCAAATGAGGCTAAATATCAAGGAAAAACACTATAGGATGTTGGTTATCTTATTTTTCTGGAATGGTGAAGCATGCAGGTTAGAACTCTAAATCCAGCCCATGTACATGCACTGTGCAGAACTGTACTGCCTTCATCAGGAGGAGAAATCATTCATTTTGTTGCTCCTGTTCTTTTCATCTCTAACATCTGTAGCTCTGTGCATTACAGTGTTGTATATAGTCCATTTATAGTACTGGCAGAAATCACTGAAAAATTCAGGAAAGATAATAATCAACTATAACTAGTGATTTTTATTTCTTCCCCCCCAGGGATTTGTCACTGGAGGAAAGGATGGGGTAGTAGCTCTCTGGGATGATACCTTTGAACGTTGTCTCAAAACCTATGCCATCAAAAGGGCTGCTCTGGCTCCTGGATCCAAAGGTAATGCAGACTTTATCCTATGTTTTGTTCTATTTTTAAAGTGCTTTCTTGAGAAATCTTTGTGAAATTGCTTTGCACAGTAAGAGGAAATGCACATTTCACAAAATGAATACAAAAATAATTTTTTTAAAGCTTTATTGATACTAAATAAGTAATTTTTCTGTTGGTACAGGAGTTGTGTGTTGTAGGGTCTGTTTGCATGTTTGGTGGGTGCAGATCATAATTAGTTTACTATTAGCGTAAATTAATTGATCTAGCTGTAAGTTTCTTATCATCCAGGTGTTTGCTTTGTCCTGTTTTTATTAAAGTGGCAAGCAAAAAGCCTATTATATTTCTGATCGTATAGTCTTTTATGTGATCTTTCTTGTTTCGGAGAAAGGAAGGAAATCAGAATTGTTGTTAGTTATGTAAGGTATCAGTTGTTAATTTTCTGTAAATGCATATGTCTTTTGAAATAAAGAACATTTTCATTCCTATTTTTCCTGTTTCTACCACTTATTCTTGATCTTAATGCTAATTTACAGTTCCCTCTACTTTCATTCTGGATAGCTTTTTCTCTTTTATCCCCTTCCCTTAAAATTATATTTGCTGTTTCCTAAAGCACATGATTTGATTTTCAAACATGATGAATGGAAATACTCATTAATGAAAACATTGTACTCCAGAGTGTCTCATTCTCATAACTTGTTTACAAAAAGCTAGAATTGGAGGTACCATAACTGGTAGCAATATAGTGTTATAGTTTATATATAGTTGACATGCACAGAGTGAGGCTGATTAAACTTCTTGATGCATTGCTAAATCCTCCCAAATGAATCCAGACATGCTTCCTGCAGGAATATTTTCACTGTTTGTTATTGAGTAGATTTTTCTACAGTGAGAATGTAATGTGCATAAGTGTGAAAAATCCTCTTTAAGGCATACTTGGGAATCCTATCTTCTAACATTTTAATGTTCTAGGTCTCCTTTTAGAAGATAATCCTTCTATACGTGCCATATCGTTAGGACATGGTCATATTCTAGTGGGCACAAAGAATGGTGAAATATTGGAGGTGGATAAAAGTGGACCAATAACTCTGCTGGTTCAGGTATGTGTTAGATATCAGTCAAATATGTCATACCACAAAAGTATTTTCAAGTAAAGATTTGTGCAATAAGAAGCACTTTAACTACTAATGAAGTTAGTGAGTTACTATCACTTATCACTTTTAGGCCTTTATGACTCCTTAATGAGAAAGACAGAACATAGAATTTCATTGCTAGTTTGTTCAATGAGTTCATCCTTCCAAACAGACCAAGATCATAGATCTGTTTTGAAAAAAATTAAAAAGTGTGTGAAATAGTGGGTCCTCCACCAAATTATTAAATTCTTTTGAGTAAAAATTACTCTTATTTTTAAAAGTTTTGAAAGTCTCCTTGGTGTTTGTTTTGAGATTTTACTTATAATTATGTAAAAAAGTTTTGCCATACCAAACAACTGCATTTTTTTAAGCTTGACTACTAAACAGACTTTTACTTTGCATCAATGTAGTATTTTCTTTCATAGTTAAGTAAAAATCTCTGGATTCTCTTCTTTCTGAGTGGCCAGTGCAATAGATATAGTACTGTATTTGTTAAAAGAAAATATTAGAACCTAAGGTAAAGAAAAGGTAGTTCATAGAATAATTTGGGTTGGAAGGGACCTTTAAAGGCCATCTTGTCCAAACCCCCTGCAGTAAGCAAGGACAAAATAGGTCAGATTGTTCAGAGCCCCATCCAATCTGACCTTGGATGTTTCTGGGGATGAGGCATCTGCAACATCTCTGGGCAAGCTCTCCCACTGTTTTACCGCCCTCGTCACGCAAAATTTCTTTCTTCTATCTAGTCTGAATCTACCCTCCTTTACCTTAAACCCAGTATCCCTTGTCCTGTCACTACAAGCCTTACTAAAAAGTGTCCCCATATTTCTCATGAGCCCCCTGTGAGTACTGAGAGGCTGCAACAAGACCTCCCTGAAGCCTTCTCTTCCCTAGACTGAGCACCCCCTCCTCTTTCAGCCTGACCTCATAGGAGAGGTGCTCCTGCCCTTTGCCCCTTTCTGTGGCCCTCTTCTGGGCCCATTCCAACAGGTTCATGTTCTCCTGTGCTGAGGGCTCCAGAGGCAGACACAGTACTGGAGTCTGACCAGAGTGGAATAAAGGGGCAGAATCACCTCCCTGGACCTGCTGGTCACATTTCTTTTGATGCAGCTCAGGATGCAGTTTTCTTTCTGGGTTGCAAGTGCACATTTCCAGCTCATGTCCAGTTTGTTGTCCACCAAAACCTCCAAGTTCTCTTCAGGGCTGCTCTAAGTCCATTCCCTGCTCAGTGTTTGTGCTTGGGATTGCCCTGACCCACATGCAAGACCTTGCACTTCACTGCCTGGGCCCAGGCCTGTGTGTGTTCCTGTGGATGGGAGATGGGATCCGCTCCCTCCCTGCAGTGTGCTGAGCACACCCCTCAGCGTGGTGTCATCTGCACACTTGCTGAGGGTGCACTCAGTCCCACTGGCCTTGCCATTGATGTACTTGTGTATGAGGATGATCCTGCAGAAGTTTTCTGTAGTGCAAATCGCTATAATTTTGCACAAGTAGCAGAATGAATTCTTTTCAGACATTTTGTTGTTTTATTCAGATATTTATTATCCCCTAAATAATGTATGTTCTCTCTCTCCCTTTTTTTTTTTTACTTTCTTAAATGTATTGTTTCATATTTCAATTTAAAATAAAAAGAAATCTGATTCATTGTGTTTTTTCAGGGTCACATGGAGGGGGAAGTTTGGGGTCTAGCTACTCATCCTCATTTACCTATTTGTGCCACTGTAAGTGATGACAAAACCTTAAGAATATGGGATTTATCTCCTAGCCATTGTATGTTAGCTGTTCGCAAATTGAAAAAGGGTAAGATGCTTAGTATGAAAAAATGTTTACTGATGCAATTGACATTTGCAAGCATTATGAATCTTTTGAAAGCAGAATAAATTCCCTTCTTTGCTCAAATTATTTTATTAATGCTATGTTCCCAAGTTATGTAGCCTTTAAGCTAATGAATATGTACAAAAAATTCTGTGTAGTACTGTTCTGATGATTATTTGCAATTCTAACTTAAGTCAGTGAATTAATAATAAAAGTTGGTTCAGTTACATAGATGCTATGTTGCTTATAATGTTGCAAGGCTTTTTTGAGACTTTGTATCTAGAAATTTTTGGAAGAAATCTTAGAAGAAATGTTGACATTTTCTTCTTTGTGAATGTTTGAAGAATCTGGAATGTCAAGTAAAGAGAAGTCATAAAATTTTACTTATTGTTTAGGATGTAATTAAATTCTATTTTGACAGATGGAAAATCTGTTTTAAGTGACATCATATAAGGTGATTTGTTAAGGATGAGACTGGCCATGACCAGCTCCTAATGCTATGTCTGCTTTGTTAGATAAAGAAATACAGTAGGCTTTATCTGTTTGTCATTTAGCAATGCAGTTTGATTCAAACAGAATGGGAAGCTTAGCTGAAGATAATCTAGACTGACAAAGTAAATGTAGAAGCTCACACAAGCAGGGATTAAACAACAAAGTTCCTAGTTGGTGAACTCTGCTCAAATCCTAAAGCTCATATTTTTTAATATTTTTAAGAGTACTTTTGGCAAAAAATGTCTCTGGTAGCTATTTGCTGATCAGACACATTTTGAGATACTTTGGCACTCATGAAAGTTCCTGTGTACTGTAAGGAAAAAATGGACATTTCTGCAAACTGAGTAATGGAATTGAAATAATACTTGTTAATGATAAAAGGCAAGACCCAGTGACTGTAAGAAAAATGTCTGTGTATGTCAGGAGTAACTTAAAGAGCAGAAGGCTCAGGATGTTGTTGAGTGCAGGGTGACAATTACATTTGATAGTGAGGTATTTTTCCCAAGACATATAGCAGTATTCATATAAATTACAAGACAAAAATCAGGATATTTTGGGTGTGCATTTCTCATCTGTGTTCAGCTGAATGCAATTAAACTAAAAGTGGAGAATGAAGAAAGGAATTGCAGGATAATGAATGCAAAGCCTTGTGGTGAAACCATCCAAGTAAAGGATTGCTGTCTACAAGTTAATCAGAGGAACAAATAGTAGGGGAAAATTTATATATTAACAGAAAGTTCTGGCATGAAAACAAATTTATATAAATTGACCATATATAAACTTAAATTGGAAACTAAACTGTTTTTCAAACAACACTTGGCATGTTTATTGGAAGGATTCTGTGACTTAGTATCTTACTGTTTGATAGCAGATGACTGAATTCTGTGAATCCGAAGGGTCTCTTCCAGCTGTGTTCTGCTTATCAGACAAACAGGCAGCACCAGATACAAAGAAGAAGATCAAGTTAAAAATATACAGAAAATAGTGATTAATCTGTATTACTAATGTAGAACAGATGTCAAATTCTAAGATCCTGGGCCTGTGTACCTGTTCATGTGCTATCACACCTTGGAAATTATTTTGGTGGCATCTGGAAAAGTTCCTTAGAAGTTTTATAGTATAAGAATAGCTTTCCTTTACTAATGGTAAAATAGATCTGAAAGAAGCATAATGCACCATAAATGTATCTGAATGCAATTTCTTTATTTCTTATAGGAGGCAGATGTTGCTGCTTTTCTCCTGATGGAAAAGCATTAGCTGTTGGTCTCAATGATGGAAGTTTTTTGATAGTTAATGCAGATACCCTGGAGGATTTGGTCTCTTTCCAGCACAGAAAAGATGTCATTTCAGAAATCAGATTTTCTCCTGGTAAGTGATTTTTTTTAGATGAAAATTTTAATATCAAGGTTGTTCAAGTAAGGCTTATCACATTTAATAGGTAAAAGTAGTAAAGATTTGTAGTACTTTTACATGTCAAAAATAGGTCAGCAAAACTAGTACTAACATTTTAAAAGACCATGGTGTGAAGTCCTGTGGTGCTTGTTTAAGGATGAGATTATTGGAATAGGTTTGCTTGTAGTAACCTCCTGAATATAACAGTCAGTTGTAATCTTGAACATCTGGCAGCTCCCTAGGGTTCCACTTTATGAGCTGCCTCAGTTTAGCACATCACTGAAGTTACTGTTCCCTAATAAGAATACTTTAAACTGACATGTCAAAAACTTCTGGCAACTTTTTTCTTATTTTTCCCCCTCTTAGCACTCCCAGTGAGGCTAGGCTTTTTTCCCAGCATTATGGCTCATATTTTAGGAGCTTAAAATGCAGTCTACTTCAGTTAAAATACTCATCTATTGGAGAAATTTGATGCAAGTTACTGATACCAATTTTTATACATTACTTTCTGGTTCCCTAAGCTTTACCATTCTCTGAATGCTATAAATACTTAAAATTTCAGCAAATGTTGTTTATAGTTTGAAAATGTAATGATATCATAGTTGTATGTTTCATGCTGATTAAGTGATATGAAAATCACTTTGTTGGGGAATATGTATAAATTATCAAGCAGTTGTCAAATAATTCAAAGTTGGATATAGCTAAATTCCAGAATTTACTTGTGTTTAATATGCAGAGCCCTAAAATTTTTTGAAAATGTTTTGTGTTTGTACTGATGTGTTTTAGGGGCTGGAAAGTACTTAGCTGTGGCATCCTGTGACAACTTTGTAGATATTTACAATGTAATGAGCAGTAAAAGAGTAGGAATCTGCAAGGGAGCCTCCAGCTATATCACGCACATGGACTGGGACATAAGAGGTAAGCAGCATTCATTGTAAAAATGAATTACATAGTCTTTATTACATATATAATTACATTATAGACTAATAAAGTGCATGTGGATTTGTGGTATCACTGGCAGATTTGATTCTTCAGCTTACAAATATACTCTCACAGCATCTGAATAAATATTAAACTCATTATTTTTACTGCCACATACATATTTCGAAATTGTATAATTTGAAGTAAAATTGTATGATTCTATAGATTGGTGGTTTTGGATTTTTATAAAAATCTTTTGTGTATGTCACTTGACTTCACAAGGGCAGTTAGTGATAGAATAAAGGGAAAGTGACTTAAGCTGAAGGAGGGTATGTTTAGATTTGATATTAGGAAGAAATTTTTTATTATGAGTATGGGGAGACACTGGAAATGGCTGTGCAGAGAGGTTGTGGATGCCTCATCCCTGAAGGTGGTCAAGGTCAGGCTGGATGGGGCTCTGAGCAACCTGGTCTAGTGGCAGGGTGTTGGGACTAGATCGTGTCTAAGGTCCCTTCCAACCCCAAACATTCCATGATTCTATGTTTCTACTGCTTTAATAATATACTGTACAATGTGGTTGTATCTGCAGCTCTGGAATATGTATCCTTGTTGTCACACATAGCAGAAACACTCAATTTCCTCTGTTCCAGGGTATTAATATGTGATTAATTAAAATACTAAATTTAGTCTTGTTTCATTAAAAAGCAAAGCTGTGCTATTGTGCAATCTATTTGTTCATGTTCTTATTGCTCTGCTTAATAACTTTTTAAACAGTCTGATTTATTTTGAAAGGGTGTTGTAAGTTAGCTTCCTCTGAGAATTATCAAAAGGAAGAGGACAGAAACATTGCTGAGAATTTCCCTCAGAAATGAAGTAGTAAAAGATGTAAAGAAGTGCAGCATATGTGCTTCTCCATCCCAAGAGCACATGCATCAATAGCCAGTTATCATGAACAAGCTTTGAATTACACCCAGTACCTTTTGTCTACTATCTGATGGGACAGCCATAATAAGGAGAGAAAAGTAATGCATTAGTACAGTTTTCAAAGAGAGGAGAATGAGTTGTGAATTTAAGGAGTCGAAGGACTTAGATCTCTTTAGAAGACCATGCTTCCAGATCCATTATTTATGTATGCAGTTTTTACCAATAGAAACAAATAACTGATGCAATGCTGTTATCAATAAAAAAATCGGACTAACTTTTCTTTTTTCTTTCTGTAAAATGGAATCTTCTGTGTTAACATACAATATGTATATCATATGTTTTATAGGAAAACTTTTGCAAGTCAACACTGGTGCTAAAGAGCAGTTGTTTTTTGAAGCCCCTCGGGGGAAAAAGCAGACTATTCCAAGTTTGGAGGTGAGTAACTGTACTGTACTGCCTTCTTAACTTGTTTGCAAACTAGGGTTGTGATACAGCCATCTATACTACATAAGAGGAAATGATGTATAAACTAATAATTTAAAACTTTTAAAATAATAAAATATGTAGGGAATTTCGCATTTTTCTCTCCTGTTAAGAAACAGACATTTGGCTGATTTAGTCATGAAAATCTCACTAGAATTCTTTGTGTCTTTTCTGGTACCTAAACACCTTTGAAAACCTATTGCAGATTACCTAACTCTAACCTAGCTGTGAAAACCTCATGTTTGTCTTTAAATAATAATGTAATACAGTTTACATAGTACATATAGGCAAGAGTAGTATATTGCAGCTATTATGTTGTTTTGTTTTCTCAGATATAGAGCACTGTCATAGGGCTGAGAGCAAAAATGGATAATATCCAAATGATATTTTCCATTGTATTGAAAAGCAGTGTTGGAAGGGATGATTTGTTTTCTTTAGCCTGAAAGGGCAACTAAGGTAAAACTTTTCAAATACTTCGTTAGGTTTTGGCATTGAAAGTTCATAGAGGTAAAATTACGGGTCTCAAATGAAATTTTGAATGGTGAAAAAATAAGTGATTAATTTTTTAAAATACTGTCTTTTAGATGTGATGTATCTTTCAGTGCAAGGATTTTTTTCTTGAAACTGGATATGGAAGAAACATGCCTAAGAAGTATGCTCTGTCTCAAATGGGTTGTTTTGCAGGTAGAAAAGATCGGCTGGGCATCATGGACAAGTGTTTTGGGCTCTTGCTGTGAAGGGATCTGGCCAATAATTGGTGAAGTTACAGATGTAACTGCTTCATGCCTCACTAGTGATAGTAAAGTATTAGCCACAGGAGATGATTTTGGATTTGTAAAACTGTTTCGATACCCTGCTAAAGTAAGTAATTTTCAGCTATTTATGGAAAATGTTTATTAATGAGTCTGCCTTTTCAAAGCAATGAAAGTTCATCACTCAGAATAAAATAATGCATTTGTATTTTTCTCATTTTGATCGAAGAAAGCATTTAGTATTACATTGCAGTTTGCAGTGTGTTAAACTTGCAGTGAGTAAGAATGATCATTCCAGGTCAGGCTGTAGAGCCATCTCATGCAGAGTCCTGCTGCTGACTGTGGCAAATGAATAGGAAAAACTTTAAGAATGGGAATGCTTTGGGAGACAATGAACATGTCTTTCTCATCCTAGATTTAATTCATGATTTTAAGGACCTTCATTCTGCCCAATATTAGTCATTTTTTCCCTATGATGACGACTTTTAATATTATTTAATAATGCATCATAGAAAAACCATTCCAGAAGCACATAGTGTTTTTACTGCTCTTCAAGTACCTCTAGTTTTCCTGTATATTCAGTGGTAAATGTATTTTCAATTTTGAAATGTTGCCATGCTAAGGATGTTAGCAGTGCACAATACTGACTCAAAATATTCTATGTAAATATTATTCCAACTCAGATTATTGTCTCTTTTAGGAAAAGCAATACAGTGTTCATTGCTGGAATCTGTTTATGAACTAACTCTTTCATGCTTGATATGAAGATAAGGTTAACATTTCATGAAGTTTCTATAGGAGGGGCACTTGGCAAATCATGTGTAAAAATCATTTGAAACACAAAACAACTGAAGCGTGAACTGTAGAGAAGTTAGGATGATGTCATTGTGCACTATCAACTCATTTGAGTTTTGTCTTGCAGACTGGGTAAATTTGATCTTTGCCTTCTTTTTCCCCTTCTTAGGGAAAGTTTGGAAAATTTAAGAGGTATGTTGCTCACAGCACCCATGTGACAAACGTGCGTTGGACCTACGATGACAGTTTGCTGGTCACTGTGGGGGGAGCAGACACCTCCTTGATGCTGTGGACTTATGAGATGGAAGGGCATCGAGATAGCAGGCAGTGTGACAGTGAAGAATCTGACCTAGATTCTGAAGAAGATGGAGGTCAGTAATAATTTATACAACTAGCTGGATTATGCTATTTCAAGAAGACTTTATTAATGGAAAATTGCAAATTTAGAAATAAGTTATGGATTGTTTGTTTCTAAGCAGCAAATGCTCTTCAAAAATGTTAAATAAAATTTGGTTTTGGGGAAAGGACTGATAAACTGCTGTGAAGAAGATGAAAGTGAAATGTTTGAGTTGCTGCTTTGAGTCAGAGTACATAGACTCTTGATATCTTCTAAATGAATAATATTAAGTATCAATTATACATGGCTACCCAAAAATCTATATTTTAAATAGAATCATCACAGTTTAAATTGGGTCACTAATTCTAAAGAGAAATCTGTATAATGTGAGATTATAGTTATCTTGATGTTACAGCATCTGCTTCCATAACATGGAAGCATAGGAGACTGAAGTAGACTGATATTTATATATCTGTTTCAAGGTCACAATATCAGTGGTTATAAAGTGTTAATCCTATTTTGTAGCATTTACTTATACTGGTTTTTCCATAACTGTGTTTTCTCTTTAATGTTATAATTCCAAGGGTTTATGAGCCTTCAGATTTGTTTTGTCTGCTTCCAAGTGCAGTTTTTCCTCCTTGTCAATTCCTCAGTGTCTAAGCATTTTTAAACTATCACTGCTACTCATTAAAATAGTTCTGTGTAATAAATTAACTTCAGCTGTCACTAAAACATGCTAAATGACCAAAGAAATACATTAAATATTAGCAATATATTAAACATTCATCGGAAAACTATTTTTAATCACAGTTTCTCTTCTTAAAAGTACTGAAGAATACATCCACAAAGTAAATTAATTGCATATAAGAGGACTTGTCAGCTTTAACTTTCTTAGTAAAAAATTACGATCTTCAGAGTTTCTGTTCAGCCTCTGCTTCTGGTAGCACATCTTAGCCCTATAATCTTCCCTAGGCTCTGCTGCTTTACACAGAACCCTCTTCAGCTGTGTATTCAAAAGTACTCTAAAAGAGAGTGAGGTCTGTGAAGATTTGCAAGAAAGGACATTGACATCTTTATCCACAAAATTTTCTCTTGGTCAGGTCCTATTAATTTCAGTTAGAGTTAAGAACTATTCACCATCACATTGTTTCACATTGTTGGCATTAGTAGTCTCTGTCTTTGAAAAAACAAAATAATGGAGTGTAAGCAACAACCCTGCCACAACTTAGCTTTTCCCACATGTTTATTTTACTATAGTAAACATCATCTTGATGTGCCTTACTGTCCCTAAGCACTGTGTAGGCACTCTGTGTAGACCTATAGATTCTGTGGTAATGGTTGGATCCTGGAACTGAGAATGACAAGGCACTGAATCTTACAGGTCAAGAGCAGGTGTCAGGTAGTGAGGTTCTTTGTTAGTGACTGTGATTGAGGCCAACCAGCCAGAAATGGGGTAGCTTTCAAAGCCCCTTGACTCTTTAATAATATTTTTCTGCAAAGATATTGTAGGGAATTTTTTTAATGTCTTTTATTAACAACGTTCATGATTCCTGGCTACTTTCTTTCTGTTCTGTATTTATGTTACTAATAATGCATGCTATAGTTGTTTTTGTAATCTAGTACATTGCTGAAATCTGCAAAAAGTAAGATTAAATTGTTGTTCTTGTACCTTATTTTAGTTTGATACTCTTCCCTCTGATTTTGTTAGGTTATGACAGTGATGTGACAAGGGAAAATGAAATTAATTACACCATCAAAGCCTTATCAACAAACATTAGACCAATGTTTGGAATTAAGCCTCATCTACAACAAAAGGAGCCAACCTTAGATGAAAGGTAATTACTAAATTACAGTTCTAGCCAAGAAATCAACCCAAAAAGATAATAGTACAACAAAATTATATTAGCATATATAATTCTTAACTTTAAAGGATCTGATAAAAATAATCTAAATACCTCTTTGAAGAAAAAAAGAAAGGCAACCTAAAGGACTAGGCTGTATCTATTTTCAGAGAGCACAAAAGACTAAAAACTAGGTATGCATATTTTTATGTTCGGGGAGTTCCTTGAGATGATTGAGTTACTTGCTGATGTTTAATAATATGGGGTTTTTTTAAATTTAAATACTGATTGTTAGTTAGTTAGCTAGCATTATAAGCATGAGCCTGTACAATTGTTTTAGTGAAGGACATCTCCCTGTTTTTTGAATCTGCCAACAAACTGCTCTGGTGAATTCAGCTCTTATTGCTCCTTGTATTGCTTCAGTCTCCACATAATTTCTACCTTTCTTTGAAAAATTCTGGCTACAGTGCTTCTGCTGTTTTTGTTAATGAATCTTGGAAAATGAAGTTGGTTGCTTTGCAAAGATAGTTTTATATCTTTGTTCATCATGGTATTCCTTAGAAGAAAATGGGGTGGGGAGCAGACTGCAATAAACCCAGAACATGAAGATGCAAAATAACAAAAACAATTTACGACTTCTGGAACATTATCTATTGTAGAATCTGCAGCTGAGCATGGGACCCTGAAGGTTGTTTGTTGTCCACAAAATAGATGTGGACTGTATATGTGAGGAAAAAGGAAGGAGAGATTCCTAATACGGCAATTGGGGAACGCTGACGCTAAAGAGGGAAACGAGGGTAGAACAGGGTGTAAGGATATGGTGGAGTAGCAGAGTAGAAAGTTTTGCAGGAATTCAAGAAGTTTTGGGGCAATGCTCACACCTCTTTCCACAGTGAAGCTGGACAGGTCTGTGAAACCCTTGTTGAGAAATGCAGTGTGAATTTTGTGGGAGTTGAATATCATCTTTTGTTTTTAAGCTGTGTTATTTGTCAGAGAGTGAATAAAGCCTGTGTAAAAAGCTGTGATTCCGTCTTACATTTATGAGAAATGGTATTTCTCTTTTTTAATTAGAAGTATTTGATGTGGAAATCAAAAAGAAATAATGTGCATGGTATGAAAACTTTGATTAAAGATTTTTTTTTCTTTTTAATAAAACTGCAAACCTCTTGTGTTTCTTTCAATAACTGTTTCTGGAAGCTGAGTGAACTGTGTTTTTCAGTTTCAGATAAATTACTAAAAATTAATTCTGTTGTAAGATAATTAAATTCTGATTCAGAATGTGAAAAAGATCATGAAATAATTCCATTACCTGCATTGTTGAAAAGTTTGGGGCCCTAAAACTTCAAATATTTTTATTTGTAAAGAATAAAACTGGACTATGATTACTGTATGTATTTTAACTTCTGTTCTGATGTTAATATTGTGTAAGATTGGTATATGTTTGAGAAATGTTTTAGTCTACTGTCATAGATACTAATTTTGATTTTTTTTTTAAATTATTCTTTATTTTTGCTTCCTATGAAGGCAGGGGGTAGTAAGGTAAGTTCATGGACATGAAGTCCAGGATTAAATGCATTTTTAAGGTGCTTAGGAAAGTAGTTTAAACTTAAACCTTTGTTAAACTTAAACCTTAGTTAAACCTTTAAACTTAAGGTGCTTAGGAAAGTAGTTACAATTTGCAACAGAAGTGAAGGAGTTACCTCTTTACTATTAAAGAGCAGCTTGTTAATGGGTGGAAAAGGGTTAAGGGACAAAACATAACTGCTGTTCTAGCTCTGAGCTGACATGAGTGAATGCTAGAGTATTTGGGAGGAGGTGATCAAACCTTTCCTCAGTACTTTGGAGTGGCTAAGGAGCAGCTTGCCTTCACTGTCTGAGTTGGAGAGCTTGCCTAAGTACCTGTGGCAGTGCAGAACAGTTCTGGAGCTCATAGAGCTTCGTGGTGGAGGGGGCATCACTGCCTTGGCTGCAGCATTTTGCCAATGCACCTGCAGTGCTGGAGCATCTGAGCTGCTGGGTCCACGTCGTGTTCACATGGGAGTCTCTGGTGTAGGTGCCTGCATTAAGTTATGAGCTTCTGCAGCTGCTCGATTTAGAACATATGCATTTGCAAAAACGTGCTGCTAAATTTGCAGCACAACAGATCCTTAGGCCACCCTCAGACTTGTAGACTGAGCTGCCTCTGTGGCTGGAACTCAAGATTTAATTCAGATTCAATTGGTCTAAGGTTTGACTGCAGCGTTAAGCACCAGCTCTGCTAATGATACACTGTTCTCTAGCAGTGGAATTACCATGCTATATCACTGAAATTGGAATACTTGTTTTAACTTTTGTTGGAAACACAAAATGGCACTGCTGTGAGGTAGCACTTAGGTCTATAATTTGAATTATTTATCTTTTCTGAATAATAATATTTATAGCAAATACTTTTATGTGAAAAGATGTGTACTGTGTGTCTGATTTGGTTGTGTAATAGCATTATGGATTCTCAGCAGCACAAAATACATTTGAAAACTGTTTCTACCCTTTACTAAGAATTCTTTCCTAGTGTGTTTTTGTGCTAGGTAAATTACTCAGGAAAAAAGTCTATCATGGTTGATTTTGAAAATCCTTCTGGCTCAGCTACTCCCTGAACTGCACATCACTGAAGGTTGGGAGATGCCTCTGGAGAATAATGCTCCATGCTTATTCTGTTCTTATACTCCCTGAAGTTGGCTATTTGTGGCTGTGAAAGGGGCAATGCTGTGATTAATGTACCTTACAGACAAATGGCTGTTCCAAGAGATCTCAAAATTAAACAACCAGGAATTTCAGTTAAATTTTTTTACCATAAGTTTAAAAGATTTGCAAGCAGATAAAACCATTATTGACTCCATGTGCTGACATCTCTTGCATGAAAAGATCCCAGCAGCTTATATATTTTGAAAATTCTTTTGGTATTCTGCATACACTCCCAGCTATAATTCACAACCAGGTGTTGTGGCAAAACTGCCTCCAATTTCATTTATCTATTTATTTATTTAGTTATTTTTTTCTTGAGGATTTTTTTTGTGTGTATAGGGACATACAGACAGATACAAAAATAGCTAACTTATTTTAGATCCTTATGTATTCAAAATGGGAAGCAACCTAAAAAAGTATTTACAAAGTAGTCCTTTACAGATTGACAAGTGAAGAATTTTTTTATTTTATTCAATCCACACAGTAAGTAAATCTAAATTGTACTTCCAAGGGAGTGAGAGAGGAAGGAAACTTTTGAAATGAAACATTTTTAATCCAAAGCTCACAACTATCACCTTGTAATTGCCGCTGAAGAAGTTCTGAGATTTTATACAGTCATCTTCCATATATGTTTTGGATAAATGAACAGAATGGAATTCCATTTTTCTGTTTGCCAGTCTAGTGACTTGTGATATGAATGTAAATAATACAAATTTCAGTGCTCTTTTTGTCAAAAATCATCTTTATCTTCTCCTTTCATTTTGTCAACTTGTTTGAGTTGGGAGAGGGGAGAAGCCAGGAGTCAAAATGAAAAAGTATAGCAAGGGACTTTGCACTTGCAGCTTCTTCTCTCTGTTTGCCATATTTGCAGAATAAATTAGAGTACAGAAAAGTTTAAATTTTACATTAACTTAAAAAAAAACCCCAGCTTTAGAAAACAGAGCTTTTTGAAACCTACCTTTTTGTCCATTGGAATGTGCATTCGTTTAGGGCATTAATCTTGGTACTGAAAACCCTGAAATTTCAGATGTTATTCTTTCCAATCATAAATTTAGTTATTCTTAGTTACTTATATTGCAAGCTGTAGACTGGAACAACATGATGGAAAAGAATGGCCTCCCTTTACCAGTTTGAGGTAATTATTTTTTCCTCTCAGAGATGAGCTAAAACTCATGTCTTTGAAGAAGTGAAAAAGCCAGTTGCCATAGTATCAAGGTTTACCAAATAATCTCAATTTTGAATGCTAAGAAAAAAAACCCTTCACTTTGAAACTAAATAGGAAATGTCTAGAGAAACAATTGCATGGCCAAGTGATGAGAGTTGGAAGATTTGCATTTGGTTTATGATCTGTGTAGATTGATTTTACCAACAGAATCCAAGTAGTCCTTGCTATACTGTGAAAAATATCTGGAGGTATTTGAATTTTGTACCCCTTGAAGAATTGCATGCTATTGACTGCAAAACCTGTTCAAGCTACATTTCGATTTTACTGTAGAGAAGGAAGTTATTACCTAAATTATTTTGTTTAACTTGCTAGTGAAAAAAGCGTTCACCTTGCCACAATGAAGTTGCTTAGTGGTTCTTAAAAGAGCTTATCAAGCCAGTGGAAGTGTACCAGCTAATCAAACTAAAGTGCCCATGCATACTACAAATAGTAGGAAATCTATGCATGCCCATATGCTTTAATTATTAATAATGATTTTTGACTAGCCAAAATATAGAAGTATTCCATCATAAGTGACTGAGGAAACCTATCAAATGCAAAGTATCTTCAATCAACATACACTGAATTAAGTAGTCATGAAAAAGTAGTACATATCAGTAGTGCTCAGTACCCGGCACATTCTGACTAGCTGAGATAATTTTATTGTAGTATAAATGAATGTATTTTTGTAACTGAACCTGAACATCTATCTTTAAAAGAGGATTGACTGTTCCATCCATCAGCTTATTTCAGGAAGTTAAACCTGCACAACCTTTCTTGGAGTTACTCAGGTGTTGTGTTTGCTGACTCTAAACACTTGGTATAGTTCAGAGGTTTTTGGTTCTGCTTCTGCTTTTTTTCTCTGTTTACAGTAGTTATTCCAAAGAATTATATTCTCATGCCAGCACACGTTCATAATTCCCATTTAGGTGAATGGGAGTTTTCTCTAAAAGTAATAGATTTATATTGTCTATGAAGTGAATAATCCCCTTGTAAAAAGAGGTATATACAAACCAGGAAGTCAGCAAAAATTATCTATATGAATAATTCACTGGCACATAAATTTTAGCTAAACTTATATAAGTAATCCTTTTCTCTTTCCCATCTGCTGCTGAAAAGAGGTTCCAGGTAATGCTTTTATTTTCCTATCTAGTCCATCTTTTATTGCCACCTCCCATTTTCCTTAAAAAGCCATCTGTCATGTTGGGTGCCTTACCATGCACCTATCACTCTTCAGAATATTGCTCTATGAAAAATCCAAAATTTATATATATTCTTTGTAGTTCTGTTTCATACAATAAGCTAGATACTGTTTTACCTACCAATATGAACTCCAACTCCATGAACTATTATACTTTCCTGTGTTTCACAAGTAGCCTATTTCAGTGGTATTTATTCAGATACAAAGGTTAGCACTCTTTGCAGCCCCCTAGTGAAAAGCTGTTTTACATGTGATGGTTTGACAGGCTCACCTGACATGTCGAGTTGTATATGTTACTAAATTCTTTAAGCATTAGGTTCCCTGTATCTGCATTAGTGGGTATAAACTGGCACCTACTGCTCATAGGACACGTGAAAATAATTGTAAGTCATTTTTGCCAAGGAGCAGTTTTTAGAAACTACCACCTTCATTATCTTCTTTTGGAAACCAGACCTCTGTCAAGTTTCACAAATGACTTTGAAGAACTTGCCAAAGGTAAATGGAAAGAAGTCCTCCTTACTTTTAAAATTCATTCTATACTTCTTGCTTGCCAACATCTTTTGGGGAGGGAAATTCAAGACACTTGATGCTGAAGAGTAGTGCAAAATCAAAGTTCTCTGCAAGTCCCCCTAAGTGTAAATGGAAAGAAGTCCTCCTTACTTTTAAAATTCATTCTATACTTCTTGCTTGCCAACATCTTTTGGGGAGGGAAATTCAAGACACTTGATGCTGAAGAGTAGTGCAAAATCAAAGTTCTCTGCAAGTCCCCCTAAGTGTAAATGGAAAGAAGTCCTCCTTACTTTTAAAATTCATTCTATACTTCTTGCTTGCCAACATCTTTTGGGGAGGGAAATTCAAGACACTTGATGCTGAAGAGTAGTGCAAAATCAAAGTTCTCTGCAAGTCCCCCTAAGTGTGAAGTGCAACTTTGGTGCCCCACACAGGAAGGGACTTTTTCTTCTGTACCAACAACTGTAATTTACTCTGTGAAATCGTGCCCAGAATAATACTTGTATTTTTAAATCAGAAATAAATATAATAAATCACACTGTTATAAGTTACCACAGAACTCAAAAGAATTGGTGACCATTTACATATATAACAGAAAATCATTCCTTGTTCTGTTAGTAACTTTAGATACTCAGTAACAATGAGGAAATGAAATACAAGATGGAATGAAATACATCATACAAAAATGGGTAGTAATATTTAAGCTATGTCTAAAACTGTGAACAAGGCATTTTTTTGTTTCAGAAACTACTTCAAAATCCTTGGGCTCGATTTTTATGGTTTCATAACAAGAAATATTAAAATACATATACTAAATCTATTTTAATTTTTGAAAATAAAGTGCCAATATTGAGGTATTTATTTCTCTTATGATGGATGGCTGGAACTCTCCTTCCCCATGCTAAACCTGACCCTATCCATACGTGAATTCACCCCAAAATGTTATTCATGCTCTCCTTCCCATCTTTTCCACGCAGTATTTGAGCATGCAGCGAGTTATGCATGCAGGTGTATAACCACTGTGTGTTGTATATACCATTAGTCACTTTGCTGCACATTACATAGCAAATTAAAAATATTTTCAGCCTTCACACCTTTAAAAAAGGGCTTTGAAAATGTAATCTCCTATCTTTCAGCATTCCTTTTTTTAAATGCTCAAGTTGTTATCTTGAAATTTAATTGGGAAGAGAATACGTATCTTCACCTATATATATATATTTATATGCACAATAGATATGTGCTTCTAATTTGTGTTCCAGTTCCAGTGCTCTGGATCAATACAGAACTAGTCTTTCCTGGACAGGTAGTTAGATAAATTGTTTAGATGACCTGTGAGATAATGCAGATGAGTAAAAGTGTTGAAGTTTTCCTGACCAATGTACATTCACTTTATTCTGTTATGTGGTAATGCATGAATGTGAATGTACTCTAATGATTACTTGAGGATGATAGCTATCTGTATTTGTATCTGCAGAGCCTTTAAGTATAGATGGTCTTCTCAAGCAGTAGTAAAATGTGAGATTGTTTTACCTCTTCTCTCAATTATCTATCCCAAATCTATCACAAGGGATTTACAGACAGCAAATGTTATGAAAATGCCACATTCTAGAACCAAGCAGCAGAGAAATACTCAGTTCCAGTAACATAAACCTCTGTCAGAACAATGTTCTTTAAGTTTTTACTGCTTTCATCAAACTTCAAATAGGTTCTGCTATATTTAATTTTTCTCCTTTTTTTCCCCTCCAACTAATTTTTCCCTCTGTTTCAGGGACATAAGTGAATTAGGGCCAGGGTAGGAGAGAAGGAAAGAGATGAGGTTTGAGTGCTCTGGTTCAAATATGAGGCTGACAAGTGGAAGAAGGGCTTTTTATGCTGTGTTTTGGTAATTTCTAGAGGAGCAGTAATGAGACTTGTGGAGTTTTCAATGACAAATCAGAAATTAAAAACATAAAGTCATTTGAAGCATTCTGGAGTGAGCTGTTTTGTACTAAAATTAGGCAGAGAAAATGAAGAAATAAATGCAAGAAAATATTTTATCTAAATAACTGAAAAAAATGCTTTTCACCTGTCATTCAAAATACACAGTGTACAAACAAATAATATTCTATCATTTTGAGAAGAGACAGTCATTATTTTGAATCAAAGTCATTACTCAACAGCAGGGATTAAATTAGAAGTGCTTCATACTAAAAAGGAATATGAAAGAGACTTGTAATTTCATGTTTGATATTAGTTTATTACACTGCCTACTGGATTAAATCATCTGGATATCACTGAATTTATACATAGAATTTATTTTTAAATTAATTGTTCCTCTTAAAGATCAAGCTTTTGGGATTGTCATCACATCCACAAGTGCTGTATCTATAGAATCAATAATCAATGGTCCTACAAATTACTAGGAACATATACTAGGTGCATATATTTAATAAATAAAGCTTAGTTGTTTGTGTGTTTCTTTGTATAGGTTGTACAGTTGAATGTAATTTGAAAGATGTTATAGATATTTGTTAAACATACCTAATTGAGATTTCTAATTCAATCTGGGCTATTCAGATCAGTGGGGCATAAGCTATGGCTGTTACTCCTGCATTTGCATGGTGTTGGTTTATTCCACATAAGCTTTGATCAATATCTAATTTCAGTTATGTAAGAGTGAATGGGCAGGTGCATCTGGAGTTCTTTGTAAACTGTTAAAAAAGTTAGAGGTCTGCTGGGAGCATGTTGGAAGAGGCATTATTAGATTAACAGGTAAGCCTCTATTCAGTAAAATTGCTGCAGAGAAGATGGAAGTACCTTGTAAGCATAGCGAGAAAATGTGAAGAATATTATTTTCAAAGTGGTCAGTCATCTTAAAGCAAGCTTTTGCATTAACTCCGTGGAATGTTGAAGAATTAGAGAACCTAGCATGTAAAACAAAGGATTTTTAGGTTTTGTTTTTCTCCTTTGACAGAGGTATTTCTTTTAAAGACAAGTATGGCAGGGCTGTAGGATTTCCCTGTGCATTAGCAGGTTGGAAGGTACTGTTAGTATGGAATGGGTGACGGACAGCCTTCTCTTATTCACAGTTCTTTATTTCAGACCACCAGTTAGTAGGGCACTGCCACAGCCAGAGAAACTTCAAACAAATAACGTGGGGAAAAAAAAGAGACCTATAGAGGTAAGAAAAACGTTGCTCTTCTCTCCTTTTAGGATTTTGTTTGGTCAGAAACCAATGCACCTGTGAACACATCAAATGATTGTCTTATTCTAAAGATATCAAAGGTGGAAATAGTGAATAGTGGGTAAATAGAAAATGTGGGAGAGAATTTTTTTGATGATAAATAAAAAAAAAGGAGTATATTTCTTTTTCTTGCAAATGAAATGGAATATAACTCAATTCTTAGTAATCATGAAATCCTAGAACTGGTTGTAGGAAGCAGGATGTCTTGTTTAGATAACTGGATTCTTAAAGGGTGTTTTGCTAATAAAACTACACATTTTTCTTCCAGTCTTCTTAGAATTTATTTTAAAACTTCGTTTTAAAAATTCATTTTTAAAAATATCACTGATAAGAGTTTTAAAAATAATTTTAAAAATTCTAGTAATGATGAGTTTAGCTTTGACACCTGTTTTTTCATCACATGGCAATTGCAAATAAATATACCAATGTTTTATTACTCTGAAGTAAAAACTTCATCTAACCTTAGAAAATGCAGTTCTTTATCAACCCAAATGTTCTTGATTCTGCAAAATATTTGGTGTAGCATAATAAACAGCTTTTTGACATCAGCACTCTAGAAATTTTAGTCTATAATTTAAGTTTCTACTTACTGGCTGGAATTAAATTGTGGACCAGCATTTGTCATTCTTTGTTTCTTAGTATCTTCTGCATGAAAAGAACTTTATTCTTCACTGCACCTCATTTATTTATGTGCAAGTGTATGAGTATCTCTTTCAGTGTTAATAGGTACGTCTGGGTGTATTATATGCACATTCTGCAGCATCCCCCTGAGAAGTGTCAGAGAGTGACAGCTGTGTGTGACAAGAATGAGCAGCCATGTAAACGGGCAGGGGAGGCACGAGCTCAGTTGCTGTTGGTTTGCGATGTCACTGAACTCATCTGCTGCATAAGGGCATAGTTAAAAACCAAAATCCTACAGAAGGTTGTAAAGTTCATAACTGATTTAAGGTTTTGAATGTCTACTGATGTGGATATCTTTTTAGGACCTCATTTTGGAGCTGGTATTTGGGTATCGAGGCAAGGACTGCAGAAACAATGTGCACTATTTGAATGATGGTGCTGATGTAATTTATCACACTGCGTCTGTTGGGATCTTGTATAATGTGGCAACAGGTAGGAGAAAACCCACTGCAGGGAAAATGTTTCTTCACACACATGGAGTTACAGTTTGTAAAGTAATTAATATGCTTTTAGTGTTGTAAAAGTATGTGGAAAAAATATCATTTGTTGCTAAAATTTCAGCAGTACAGTCTGTACAGAATATTCATAATAGCTGCATAAGCAAACAAGTGCACTGAAAAGTTCCTGGTGACTGAGCTTTAAATGAAGAAAAGATTCTGGTTTTTGGTATTAGCTTTCTGAAATTTACATGTTGAAGTGATCACAGAAACTAAAAGAGCTGAACAATGGGCTAATTGTAATTTAATTTTTCTTTTCAGTCATCTATATTACATACATTTCTTCCCAATAACCCTGTGAGTTTAGATAATTTAGACCTTTAAAAAAATACACAATGACAGTTGTTTCTGAGATAGTTAAACAACTTGATGTGGAAAACTTGAGGGAATAGTTTGGAGTTACTGAGTGCTGTGTGTTGAAGTCAAGATAAAAAAATTAAGAGTTTCTGTTTTCTATAAAATGCAGCATGACCATAATGCTGGTTTCTAACAAATATTATAACATTTTCAAACATTAACCATGTCTATGTGTGTACAAATGTTTTAATTAAAGTTGAACTAGGGTTTGATTTTTTTTTCCTTATTTTTAGGCTCTCAGTCATTTTACCAGGAACACAATGATGATATTTTGTGCCTCACTGTGAATCAGCACCCCAAGTTTACCAACATAGTGGCAACTGGCCAAGTAGGTATGTTTGTATTTTTGTAAAAAAAGAATTAACATAACATGCAATCAGGGCCTTGTAAATTCATGATAAATCACAAAAATATTTGATTATGCTATCTCCGTTTGTATGAGTGTTACTCAGTTACCTGTCCTCTTTATAAGTTCCTTTGACCCTAATTGAATAAAGTTGACAAAAGTATTGAGGCATGAAAGATTAAACTTCTGTTTGGAGTATTATCAAAACTATTTTCAGAAATATTAAGCCCCATTAAATGAGTATGGTTATATTGAACTATCAGCTTGTGTTAGACCTTCCAAAGAATCATAGCCCTTCCAGAGAAGCTGAACAGAGCTAACCTTCATTTCTTAAAATACATGTCAATCTTTTGTAGGTTTTACCTCATTAGGTAGATTTATAATACCTGCTTGGTGGTTGGTTATGATATAGTCATAATATCCCAGGCAGAACCAAAACTGTAATGGTGTTCCCTACAGATAAATTGAGATTTAGAGNCTATGAAATAACCAGGTTAAAAAAAAAAAGAAGAAGAAAAAAAAGAAAATAATTCCCATTTTGCATTAGGATAGCTGGTAGAAATTTCTCTTTCTAGATTTTGTAGAATAGTGATTTTTGTAGCCCTACAATCTGGTTGTAGTTTTCATATCTTCTGTTGGTTCTCAATGGATTCAAACCCATATTATTTTCTTCAGTGCACAGAATACAAAAAAAAATCCCATTACGTGATTTCAGCCAAAAGAGCATTTTTTTTTCTTTAGGCTTGTTTTAGAGGCTTCATGTAAATCTGATCAGTTCTGCAGAGTTTATTACCTGCTTTCCTGTGTCTTTTGGATTTTTAGGTGCATGTCTCATTAAAATTGACTCACTGATAATATTAACTGCTTAGCTAAAACAGCTTTCTTTCATGATGAGTTTCTTGCCTCACCTCATTTTGAACAATTTTTTAATGGAAATTATTTAAATGGCAAAAATTATAAGCAGATTTTTGTCTATGGTTTGATTGCAAATAACAATTACAGGAATTACAAACCTTGTATTGTCTTTGAGAATTTGCTTTTTCATCATATTCCTTAATCTGGCCCTATTTGCCTTTCTTTATGGGAGGAATATGAGATTTTTCTTCAACGGTGTTCATCTTACCCAAGACAAAACAGAAGACAGTATTTTTTAAATTTTCTTAATTGTTTCTAGATCAACTAGCAGTAGTAATTTTAAGTGTTTTGTCATATGAATTAAGGCATACAAATCAGGGACAGATGCGATTTGAAAATTACATATACTTTTAAAAAGAGAATAAGATACAAGCTGGAAGTGAATTATCTTAAAACAGCACTTATTTTTTTACTTTGAAGTGTTGTTAAAGAATGTATGTACTCTATAAAGAACAGACTTAACTGCTGCTACTTTTCCTGCTGATATGGTTGGCACAAATAATGTCACCATCGTGGTTTAAAGCTTCAAAAGATTAGTTGAATCTTCAGGCACTCAAATACTACTTCTTAGCAATTTTTTACCACTTAATTTTTTAAAATATCAATGACATGAAAAAAAAAGTTTTTCATTTACTTTGGCTGAGAGAGACCTAACATACACCAAAACTAGATTTTTGTGTTGTAGCTCAAAATGGAAATCAAAATATATTCATTCATTCATTCAATATATTCATTCTATGATTTATTTCTGATGTGACCTCCTTGTATCAGCAATTACTCATCTTTAACAGCAGTATTGGTGCAGCTGCAATGCAAAAAGATAAAGGTGTGTGTTAAGAAATTACACTGAATGTGGCATATATATTCTTTAGCAGTTACCTTATTTCTGATCTAATTATTTTTCTGCTGCTTTTCCATTACAGGAGACTCAGCAGATATGTCAGGTAAGGGAAACAAAATTTTAACATCTTCAGGTGTAGTTAGTCTATCTAGTAGCCATCTGCAGCTTTATAGAGCCGTAAGTGATGTGAATTCATTTTTAGTTTATTAAACCCCATGTATCAGTCCTGTTTCTGTCAGCACTGAATACAGGTCAAAGCATCTCAGCATACTGTAAATATAGAAAAATTGGAAATGTTAGAACACACTTAAAAACTACTGTTATTGAAGCATATTCCCTTCTTGCTGCTCAGTGATTAGTGAGTTCTAATACATACTGCTACTTTAGCATTCCTTTGTATGCTTGCTAGGTTTGTAGATGCATTGGGGCTGACAACATTTTGTTTAGACCTTCAATTGAATGTAATTTTAAATATGCATTTCTAAAGTAGATTCTATTGAGGAGGCCTAGGTGACTGAGTTAAAAAACTAATCACCTTTCACATTTATGTACAATTGTCATGCAGTTATTACCACTGATCCAAAATGCTTTTTACAATGTCAGTTTAATTTTTTCTCTATCATTTTGGGTCTTTGATATTTTGACAGTCCTGACTGAGATATTTTTTATTAATACGGTTTCTTTTCAACTGTTATTGTAAAAACTCATCACCATCATGTGCGAATGAGTTCATTGTTGAGCAGCCATAATTGTCTTGTGAAGAATCTTCAGAGATGCATTAATGTGTGGTTGTGTGTACTAGAAAGTGTAACAATCTTCATGTGGCTTGCTCTGTAAGAACAAATGTACATTGACATCTTTAATGTGCATTGACTTCTCTTAAATATGGCAAATGGTGCTTGCTCTAAGGATGGGAGGAAGAATATAGGTGCATTTTCCCACACTTTTAACCTGTATTTAAAAAAGCAATGATATTTACATGATATAGATATTTATATGAAAGAACATCTTTAGTCCTGCATGTGGTACCTGGACAGTTTCCCCAAGTCATGTGCTTTCTTCCTACTGCAACTTCAGTTTGAGCTTGTGTATATCACTAAATTCTGTTGTCACTGATTGAAATGAACACTCAGCTTTTTTCTTCTTTCTGGAACTGTTAGTCTGGAATCCAAGCAGCTGCCTGCTTTCATTAGAAAGTTGAATCATTTGACTTAAAATGCATTGAAGGCTATTTGGCATCCTTCTTATGAACAACTTGTGCTTTTTTAGTTCAAATTTTCAGTTGTCTACAGTGATGCAGGGGTTCTTGAAGCAGTAATGTTTGTACTAGGCTGGAATGGCAAATAAAGTTTTCTAATGGCTGAGTGTAGATTTGGTCCACCTTACTAAAGATTCTTTCTGGCCTGCCAGCCCATGGTAGCTTTATCTAACTGCTCCCAGGAGATAACACCTTAGAACATCTGTATTGTGAAAGTGTTGAGTACACAGGCAGGATTCAGTGTCAGGACAGAGATTTTCAGTAGGACTCCATCACACAGAAGGACCTAAGAGGCCACGTTCTCTCTCTTGCTCTGAAAGATTTTGTCAGTTCTTATTCAGGTAAACTAAGTGAGAATTTCTGCCTGCCACCCAAAAGAAAACTTTTGGCCAAGGTCATAGGGCAGGTGCACAATTTAATTAAATTAAACTCTGTAATACAGTTTTACCAAGAAGAATGTGGAAGAATAAAAAATAGTTCAGAACCATAATAAAGCTTTCCCTTCCCTCAGCTTCCCATAAGAACAGCAAGGAGTTTGCTGACAATTTTTGGGAAGTGCTAGTTTCTGTCAGCTTCTTCCCTTTCTGTTGTAATGGCATGTCCATACCACGCTGTAGTACCTCTCAAAAGGTAATGATAACATCATGTTGCTGCCATGAGAGAAAATTCCAATGGGAAATAAAATAAATGAGGAAGCATGTTCTAAAGCCTGTTTTGGAACAGCTGTGGAATTGTGATCAAAAACTGAGTTTCATGTGGCTGAAATTTGCCTAAGTCCCTGTGCCTACTGTTTCCCATCACATGCATCCCTTTGAGAGCCTTGGTTTAGCTGATTAGAAATACAAAGCATGAGTCCAAAAGAGAGTTTATGTAAATCTGAGTCTGTGACAAGAACCAGTAACCTTCAGACTCTGCAGACAAATTTATTAGAGATCAGAAGTGAAGAAGTTTGAGAATCTTACTGTCCTGGAAATGCCTTAGATGCTGCTCAGACATGGTAAACTATATATGGATTGCAAGATCTTTTGAGAAGGCATTGCACTGGGAAAAAAACCCGTTGTCATCACGGTAATCGCATACATTAGTATCATGGAAAGACAGTTTTTACTGCAGAGAGCTTGCAATCTAAACAGTGCAGACTAAATACTGCAGTTCTACATTGGTAAGCAAGCTGACAGTTTGGCTGATGTTCTCCTAAGAGAGCAAGTATTTCAGACAGGTGGCCATTTTGTAGAAAGGGGATTTTGACCCTGCACTGTAAGCTGATTTCTTTGTAGTTATCAGTTGTCCAAAAGCCCCATGTAGAAGTTGCATTCTTGATGAGCAGCTTTGTTTATGAGGGATTTTGATTTAGCATGCTGCTCTATGTTTTTCTAAGAGAAAAACCAGAGAAGGCAGCCTGCTTTTAGAACTTCTTTTGTGCTTCACAAGTCCCATAACAAGTTAAGTGTCAAGTTAACATCTCTGGTAGTATAATGAGGCCAAATTGTTCCTCCTGCCTAACAATCCTGTTTGTCATAAATTGATTTCCAAAGGGAGGCCAAAATTTCCTTTCTTTTCTTTCCTTTTTTCCCCCCATCCGATAACAGCAATTTTTGGGAAGTGCTTATGAAAAGGTATTAACTGCTTCAACAAGCAAATTATTGCACATTTTCAAAATGAATATTAATGGCATATTTTTATATTTGTGTAGCCACAGCTCCTTCTATTCATGTGTGGGATGCAATGAACAAGCAGACACTGTCAGTACTGCGGTGCTACCATTCCAAGGGCGTTTGCTCAGTCAGTTTCAGTGCCACTGGCAAACTGCTGCTGTCCATAGGGCTGGATCCTGAACATACCATTACCATTTGGAAGTGGCAGGAAGGTAGGAAAGAGACTGGTTTGTAGAAGGTGTTTACATTGTTAGAGATGGTGTTGACTTGAGTAAAGAGCAATTGTAACATTAAAGCATCAGCCGATGAAAAATTACTGCAACAAATGCTGTGCACTAAGATCTGAAATAGATGTGTTTACCCATTCTAATGACTGCTAAATATATGTCCATTGAAACTATTGTGTAAAGATCAAGATAGTTCACTGATTTCCAGTAAGAATAATGTAATGTTAATGTTTTCTTTATTTATAAGTTGTCATTATTATTACTATTATTACTATTATTACTATTATTATTATTACTACTTTATCTTTGTCTAAAGTCTGATTACTGACTAGGTTGTCATACCCCTAAAATTATTCACAAAAGTTGCAAATTGCAGAAATGAGGTGCCAGGACAACTCCTCTATGTATATAATTGATGCCTTAAGCTATGATTTAGGCTAAAGACATTTGAGCTCTTTTCCTTGTCTCCTTTGTACCTGGCAAAGCCATGCCCAGATTATGGATCTGGTTCTCTAGTCTTAGAGGTTTACTTCCTCTCTCTTTGGGGATTGCCTTTGATCAACTAGTAACTCTCAGAATTTCAAAGATCGACTATTAAGTTAATAAAAAGTGATCTTTCACAGCTTGTCTGGTAGATCCTGTGGGGATGGATGCAATGTCAGATATGTATTTATACAATGCTAGGTAGGATGAGATGTGTAGTCACAACATGCCTATGTTCATCCTAAGGGCTGATACACATTCAGAATAGCAGCTAAAGATCCCAGCTGAGGAATCTTCATATGGGTCAAAATTATTTTAACATTTTTAAACCAGAAATGTGTATTATTCTCAGCAAATTCAAAATGTCCATTTTCTTTCTGCCAGGTGCCAAAATTGCCAGCCGAGCTGGTCATAACCAGCGTATATTTGTAGCAGAATTCAGGCCAGATTCAGATACACAGTTTGTTTCTGTGGGAGTAAAGCATGTAAGGTTCTGGACACTGGCTGGAAGAGCTCTCCTCAGTAAAAAAGGGCTGCTGAGCTCCATAGAAGATGCCCGCATGCAGACGATGCTTTCTGTAGCTTTTGGAGCGGTACGTACTTCAACAAACCACCTGAAAATGCAGAACTTGTTTTACCCTTCTGCCTTTATTCAGTTCAGTGAGACTTTTATAACCTTCTGATTGATGAGTATATGAGTTATTATATTATGCTCAGTTTAGCATTCCTAATGCTTACCTGGAGTTAGAGCAAGCACCAGGTTTCTTTAGAACAGAAAGGACAAGACTGTGGGTTTGTATGTTTTCTGGAGAAACAAACACAGATGCTTTGAACTGATAACATGCTGCTTGTTATTTAATTCAGGTGAAACAAAACTGAGTCTAGACTGTAGTAGAAATGGGGCTGATTTTATGCCCACCTGGAGGTGATTGTTTTGTAATCTCACCATGAGCTACTGCTCATGGGTGATCAGAGAGCAGTGTAGTCCTGGGCCGTTGGTTAATGTTGGACACTGTTAGACAACTGCATTAGGGGTTTCTTTTGCTTTGAGGGGTTTTGTACATGTGCAGGCCATCTTGCTAAGTTCCAGAGAGCTGCTGGGTCTGGAATTGCTCTGCATGAGCAGTACTCATATCCTCAGCTGGGCCGAAAGCCACAGATACCTTTTGTGAAGTGGTCCTTTGCTTTTGATTGCCTGCATTTCTGTCCTGTTTGACCATCTGCCTGTTTGGTCCAGACTGAATTTACACTGATTTTGATTTTGGAAACTCTGACTGGGCTCTGGGTTCCTGTTTTTGCCACACTCTCTTTTACACAGTGATGTCCACCTGAATTAGATGAAGGTCTTAAAAAAACCAAGATATTTTCCAAATGATAACTGTTATTGATGCCTGGCCCAGTCATTTATCAGGGGTTTGGGAAACCTCTGTAAACTTTCTTACAAAGATCCAGGTTCTTAGTGTGAGAATCAGGCTATATACTGCATGGCCTGAAGTTTGGTAGGAGGTTTGATGATGCAGAGCTTTCAGGGGTTTTGTGAAAAGCTGTGCAGACGGAATAAAGCTTTGCCTGGTGTGTTCTCCATACTTCTGTAGGGAGCAGTTCTGGGAGTGCTCTAACTGATTTCGTCTCAGAAGGAGGTGGTTCAGCTCTCCCTAAACAGAAGTTGAAAATAGCCCAACAGTTATGCTGGCAGGATGATCTGAGGATCTGCTTTCAACTTAATTTCCAGGCCTCTTTTACTTTATTAGAGCCACACACACGCACTCGTAAAAAAAAGCAGAGCATCAGCCCACTTCAGTCAAGGAAAGTGCTTGTTGTGCATGTGTACATGTGTACTGAAACTTATGAAACATGAGTATACTTACTACACGTGATACTGAATTTGAGGATTCTTCTAAGTTACTAAACCAGTTTTCCTCAATAACAAGTACCTGTTGGAATCCTAATAAATAGCATTTTAATTTCAGAGGTAATTAAATTTATTTTTATTACCTTTCAAGAGCAGGAAGCAGAAGTAGAGAACATGCAGCTTTTAATTCTAAGTTAAGTCAGACCTTTTTCTTCCTGAACTAAAGGTTACTGTAATCATGTGGATCTCTTCACCTAACCACAAAAATTACTGCAAGCATACTATATATGGTAAGGAGGTGCAAATTGCCTGCCTGTGTGCTTGTGTAGAATGTCAGTACTTGGTGTGGTAATCTACTTTTTTTTTGCCACATGTTGTACCCCTGATAGGCTGAAAGCATAGATAACCATATGACTGAAGCTTAAGTCATTGCATTTTTCTTTGCAAAAAGAAATGCAGTGATATTTTTCAAGCTGCAAGAAAGCATCTTTCAGACTTCAAGAAGGAATATAGTAGCTCATTGTTTTGTTCCTAGAGATCCTTATTGCCTCTTCTACAGTTCCCTCTATAAATAAATACAATTTCATCTCTAAATGCAAATGGTGTTTATTTATGAATGTTTTTTTTCCTACCTTACTCAGAATCAGATGATGAGTATATTTTTCCCCTTTTCAGAATAACTTGACATTTACAGGTACTATCAGTGGAGATGTTTGTGTTTGGAAAGATCATGTGTTGATACGAATTGTGGCCAAAGCTCACAATGGACCTGTTTTCACAATGTACACCACACTAAGGGATGGCTTGATTGTTACAGGAGGCAAAGAAAGGCCGTGAGTCTTCTTATTTCTTTTTTTTCTGCATGCATTTGTACTCCCTAAAAATGGTTTGCATTCATCCCACTAACATTAGTTGAAACATTAAAGGTAGAAGAGTAGTCCCTTTCAGATCTCTGACAGGTGTTAAGAAAAAGAGCAGCCACCACCTCCAAAGTGCAGGTAGCTCCATATGAGCTTCAGCTAGCTACTTTTCCCATTGATTATAAGAGAAAGTATTTAGTCTGAAATTTAGAATCATAGAATGGTTAGGTTTGGAAGGGGCCTTATAGATTTTCTAAATCCAACACCCATTTAGCTTTAAGCACTAAAGTTACCTAGTCTTTGTGGGTTACTTCTTTCACTGAAGATGTACTGAGGCTGTTAACCCAAGTAATTTGCACAATTGTGAATAAATACGAGAATGATAAATTTTATAGCAGTATGATGCACAACTTCTTTCCAAGGAAAGATCTGCTTAGTTATGATGGCAGAGGCAAGCTGTCTTCTCTCAAATCTAAGGTACAGCAAGGTTCTTTGTTTCTGGGGTTGCAAGCAAAATACAAGCTCCAGCATTTTAATTTTTTTGGTGTGTTCCTAGTGATAAGAAAATGCTTCAGCTGTAATACATCTGATGACATGTTAGTGCCCCATTTTGCAGGACACAGACCACTTACCTTTTCAGACCCAACTGAAAACTTACTCACTTCCATGTTTGAAATATTTCCTTCCACTATTTCTAAATGATGTTGTTATTTTATTTGGAGAATGTTCTCTCTAACGTTTAGCTTCAGAGCCTCTTAATAATTAGTATTTGACCTGAAACAAATAGTAATGAATAACAATAAGAACCCGGAATTCATCTCCTGTGCGAAAATGAAGTATTAGTCGTATGTAAATCAAATTTTCATTTAGGAACACTGCATACTTTTTTCTGCCTTAGTTGCAATTCACCAGCCTGTTTTGATAAAATCTTCTTGCTGAGTATAATGATCAATCATATGTCAAAACAATGCTAGTGGGAAGCAGGGAATATACTATTGCAAGCAGTATCAATTTGTAACTCATTATAGTTCTTTGAATACTACTACTACCACTACAAATCAGTAATTGTGATTAAACATTCTGAAGTTCTTTGTAAGATTATTCAGTAATCAACGCTCTAACACCAGCAGCTCATTATTGTGGAATATTGTATTTTTGATTCTGCTAGGGAAGAGTGAAGGCATGTCCCAGCTCAACTAGAAAAGACAGTTTTATCTCTGTTTCAATAGGCATTATCTCCTTTTTAGAAACATTTTTTATTTCAATGTATTCTGTACTGAAATACCAGGGTTTTTTGCAAGTGGTAGGGAAATACTTAGTGTTTTCATAACTAATACCTATAAGTTGTGTGCTTTTTCTGCTCTGTCTGTGTCATTTATTTTACAACAGTGAAAATAGTGAAATTTCCAAAAAGCAAAAATTTTCTGTCATTTATTTTACAGATTTAAAATACATACCTTTTCTGTTTCTCTCACGTATCATTTGAAAATCTCTGCCTGTCTGATTATTAAGATTGTGGTTTGCATGCTTAACTGTTCTTTTGGCTAGACAAATTCCCTCAGAGCTACTCATTCAAACTAAGCTCAGCAGCACCCATCTTTCAACTTGTTCTGTAAAGGAGAACAGTGAGGACTTGGAATCAATGTGTCTTGCTGGGCTGTGAGGCTCAGCATGGTAACATAAACTGTTCAGTCAAATCGAATCTTTAACAATTTAAACCATCCTAAAATGCCTCATTTGCAGTGCAGTACATTAAATAATGTACTTCTTTCATCTGTTCTTCATTCTTCTGCTGTTATAGTCATGGTTCTTCCTGATGTCTTCACAGGTCAAAGGAAGGAGGAGCAGTTAAGCTATGGGACCAGGAGCTGAAACGATGTCGTGCCTTCAGACTAGAGACAGGGCAAATGACAGACTGTGTTCGCTCTGTTTGCAGAGGCAAGGTAAACAAAGCTGCCTGACTGTAAAATATATAATCTTATAATTTGTGGGTTGATCTCTAAATAACAGATAAATTAGTTCTGCTTTCTCTTATAGCTAGTATTTGAAGCTAAAGTTATTTGTCTTATAGCTTATAACTTATAAAGTTATTTTTATCTTATAGCTAGTATTTGAAATTAAGCTAGGTGTCTACAACTGATATTGTGGCAGAAAATCATCTACTTTGTGAGATCTCAGTCTTTCTTAGGATAATATTCCATATATATTTTTATTGAAGGCCAAAGTTTTCTTTCCTATTTTCTTTTCACACTTCAGATATCAAATATCAAATGACAAGCAGTAACTCAGCCAGCATCATGATATCTACGGAGCTTTGTACTTTAATAAATCAGAGGAATTTAAAAAATAAATTTTCTTTGTTTAACAACTTGACTTAAGCAAACTTTCTGGACAGAGCTATAGCTCTAGGTGATATTTTAATTATTTTTCATCATGAGAGGTTAATGTCTTTTATCAGAGATAATTCTTTCATTGTTGTTCAAGGGGAAAATTCTTGTTGGGACAAGAAATGCTGAAATAATTGAAGTTGGAGAGAAAAATGCTGCATGTAACATTCTAATTAATGGTCATATGGATGGACCCATCTGGGGCCTAGCAACACATCCATCCAGAGATTTTTTCCTTTCTGCTGCAGAAGATGGCACAGTAAGACTCTGGGATATTGCTGAAAAGGTAGGTGTTGGAAAATACTTGTTTAGGAAATAAAAAGACTTATGATGGTGCTGCAGACTTGAAACTCGTTTTTTATTGTATTCTGAAAATAATCCATCTGATGTTGTTAGCATGTTAACAAACTGTTAGCAAAAGATGCTTTTAGAATATGGACAAATGGTAACAGTTACTATTCTGTGTTTTTATTTCTTCACAGAAGATGCTGAACAAAGTCAGCTTAGGACATGCGGCTCGTACTGTTTGTTACAGCCCAGAAGGTGATATGGTAGCTATTGGTATGAAAAATGGAGAGTTTATTATCCTTCTTGTGACCTCTCTAAAAATTTGGGGGAAAAAAAGGGACAGAAGATCAGCAATTCAAGATATCAGGTCAGAAAATATAATTTATGATCTGTTGTGGTATTGTATTGTAGTATGCTAGAAATCTCTAATATTTTGTTCTTTAAAAACACAGTTTTGTGTTCTGAGGAACATTGCAGTGATATTTCAGAGAGCTGGAATCAATGAGTGAATTGTGGAGTCTGTGATACCAGGAATGAAAGAGGAGGTGCATGAAGATAAGAGAGAGCATCAGCCAAAACCACTGGGGGTGTGGACACCACCGGGGCTGCTGTGGGAAGTGGCACCGGGTGACACCCTGGTGGCAGTGTTGCATCTTTAACATTTAATGGCATTTCATCTGTCAGCCTCTGCAGGTCTGCCAGTGACACCTCAGTGAGCGGCGTGGGCAGCGCGCTCGAGGGGAGGGATTCCTAGGGGGTAAAATGGGATCAGGAACTTAGAGAAGACTGCATTGTGAGAGATCATGGAAATGCCAGTCTGTCAGTTTTGCTGCTTGTTGTGTTTGTTAGAAAGGAGTGAGAAGTGAAATGTAGCTTCTCTTTCCTGAGTGAACAGACTGTTTCTTCTGTGAGATAAACTGGTCATAATCAGCTAAGGTAAGTTTTGGAGAGCTGTGGACATGATTTTCTGAGCCTGAGTTTTCAGCCTGACAGTGGCTGATCTGTTCCCACAGGAAAATCTTTTGGGAACTTCAGTTTCAAGGACTGTTTTTTGTAAATAGGTTTTGGTTCTCAAAACAATGTCACACAGCTGTTCTGAATGTGTTTTTCTCTTGTTCCACCAATGGGACCAGAGAGGTGGTTCCTTTGGCCAGTCATGTTGACCTGTATCAGAACACCTTATAAAAAGGGTTGCAAACCCCAAGATAAAGGCTTCCTGCTTCATTCTGGAAAAAACCTCGGCTGTTGTGATGTGAATCCACTCTGGTATTTCATGTCTACTAGCGACATCGAGCAAAGTGTGATGAGAGAGAAATATAAGCAAAGAGAGACCTTGCAGGAGAGCTCTGCTAGGATTTAGGGGGCTGCTGGAGTTGGAAAGCTGCCCCAAGGTATGTTTCAGAGAGAATAAAATAAAGAAACTTTCCTAGTAACACAGAAGTGGCTGTGAGGGGCATTTGTTCAGATCAGGAAGCTACTGAGTTTCAAGACTCAAAAGGATAACTGAAAGAAAAGAACCAGTGTGCAGAGATGCATTGGGCAAACAAAAAGTTTGATTTAGAACTTTTCATTAAGTATCTTTTATCTAGAAGTTCTGGCTTTTCTTCAGTTATAGCACTTCAGTTTTCCAGTTTTTATCCTTGTAAGTATAGGATCAGGGAGTCAGTGTCATCAACGAGATGTCGCAAGTTGTTAGACCATGAGATGGTCATGAAATCAGATAGTGAAATGAGTTATTCATGAGATATTTCCAGTTCACTTATATCTGTAATCTGTACCAAAATTATTGCCACCTTATACTGTCTATGCATTCCCTGAAAACTTAATTTCAAAAGTTATTTTGCTTAGCGGACTAAATACTCTGCCTCCCTCCAGTTCTGGATAGTTTCATACCTGAAATGCCAATTTCTGTACTTCTCAAATATAATCTGTTGTAAGTGCTAACCTGTGTGCATGAAACCCTTTTATCTGTTCAGGTTTAGCCCAGATTCTCGTTACCTAGCAGTTGGTTCCAGTGAGAATGCAGTGGATTTTTATGATCTGACTTTGGGTCCCACACTAAATCGAATCAGCTATTGCAAAGATATCCCAAGTTTTGTGATCCAGATGGACTTCTCTGCTGATAGCTCTTATCTCCAGGTACGAGTCATTAATTGTTCAAGGGGCTGAATGGTAAACATACTCATGACAGATACTCTAAGTATTCTCCTTTGACGACTTCTAAGTTTTGTAACTAAGTGTTGGATTATGTTGCTGTCGTTAGATTTACTTAGCTGTAGTGGTAAGCAGATGCCTTTAGTTTTGAATAGTTTTCCTGGAGATCAAATACAGAAGATAAGCAAAGAAATGAGAGACAGATTTCAAGTCTCCTATGATGTGTCTCCCTGCCTTTTCACCTCTGATGTTGATGGGCTATCTTAAAAGAGGAAATAGTAGAGTCTGTCATTCTGCAGGGCCTGGGGACCTGAGTTCTTCATCTGTCTGATCAGCACGATGACATTACATGTCTTCTTAGTGCTAGACTTTGTGGAGCAGCACCAAAATCATGGTGTTGCAACTTTCAACTATAGGAGGGCTTAAGACATTTCTTACAATAAAAATGAAGTAAATAAAATATGCTTTCTATATTTTATTTGTATCTGAGAGGAGAAATAAGCTTATCTCATTATCAAATCAATATTTACAATCCAAGATTTGCATCAGTTTTAAAGACATGAATTTCTTTTGCCTCGTTTGTGTATACTCATACTAACATATATGTGCAGAATGTGAGTTGTTTCAGTTATTCTTTTATCAGTTAGACATTTGAATGTTAAGATTTCTTATGCTTTCTCACTATTGCTTTATGCTTGTATAGATTTCTGAGAATTTTCAACTCAATGACTAAGTTTTCTTAATATCTGTTATTTATGGAGTAAAAAGTAACTGTCACAACAATGCTTTTCAAAGCCCTCTGGAATTATACTTTCATCTTTTGAAAGAAGTTAATGTATTGTAAATCTCTGTGGTCACCTCAAAGGTCTCTACGGGGTCTTACAAAAGGCAAGTGTATGAAGTGCCTTCAGGAAAGCAGCTTGTGGACCAGGCTGTGATTGACAGAATAACATGGGCTACTTGGACAAGGTAAGTGATTCAACCTGGTAAAACATCTGGAACTTCAAGGAGAAGCACCTACTAATTAAAAGCATATTTAGTCCCTTCAGTCAGATATTATTCTTTTAAGACCCCATCTGCTCTGGCAGCAGCTCCCCTAAATACAGCACAGCAAAAGGCAGCACAGAGCAGATTCCTTCAGTGCACAGGAGCTGTTTGGCCCTAAGGAATGTGATAAAAACCCATCTCTCACACCTGTCCTGGTGCTCACTGGGTATCTCTGGGTGCTTTGATACAACTCTAGAAGCCTCACCATTTGTTTCATTGAACTCTGCAAATTATGTGGAATAGTGCACTATTTTTTTTCAAAATAGCGATGAGGGTACAGGGCCCATTAAAACACATCAAAACATAAAAAGACAATACACACCCAAGGTAATTCAGATTTATTTAGAATACCACAATAATGGTATCTATATAAGTTGCTGTTAACATTTGCATATTAGAAGTCATAGAAAAGTAATTTTAAATACATTAAAGTTTATTTCTTTCAAGCTATTACATTAAATATAATTCTGTATTTTATTTTTATTTTGCAGTTAAATAATTTGTTTTCTGTTCTATAAAAATCTGGCTTTCTGTGCCCTTTTCCAGTCTCTGTTGTCTGCTTTTAATTACTGTCCTCTAATTATTACACTCAGACAAAAATTGAGAATAAATACTTGAAATTTTTCCACATTTGAGCCACTTTAAACAATAAGATTCCTGACTATTTGCTACAACCTACAACTATAACAATAAGCTTTTAGGGCTCTGCAAGGCTCATTTTGATAGATTTCTGGTTTTTGATTGGGTTGTCAATTTTTGTCACCTTTTAGAGACAAAACCAAGAAACTGGTATTTCCTGATCCAATTCAGTATGTCTGATGTAAATCACGCATTTTTGTGTGATACATACTGTGCCCTGAATTGGGTGGAAAGGATCACAGAAAATTTCCCAAATTAGTCACTTACTAACAAATGATAAATTTCTTGTTTCTGTGCTTTCCTGGAAGTATATATATACCTTGTAAGCTGGTAAAGAGCTGAGTAAAAGCCCTTTTACAAGGCTTTGCAAAGGAAGTTTTCTGGACTCTTAAAATTATTATGTTTTCAGGACAGGGCAATTTTTCTGTCTGTGATTATAATGAAGAATCTTTATTATAAGATTCATTGCAAATTCATTCAGAGAAACTTTTCTTTAGATTGATATGAAAACACTAAAGAAGCAAAAGAACAGAGTTATATGCAGTTTATTTTCCAAAAGAAGCTTATTCATCTAAGGCTTATGCCATGGTATTCTATTTCTACTTGGTTTTTTTTTTGTTGTTTTTTTTGTTTGGGTGGGGGTTTTTTGTTTGTTTGGTTTTTTGTTGTGTTTTTGTTGTTGTTGTTTGTGGGTTTTGTTTGTTGTTTGTTGTTTTTGTTTTTTTTGCAAATGCCTCACTGGACAGTAGTAGTACTATTGATTTCGCCCCTGGTTCTCTCACATTACCTTGGGCCTCATTATTTTTGGAATTATATCATTGAATCTGTTTCAGGGACAATTATGGAATGATTCAAAAATTAATTGTGGAATAAAGGCCATCTAAGGTGTGCATGTGTGAGAATAAAATGTAAGCATTTTTATTTTTAGAACCAGTTAGAATATGAGATCTGCTTTCTGTTTCCTGACTCTTATTTTTGCAGTGGTTTTCAAAGGAATTTCTTGGTCTTCTGTTTCAGTGTTCTAGGGGATGAAGTAATTGGAATCTGGTCCAGGCATGCTGAAAAAGCTGATGTGAACTGTGCTTGTGTTTCTCACTCGGGAATCAATCTCGTAACAGGCGATGATTTTGGCATGGTCAAGCTGTTTGACTTTCCGTGTCCTGAAAAATTTGTAAGAACTTGTTTTTGCATGGTTACAGCAACAAACACTGTTGATATTAGGATCTTGTCTTGTTTCTCTAGAACACATATGATGGAAATATTTTCTTCTCTAAATGAGGAGCTTTTTAATACCTCCTTAGCTCCATAGTCTCATAGAATGCTCCACATCAGAGTTTCCCCACCACTTTGTGCAAGAGCTCTTGCTATAAACTCTTGTAGGTGTTGGTACTGTCTGCTAGTCTGCTTTAGTATAGCGTCTGCCTAATGGAAATCTCAAAGCCCCTAGCAATTTCTACATCCCTCATCCATTTGACAGATGAGGAAAATAGCTGATTAGGTGATTTTAGGTGATCATTCATGGATGAAGAGTTTACAGGTTTTTCACTAACACTTTTAAATTGTTATGCTGCTTTTTATAATTTTAATTGATAATGTTTTAAAAATTTTTTTTCACTGTTAATTTTCAAGATTTGAGACTGCACAGGGTAAACTGCTCACACAATTTTAATGAAAATATTTTTTTGACAGTGTGAGGAATTTTACACATAACTTGGAAGTTAGTCATGTGACAAGATGTATTTAATATTATTGTGTTAGCTTGAGAATTCTTTCCAATTTGCAAGTTCTCTCTTATTGGCTGACAATTTAATCTGCATTGCAGCTCAACAGTCATCCTTCAGGAGATCTTTCACATTTGATAACCTATATAACTTTCAAACGTTATAGGTGATGCAATAAAAAGGTAGATAAAAACATGCACATCTTTTTTTGATTTAGAAGGGTACAGAATATTTAGACTCTCTCATTCTGTTGTTGTCTGGGTTTTTTTTCAGGCAAAACACAAACGATTTTTAGGGCACTCTGCCCACTTAACTAATATTCGATTCACAAGTGGAGACAGATACGTGGTCAGTGCTGGAGGGGATGACTGCAGGTAGGTGTCCTTGCCATTGCTGTCAGAATCTACACACCACTGGACATGGACAGTCCATAACAATGTAAAGCTCAAGTTCAGCCTTCAGCCTTTTATCTGTGTGCTTGCTTTCCTATTCATAGGTAGAGAAAAAGATATTTGTGACAAAATAAATATCCCAAATGTTAATGTGAGATATCCCAAATGTTGATGGTAATATTTAATAAGTTAAAATGTTCACATGAATATTCAGAACGTCATACTTTTAATGGGAATTTATTTTGTCTGTGTTAGCCATTTCTTTTAACAACATTGTAGTCTTCTATATCTCATATTTAATATCTTTCTGAAAACACAGCTTATTTGTTTGGAAGTGTGTGCATATGCCTCATTGAGAGAGACATGGAGACTTGCAAAGAAGAAACTGCATGGAGTACCAGGCATGAAATACCCAGGATTGCAATGTGACATTCTACTGTGCCCTGCATGCGTAAGAAATGACCCAAGACACAGAGCAAGCTGTTTCTGAAAGACAGCACCTGGAGTCTGCCAGAAGGATGGACTGTCACAAACACACTGAGGCTGCTAGGCTTGCTTCAGTGTCAGATAATCTGGGTTTGTATTCCACTCACTGCCAGATGTTGAAAACAAAATCTGTGGAAGAAAGGAAAAAGTGAATTGTTAATCAATGTACAGTTTCTGCAAGTTCTTGAGGTTTTAATCAAGAGATGCTATTTCTGACCTAGTGCTGTACATTGATCTTTTATCAGCATGAATGTTTTTCCTTTAAGTTTTGAGGTCTAAATAGCATAGATAAAAAGAGTATTCCATATTTTATTACTGAGAGAGACCATATATTAAGTCTTAAATAGATAGTATTTTAATAAATGTTTAATTATTATAATGGAAATTATATTTCTATGGCTGGTCAAAAGGAAACATCATATCTGATGAAGCAGAAAATAATAGAGTTGATTCCTTATGACTGAAATATATCTGTATTTAGAGGCCTGGGTCACAGTCATGTCTGGTGAAAGCCGTTGGATATGCATGATCTTCATGGCTAATTTAGTGTTTTTGTTGCACTTAAACATTAAATTAGTTCTATGAGCAAAAATAGATTTGCTCACTTTGCGAGTGCCTTGCCCACTACTTAAAAGTCTAACTCCAATTTTTGCCTTGTGAATAAAAGTATTCTCAGCAGAAGAGAGATTATTGCTGTGGTACTTGACTGGGCTGTGAGCCTCTCTGCTGGAAATGAGGGCCAGAGTGAGGATTTTGTAGTCTTCTTGTTGATAAAGTTTGGGATGTCAGCAGTGGCAAAAATAGATTTTCAGAGCAATATGAATTGATTTTATTTTCTCAGCATCATAGAGGAGATTCAGAGAGAACTTTCCAAGCACTATATTTTATACATTTGAACTTTTTAATAGAGCTAGGATTAGCTGGGAGATGTCTCTATTCAGATTTCTCTTCTGATTGTAAAAAATGTCCAATCATCTGCTTCTTTGAATGGACCTGCTGTCACCTTGAGCATTTATTCTATCCTGCAACATAACTGAGATTCTAAGTTGGGAAAACATTTCAATGATAATAAAATCCTGAACAAAGCTGTATTTTGGGTACAAGTGAGGAAGATTTCATCAGCTGTTTGTCTAAATCGTGTCATACAGAAGCATTACAGACAGTTAATTTTCATGCAATATAGCAGGGATCAAAAATCACTAATTATTAGCACTGCTCTCATTGTGGCATTCTGCTGTGAACAGAAAGCTCTCTTTCTGGGTAAGCCAGCATTGCTTTTATGGTGGCACTTGTTTAGGTCAGTCAAGAGGCTTTGCTTTTTCATCTCTTGCATTTTCTTATGCCAGATGAAAAAGAAATAAACCTCATTTCTTCTTGTAATCATCTTATATGCATGTTGGTTACAGAGAGAATGGGAGGGCTTGCAGGTAGAAGAGAAGGAGAAGAGTTACAGAGCCAAACTTTTGTGCTCTCCTTGTTATATGCTATACAAAACTAGTTACACAACTGTCTTAGGTAATATATTTTATATATCAAACTATAAAAAATATTTATTTAAAAGAAGTTGATGAGCTAAACAGTTACCAGGTTTCTCAGCATGATGGTTCTTAGCAAAGTCTTGCCAGTCATGCAGCTGCTATTTTACTGGAGCAAAATCTGAGGATTTGGTTGTGAGTGTACAGGAAGATCTTGCCAGTAATGTTTTTGAGTTTAGGAGAATTGCATATAAGAGTTGTGATTAGACCTGATGTATCTCATAACCTTGTTTCCTGTCTGTCTGTTGTACATGAAAATTAGTCTCTGGTGTTTATACCTTCTCTTTACCTGAGAAATGGTTTGCAGTGTGCTCTTTTATGGCTGTGATTCTAATCCCTTATTAAACACATCTGTGCAGGACTTTTGGACTTGAAGTAAGATTTGTCCTGCCTCCATTTTAAAGTTGCCTTTTGTTGGATCAAGATGGATGACTGTTACAAGATCACTCATAGTCTGTCCTACTCAGACTGCCAGATCAAAGTCCTTATTTTCTGTCTCTAAGTTTCCACCACAAAGTCCCAGGCTCTGCGAGCTCTTCTGTAGGCCTTCACCCCGTGGAGGTACGTGGATCAAGAGGGTTTGTTCCTCGAATCCCTGTCACTGATCCTCTTCACCTCCCTCCCCCTATCCCCTTCATTAATGCTGTGCCTCTCCACTGATAATTTGTCCATTGGTGCTTTTCCCTTGAGGAAACCCAAAGGCCACACCAGAGCTGAAGGATGAGCAAAAGAGGGGTGGGAGGGACAGGGCTGAGGGCTGCAGCCTCCAGGTCTCCCTGCTTCTTCATTCTTCCAAACCTCACTGCAGCTGTAAAGGGCTGGGATGGGAGCTGGAAGCTGAGATCTTCAAAAACTAAACTGCCAGCATTGTTCCTCCTCTTGCAGCCTGTATTGGTAGCCAGGGCTTTCCCTGGTGAACTGCTCTGTGGTTTGCCAGGTAAAATGGGGACGGCCAGCTGGGAGTGATCACAAATGTTGAGGAGAAGAGTGAGCAGAGCCTCAGCAGTTTGGAGCATAATGCAGCTGTGATTCTCTGCTGAGGTGAAGAGCTGGCTGTAAGCATGGGCCGAGCTGGCAGCTTTATGGTGTTTTTGGTGTTTTTGTCTGTGATGGTGCTTGCTACTGTGCCTCATTTGCTGTTTACATTAAATGCTTCTGTAGTAACTTGCTAACTGTTGCCACCCATGCTTGAAGCACGTGTACAGGGGAGCAGGCTGCCTGTTCTCATAGGCAGTGGGAGTTTGAGGCTGGATGCTCCACAGAGAAGTTAAAGGATGACAGAACCCCGTAGGATAGGTCAGGGAAGAAGCTGGAAAGTGACAGCCTTTCACCTGGAAGCATCAGAGAGAACTGAGAGCAGGTGGGCTTTGCCTGAAGCTGGAGAAAACCTCTTCTGGGGTTACACAGCACCAGGGGAGGGGAGGCAAAAGTTCTTTGTATAATTTAATCACTCATAGTGGATGATTTTATACTGTAGCTTGTCTTTTTGGTTAGCAGCAAACATACACCTTTAGGATCTTTAGTCAGCAATATTTTTGGTGATAAAAGAAATTAACTAGAGAACTGAGTATAAATAAAATAACATTTCACTTAAAATAAATATGCCTTTGAAAGCTAATAAGCATACTTAGAAAAAAGAGAATAAGGGAAATCCAGCTCCTAGGAACAAGGAAATATAAAAAATAAACACATTTAGAACTGGAAGTTGCCATAGTGCAGGAACTGAGGAACACCATTGGGAATTAGAGAGTAAATTAGCCAAGCATGTAGAATCATTTAGACTTGAATTTTTCTTTTTTAATCTCAAGAATGCAGTCAGAATATATTATGTTCTTATTTTGCTAGGGAAAGCAAGAAATGCTGCGAAACTAAAGGGTAGGATTTCAGAAAATTAAGGCTATATTATCACTTGGTGACAGCTGAGGAAAAGCACAAATCCTGACTTTGCTCTGAGTCAGGGTTTCAGTGTTAGCAAGATTCATTTCAGCATAACTGAACTTTCTATTAGTTAGGTTAATGCTGACCTGGAATTGTGCCATCAGAAAGCACATCCACTGCAGGTGAGACATCTCCTCAGTCTTAAACAAAACCAAAATAATGGACTTCAGTACCAAGAGCAGGACTTGGACAGCATTCAGGAGGAGCTAATTTTAAAACCATGATCCAGTTCTCTCTGCTGCTGCCAGAACAACCTCAGCCCCACTGTTTGAGCTGCCAGTTTGCCAAGAGACCCAGGGCCCCTGAGCTGCCCCGAGCGCCATCCGTGCAGCACCTCCCCTGCCGCAGGATCCCGTGCAGAGCCTGGGCTGGATGGGCTGGGCAAGGTCTAAGAGTGTCACAAGCAAAGGATCTTGGCTTCAAGTACAGCATTTGATTAGGCAAGGTGACATATTCCCTGTTTCATTATGAGAGTCAGAGATGTGACCAGCCTTAATCCTGAAAGTGTTTTTTTTTTAAAATTCTTTTAACATATATAGACGGATACTGTCTTGTGAGTGTATTGGACAAAGTGGAGCATCCTGTAGACTCTACAGAAGGAAGTAAGACTGCAGATCACAAAATTAATTGCCACATTAGTGATCTAAACACCCCTAGTTCCATTGCATTTGTGTGCTTTTTTGTCTTGATTGGGTTTTATTTGCTTGTTGCAATCTGCTTTGTTTTTCTAAAATTTTTAGCAGCATTTGATTTCTGCTCATGTGGATAGATCCATCTGCTTGCCAAAGTCATTCTTCATACCACTCATTGTTGGGTGATTACACCAATGGGCTCATTTATGTTGCTGGCCCTGGCTTCTGCTCTTCACTTTGACTTCAGGTTTGAACTCTGCATATCTCCTTTTAGAAATAAAAATGGAAGAGTTTTAGGTATCTAATATACATAAAAGCCATGACAGGTTTCCTTGCCAAAATCATTTGTGTCTAAGAAGTACTAGGTGGTTTTCTCAGTCTGTCTGATGCTAGAACAGGTAAACACTCACTGTCCTTTTTTCAGTTTATTATCAGCAAATCAGTCAAAACCTTGATACCTCCACCTGTTTTTTTTTTAACTGTGAGATCAGCAATCCAACCCATTCACTATTTATTTGGAAAAAAAAAAAAGGCATGGAACATGTGTCCTTGATCCCTCTGTTTAAAACAACACAACAAAAGGTGTAAGGTCTTAGCATGATGACAGCAGGCAATTCTTCCAATATCTATAATGTTTATAATTTCCTCTTCTTTTTGGAATTAAGGAACATAGGGTGGAGGAAGCAGTAACAGGAAACCAGTAAACAAACATGGAGAAAAGACAGAAGAAAGGAAAGCAGAGAAAGGAACAGTCAAAAATAAGCAAAGGCAAGATGAAAGAACTGGCATGGGTGGTGGCGAGTGGCAAACATCTTGTTTCAAGTGGGAAGCATTCAGTGGCTGCTTGGGAAGTGTAAAGACTGGAGAGCAGCACAGTGCTCAAGGAAAGGCTGCAGGCAACTTTGGCTGCTCTGTTTTTGGCAAGATGCAGCCACTCCCACTCACTGCTGTGTTTACTCCCATACCTGTGGGGCACTTGTTTAGCAGCAAACAGCTGGCTACCCACAGCTGCAGCAGATGCAGTGGAACAAAGAAAGTGCTGTAAAGACAGAAGTGCTCTGTAGTACTGAGAGCTCAGGCAAAAGAGTTTAAGGATTTAAAAGGCTACTTATCTTTCCACCTAAACCAAACATGGATTGTTTTAATAGGCCTCTTCTGAAAATGTTCTTCAAACAAAAAATATTAAACCAAAGAGATACACTTCTTCTTAACTGAGCTGTTGCAATTACTGCCTCTTGTTTCTTTCCTATTCAGCAGTTCTTGATTCTATTTCCAGGCATTCACAACATTTAAAATGACAGACATGAAAGCTGTGGGCTCTGTTGTATTTAACTTGAGGTGTGACAGCAAGAGTAATCTGCAGAGGGCAGTTCAGATCCTACTTGGGCCAGATTTTCTTTCAGCAGTTCCATGCCATGAACCTTCAAATACACAGGAAGTCAGGTGAATGTAATTAGATGCAACAAATGCATCTGAGTAGAACTCAATCAGTATGAAGTTCTTGATTTTATCCCATAGTAAACCATTACTAAACAAGGAAATAGTTATGGTAAACTTCATGTAAATTTTATGTAAAAAACAATCCAAACTCATTATAGGTGCTAGTTAGACAACTGGACTTTTATTTGTAGCAACTCTCTGTAAGAAACACAAAATTTGTGCATGAACAGCTAGACTGATCCTTTACCTGCTAGAGGGCAGTTGAGTTTGGGACATGAGAGACAAGATGTTCCTATTGCTTGGTATGTTTGGATTTCTCTTCTATAAGCCAAAATAGGCGTTTCCTTAGTTTCTGTTGCTGTTTGTGTGACCTTCAAGACCCTCCAAAGTGATTTTGCCCTTAGCAGCATGTAGCTTGTTTAGTCTGGGCACAGAGGTCATGTGAGAGCTTACTGGAAAACAGAAAAACTGAAACCAACAAACCTCAGATGTTTTTTGTTTTTAATGCTATCCCCCTAAGTATTGTCAGGTTTGTTGGAGTGATGTAAAGATCCATGTGACTTGCACTGTTTATAAAGGAAAGCAAGTTGTATCCATTTAGCTGCTAAGTGGCCCCCACATAATGGGTGTTTTAAACCAGAGGATTAAGGCAAGTTGTGCAGTTTTCTAAGATGAAGGGACAATTGCCACTGTCCCATTGTGTGTGGTGCTGCAGAGCTCATAAAGCTGGTACTGCCTTCAGCTGCTTTCAATGGGGCTGAGGCAGAAGACGAGGCCATAAGGACAAAACAGTAAGTTATTGCAACAAGTGTTGCATTGGTAGGTTCTGAAAAAGGGCTGTAGTAGAGCAGTATTTTAGTTTCAGTCCTCTAAAGGATTGTAAGCCCTTAGAGCAAACAAAAACGTTTGTGTAATGTCCTCCATTATTCCTTCATTAGCTTTGGCTGTTACTACTTCCTCCTTCCCACAGAAGCCCCTATCCCAGCTCCCCCCTCCCAGCCACTTTATTTTTCCAATGCAGTGCTTGAGAGGGCCAGCTTAACCACAGCTTTGCTGTTACTGTGGTCTTTTGTAATGAAAGCAAATCCCTAGCATTCTGTTGCTGAAAATTAATTTTCTATTAACTTAGTTGCAAATTCTTGAGATGAGGGAGAAGGGGGGGATCTTTCCATGCAATGGAGCTGGAAATGGTACTGCCATAACACCATGATTTTTTCAACCACCAGTAGCACCCAGGACACGTGCTACACTGTATTCTTTTGGAATCCAGTAAATATCCTTTCTAAAGGAACTCCAGGCATGAACACAGACACATTGCATGAAATAAAAATGGTTTCCTATACTTTTCCTGTGAAATGTTGGTGCTGTTGGGTAGTACTTTATACACTTCGGGTCTGTTTTTCCTTTTCTTGCTACTATGTACCCTGGTGTTGTGGTTTCAGGTGAAAAATGGCTTTTTTTTTTAAAGCAGTATGTGGTAATCAGCTTAATTTCCTCTTTTTAGTTCAGTTATGGGTATACAGCATAAAGTAATGGAAAAGCTGCATTACTGATTTGTGAAGAAGGCATTTTTAATGTAAAATTCTGTATTAGAATGCACTAAAGCCCAAAATTATAAAAACTAAGTAAATGCATTAGAACCATTTACTTTTTTTTAAAAATGTGCTTCTAGCTTTGTAGCTTGGTTTGTTGTTCACTGTTTTTAGCAGAGGAAAAACTTTTCTCGCACTGTACACTGTGCAGCTGGTGACAGCCCAGCACAGCAGTGGAAGTGCAGCAATGAGATGGTCCTGGTCTGTTGCTGCCCTTACAAATTCTTGTCTCCACATCTCATATGGAAAACAGCTTCATGGTGGCAGCTATTTCTGCAAGGGACAGTTAATGAAGGCATTGGGAAATTCTGTAGAAAAATAATGTTCTTTGCAGCCTTTCATCTTGAAACCCATTCCAGCAGCACTCTGTGCAACACCAGAGCGCATCCTCTCCTCTCCAGTCCCCTGTCAGGTCACCTTACAAAAATATTTTACTGTAGTTCTTTAAGCCTAAAATGCAGTTGTCTGTTCAGATTTGTTGTTTCATTATGGAGTGTGTCAGATAATCCCTCTTGCTTTAACAAGAAAAAAAGGTATTTTAAACTAGTCCAAAGGTATGGTCATGTATTACTGTAATAAGGATCATGGGTTTAAGTGTACTCCATTTTGGTTTCCACCATGAACATCTAATTCCTGTAACAATGTTTATGTATGTTTATTTAAAGTATATATATATATATTAAAAAAAATTAAATGTCAGATTTTTGCATTAATTAAGATTTTTTTAAATTTGAATATGAACTTTGAGTACTTTATTTAAAAAAAAAATTAAAAATACTTTTCCTGGAGTGTTAAGTTTCAGAATTCAAGACTATATTTGTCAAATTTAAGTTCAAAATATGTAGCTATCATTGTTTTCTGATATTGAATGTAAATATTTGTAAAAAGAAATTCTTTTGTATATTTTTGTGAAAATGTAGTTCCCCAAAATATAAAAAAAGATTTAATAAAAAAGTGCATTTATGTTACTGTTCAACAATTTTCTTCATTTTAGTATCACTTAACCATACTTAATGGGCATGTGTGTGCATTATTTTTTTTGCCACATAAGTTGCAGGAACCTTCTTGAAGGAGAAAACCACAGTTTCTCTGTGTCACAGAATTCCTTAGAAGAAAGTTCAGTGGTACTTTCTTTCTTGGTATAAATGGAGACATCTTGGAGTATCTATTTTCAAGTGAACTGGCAGTTCATAGGCTTTTTAAGTGAAGAACAGTAATTCTTTAATTGTTCTGGCTTCTGAAGCTATTTGTTTCCCTTGCCTTTTTTTCCCCATTTTAGAGAGCAGAAGGACTGTGACAAGTGCTGCATTGGAACAACACTCAAAAGACAAAGCATTTGCTTTGTGCCTGTGCTGGGGTGGAGAGTTCAGTCCCTGGGTGCTGGGACAGCAGTGCAGCCATGTGCACTGTACCAAACACTTGCTGGATAAAAAGTACTTTTAGTATGATCCCAACACAGGAAGTTTCTAAGCACTTCTGCTGCCATACTTTCTTCTTCAACACACCAACTCTTAAACAAGGAACATTACCCACACAGAACACAAATGTGCTTTGAAAGTTTTTAATGGAATTTAAAGTAAAACTTTCCTTACACAGATGTTTTTTTCTTACAGTGTAAAAAAAATGTAAAATTGCCCAAACTTACAAACTTGGAAAATTAGAGACATTTCAAATATGCAATCAACTTCGTTTTATGAAAACAATGTATATTCAAAGTCCAAAATGTATGAGTTTCCCTAGCATCCTGTGTTGTGGTCATTAATCTTCCTGTCCTCGACTGTCTAGAGGATGCAAAGCTCACTCCCAGGTCGTATCATATTCATTCACTGAGGAGGAAATAAAAACAATTCCATAAGGAACATACATCTCTGTAAAGACAATTTGAGAACTGCTCTGTGCCCTACTCCTGTAATGGTTAAAACCTTTGCAGAGGGGATTAGTTGGAGTGAAAAGATCATTAAATCACATGAATGTTAAGGCAGGCCCATAGCTGTAGCTTTGGGAAGTTTGCTACTGGTTAATGAAATCATGGGTAGATAACAGGAAGGAACTGCTCTGCCAGAAGCATGCAAAGAAACAGCTGAACCTATTGTGGAAAATACAGCTTAGACATAAGAGAAAACAATGGTAAAAGGATTTTCAGCTTTATTCAAATACAGCTCAGAAAACACCACCTGTCCAGGTCAGGATTCTAGTGACTGCCTTATCCCAGCTGCAGGGCACTTGTTTATCAGGGTTGCATCACATTAGTTAATGTTCATACATACCAGACAACAGCACAGAGTTGTCTTTAAATGAAAGCTGCCCCTAAGGGCTACCTGTCTCCATACATCTTTGTTGTTCCTCACACACACACACTATACCTATGACTGAAACTACTTTAATAATGTCCCAACATACTTTTTATGTTTCCTGGTTAGGTTCAGAGTGTTTCTCACCTGGTTTGAGTTCGAGTCCATTTCAAGGCGTGGCGTGGAGGAACAGCAACAGTGGGATGGTAGAAAGTGCAGTCTGGTCTTGTACACTGTGTATTAAACCTACAATGCTAAAACCAAAAGTATTTCAGAAGAGGCTGCTGGGTGCTGGCTGCCCAAACTCCTGAACATGCTGAACTGCATTGTGACCCTTTGTATTGCTGTGTGACACATCTCACCTGCAACTGAGCCAACACACCCCTCCACCAGTGGAACCAGCTCAACCCTGTGACAAAAAATCCTTTTTAAAAAGGACCAACTAGGAATTTCATGCTCCAAAGCTGCCACTGCACTGACTGGTGGAAATCCTTTTCTTACAAGAGTTTACAGAGTTCAGTTTGAATTGATCTTTGTGTACAATTCAATTCTCCCCCCCGAGGAGGGAGAAAAGCCAGAGTATCTGGCTAGTAATACCTGAGCAGGGTTATTTCAGCATTGTTATAGCTTGAAAAAGCACTAAACTTCCTGGCACTAGATGCAGGGATACAATTCTATAGAAGTACCCAAGTAACAGACTCCTGAACTGTAGAGATTACATTAATACATTTTAGGGTAACTGGACAATCTTTAAAGTTTTTGTATGTTGCAGCACATCTGAAGGAAGAGTCAAGAGTCTTGAGACAAATTCCTTCCCAAAATGCTCCTCTCTGCCCCTAGCATCCTGACTGAGTATATTTTGAAAAGAGATATGGCCTGTTGGAAGCTCCCCAGCAGCATCTGGTAGAAAGATTACACAGAAGTATAGTTTTCCAAATTCCTTAAGTCACTACTTTTGCAATTCTGCTTATAAGGAAAACTAAAAGCAAAAAGTGTTAAATCCTAGTAACATTTCCTGTCCCAAATTATCATGTTTCAAGTCTCTTTCTAGAAAGGAAGGAAGATGGGAAATATATCTTACTTTTGGGTGGTAAAATGGACACTCCATTTTCTTACAAGCTGGAAAAAATTTGCACAGCAGACTACTGGAGGATATGGACAGTGCAGGCAGGGGTACTAATACAAGAGACAAAAAACCAGGAAGTGAGTCTGGATTAGAATAAATTGCCTTTTTAAGACAGCTCCACGCAACCTTAAATATATCAATCATTCTGCTAGAAATTCCATTTTATAATACACCAAATTTCAGCAAGAAATATAGACAGCATTTCCCAATGCAGTTAGTGGATCCTGGACTAGAAAAAGGCTATCAGCTAATCATTTAGCTTGGTTCTCCACCATTTCAGGACAGGAAGTACCATGGTTAAGGCAAAATTTCCAACAAATTCAACAGACATTCTGGTAGGCAGAGAAACTCAAATGTTAGATTTAGACAGCAGCAAACCTGTTAAGAGTTTCAACTGACCAGACTGAGAAGAGCAGGCACTGCACCTTCCAGGAATACAGAGGAGCTGCTGGAAATGATAGGGGACACAAGCACATTGCACTTGGTTTCTGGCAAGAAAACAAAACTGCACTGAACTGTGACTGGGGGCTAAATCACTTCCAAAAGATCGTGCAGTAAAGGCCCTGCACGGTTCAAAGGCTCAGCAACACCAACCTGTATCGAACACAGCTACTGCCTTCAGTGAGTAAACTCACCCCAAAAGTCATCTCATCATTACACCAATTTCACTCCTATACTGGCATTAAAGAAAAAAATGTTTAAAGGCAGAAGCCTCTGTTTTCAGCATGTGTCACAAGCCCTTGGTACAACATGTACCAAGAAAAAAATTCGAGCAAAACTGCAGTGCTGGCTAATCCCTTCAAAGAAACAGACAACTTGTGCAAGTTACCACTTTGGCCTTGCATAGCCTTCATATGGACTCTTGCATAAGAGCATTGGGGGATTTTTCTGGTAATAGTTTTTGCAGTAACACTGGATTATTATTCCTCATCTTGCATAAAGAGCTGTAAGAAAATGTGGTCAACTTAAGCAAAAATTTTTTTTTTCATTATTGTCAGTTTCTGTTTCCAAAAATACTGCTGTCCCTTCAGCACTAACATTTAAAATGAAAATTTAAAGCTCAAAAAACAAGATGTACTCACCTGGTTTAGGAGATGGATGGGGAGTTCGTCGACTGGCATGAGTGTAAGGACAGTCTGGCTTAGTGCACTTCGCATCATATTTACAGTTTGGATGGATGAACAGGCATTTGTCAGCAAATTTGCAGTTAGGAAAAACTCTGAGGGAAAAGAAATTGAGTCAAAAGCTCATACTTGGAGCAAAACCCCCAAACATTTGTTGTACATGAAAGCCAGAATATCAGAGGCGCAGCAGGGCTGGGGCCCATCTTGGCTCCTTCCCAAGCAGGGCACGCAGTGTAGAGCATGAGCTGTGCACCCACACACCTGCATGCAGCTTCTCTCCCTACAGACTCTCCCTCCATGCAGTGAACAACTGAACCACATCACTCTCAAGGCAGTTTGGTCCCAAACTCCTTGGTGCAAGCCAGGACGTCACTCTTAGTATGTGGTACAGAGTGGCAAAGGCAATGTGAAATCACACCTTCCCCAGAGAGGGCTACAGTGCTCCCCAAGTAACATGGTTTTCTCTGAAGTTTTATTTTTAATTTAGTTACACCAGATTTTATAAGATAATTCAAATGTCCAAGTAACTGAAGTTACCCAATCTGGTAAGAGTTACCTCAATACAGACACTGTTTTTCTGGACATTTCCTGCTTATGGAAGTCAAAGGCACAGGGCACATTCAAGAGTTCGCCTCCCCTTTCAAATTCAAAACCCACAATCTCTGCATTACGAGTAACAAGTAACCTTCAAAAGCACCTTGACAGCTGGCAGAATAGGGCCTACTCTTTTAAGATGCTAATTCCTGCATCTTTAAGCAACTCAGGAACACCAGCAGGTACTCTAAACTAAAGTTTTCTTCTGCAAGGGTGCAGCTGCCATCCCTGTGTTCTGACACTTGGGAGAGGGGCGGAAAACAGAAGGAATTACAGGGTGATAATCTAGCTCTGATCCTGCCCTGACAGGTTTGTGCTGCCTTGGAATATTTATTGACACAGAGCAGCAGTTTGCAGTACTGGAATAAAAACCAAAATAGCATGTCAAGTGGATGAGCTCTGTACTACTCACTTGCAAGGTTGTGTGGGGTGATGGTACACACATTCATCTCCATTTTTACAGGCAGGCCAGTACTTGCAGCGTTCCAGCACCTTCTCCTGCTTTTGTAGCATACTTAAGTCTTCCATTTCCACTAGATGGTAAGAAAGAAGAAAAAAACAACCTCAAGCTCTAATCCAAAAAGTACTTTAAGAAATTCTAATCTGAAACATGCCATACCTTCACTACTCTTACAGGAACATGGGACTTTGACTTTCCCCTATTTAACACTGCTTGGAAAACCTTATTCTCCAAATTCAGATAATTGTACATATGTTGCTCTTTTCTTATTTTCCCAAATCTGCCTAAACCTTTGGCTTTTCAAACTTTTCCAGCTCTGCCTAGACTTCCCTCTCTGATCCTACTAATGACAAATTACTCCATCTTTATTCCATCCTTAGCCTCATTTATGCCTTCTCCTTGCAACACACCAAAGCCAAATAATGCCATCCTGCTGTAGGACCACACTGGCTCGTACAGATCACCTCCACATGGATCTGATTGTGTGTGAGCTTTAGTCCCATCCCTGCTACTTCACAGGAATCCTCAACAGAGGAATCCTCAACAGACTGTACTGGCAACACTCTCCTGATCCCAACAGCTTTGGTGAGGAGTATGAGGCTACACACAGAAGAGCATGGATTTGCAAGGAAGTACTCTAATGATCATTTCTCTGTGCTAGTGAAGTGCATGCATACACAACATTCCCTTAATCTTTAAGACTGCCTGGTAAGTGAAGTACACCTGCAGCCAGGGGACTGAAAGGACATGGACTTAAAAGATCTTTTGCTACAGTGCTCTCATAATTGCATTACACATTTACAGGTGGATCCATGACATTTAAGGGGTCTCAGTACAGCATCAAATAATATTCTTTATTTAAATAATTCAGAAATTTGGATACACTGCTACTACAGAAAATAAAGATCTTCATTTTCTTAAGAAAGGTAAGTAAAAAACATGAATCCAAGCACAGCCCTCAGGCAAGTATTCAACAGGCCTATGACAAAACAGGTAGCCTCTCTGTTTTTCATCGCCATTGTCAGCATTCTAAACAATTCAAACATGTGGTTCAGCAAACAGTTTCCCAAGTTATTCAGAAGAAATATAGGAAGAGAATATAGAAATGTTCATGTAAAATTACACACTGGTAAGTTTTGCTTTCAGGTGCTAGCCACCAGACTCCACCAACACCTTACACTTAACAGGTTCCTTTTGGTGTCACAACCCTCAACAGAAATATTAATACTGTCTGACATATTTTTAAAAGTTCAAGGCTTGTCAATATATTAACTGTAATATTTCCTGATCATCAGCACAGTTCAAATCATAACAGATCAAACAGAAGGGTAGATTTCTGGCAATGAAGATCAACTACATTTGCAAAAAAAACCAACAAACCGAATTTTACCAATACTGAGATGTGTGGAGAACTTCACGTGCCATATTGCCCTAGTATACCAAGACAAAGGCTCCTGAAAAGATTGTCCCACTGAACTCCCACATTTCATTTGCCTAAATAATGTTCTAATTTGAAGAATAAACACCATCACTTGGGTTTCTTAAGAATGATACATCCAGAAGGTATAACCATGATCAAAGTACCACATCAAGGTTAGATCCTGTTGGTTAGTATAATTACCATCACAGTTCTCCAGCTGCCTGGTTACAATTTGCATCTGTTGTGCTTGAAGACCTTTTAATCCTTTGCCAGCACACATGTGCTGGGTAACTGGCTTTAATCCTTCCATTATACACATATCTTCCTCTTCTTGATCAGAAAGGTATCCTGGTGGACTGGGCACGCCATCCAGTGTCACAATGAACTTGGGACTAGCAGGTTTCTCTGACTGTGCAAGCTGGTCTCTATCAAACAAAGAAATGTAGTAAATTTAGATTTTCTGACTCAAGAGGTTTGAGCGAATGTGAGCTGTGCTAGTGTGTGAAAGTAGTACAAGCTTATCAATGGGGAGTCAAGCAGTAGCAGACCTTCTTTTAGTAATTACTGGTGATGCACTCCAGTACACAGTTAGCCTTCAAGTCTCCCTGAAGCAATAAGAACTACAGCTGACAAGTGCAAGTTCAGTTTGTTGCATTCTGCTCAACAGACAGTTCCAAAAGCTCATTTACAAACAGTCAATCCTGTGGAATTTGCAGTTTTGAGGCAGAAAAAGAGAGCAAATACCATTTTTGGAATTACAAAGCTCTTAACACACAAAACTTTATGTGTCTCATCAAAATCACCGAAAAGCACATTATAAAACAGTGGTGTAAAAGCTTTTAGAACTAGGATGAGAGAATTGGAATACTGATACTAAGAACTTTGAAACTCAGCCTGACTAAAAGGTCAGTCTAGTCTAGTGTCCTGTATCTGACAGTAGTCAGCATGGATAAGAGGGAGTATTAAAACAGGGGAGACATACATTTTCTCTAGTCTTCCACCATCCCATTCATTTCACCTGAGGGTTTCCTCAATGACAGGTGGTTCTAAGTATTTGGAGAACTGTGGAGTTCTCATCTTTGAGAAACAGTAATGGGATAAACTTTACTTCTCTAGGAAATGAGGCTAAAAGCAACTACACTGTAAAGTGCCTTTAAGACAGAAACCAGAACATTAAAAACATCATGAGGTAGAACTTTGAGACTGAAGCAGTCAGAAACTGGCCTATTCACATGCAAAAATGTACCTCTCTCCTGTAAAGCAGTCACAGCTTTCAACTGTGATATTGCCAGGTTATCCTTTTGGGGTCATTTGCTCAGTGCTGGTTTTGTTTTCAATTAACACAAGCTGCTAAAAGCCACTGACAGAAAGGAAACACCAGCAGTTTCTCAAGTTCATCATGCTGTTCAGAGTGGTTTTAACTTGTAACCGGAAGGACTACTTGTTACCTGGAACTTTCTTTGAAGCTGTCATGAACTTTCAGCTTCTTATGATCAAACTCCCCTTTAAGGAGCCTTAAATCATTGCCCAGGATTCACCACACTCAATACTGTGTTAAAAGGTGTTTCTTAAGAAATGTAAACCAAGGGTGAAACAGGCATTAAACTAAAGGCAATCTAAGCAAAAGTATTACTTGACTAAGATTTCAGAAATCATAACAAAAGAGCAGTACTCTTGAGTTCCTTCTTCAACAAAGTACTTCCTTCTTGCAAATCAAAAACATGCTCAAGCAACAGTTGACCCTAGGATTATTTTCCATTTAGAAGGATTTCTGGGAGGCTTTATGTCCCTGCTTTTTTTCTTCTGCTTTTCAAAGTCAATCAATTTTGCATGATTTCACACCTCCTAACTAAACTGACCACATGGCTCCATCTAAACCACAAACAAGCAATTTCACTAGTAACTGTCCTAAATGAAGGAGCTTTTTACCGGGTCTGTATTAGACGTCCTGAGTGAACTCGCACTGCCTCTGTGCTCTTCTTTCCCAATTGCTGATTATGTGGTGCCATTTCCTCTGATAACTTGGGCTTCTTCAGGATAAATGACCGAGTATCTGAGTGGATCATAGATTCTGGGTCACAGTAGTCTGCATTGTGAGAAAAATTATATAGAAAAAGAGTAAAATAAGGTACGTATTTCTAGTATCAATTTAAATGGTCAATAAGCTAATCTTACTTTGTTTTAATTTCTTCCTAGTAGTTTCCAGAAAACATTTTTACTCCCTTGTTAATTCCACAGAGGTGGATCAATAGAAGTCATAAGCCATATTAGGACAGATCAGGAATTTTTATAAATGGAATGGCTATACTGAAACAGCTACTAATGTAATGTATTCCTTCCTTAGGGATGTAGAAACTAGAAAATTGTAGAAATTGGTATAATTAATTGAAAAGAACATTCACTGGCCAGTAATACTAGATTTGAAAATAAAAGATCACAAGACTTAACCGTGAGTCACTTGCAAGGCATCTTCAATCATAGGATCAATCTGAAGCCGACAAGAGAGTTCCTTTTGTTCAATTCCTAAAAAAAACCAGCAATAAGAAGCATATTTTACACCATGTCAACATGAAACTATAGATTAGAGAACTGAAGCACACTAATTCTACTGATAAAAAAACCCATCAACAACAAAAACATTTCCACTTTTAACAACAACAAAACCCATTTTCATTATTATTAATTATTTCTCATTATTTCAGTAACAGTAAAATGGCAAAAGCCAAGTACTGTAGGGCACTACTCATTCCCACAATCACTGCTTAGTACAAATGAGGTCTGTGGGCACAGCTACTGTTGAAGGCCAAGTTCTTCCTCCTCATTTGTAGAAGAGTTGGCCATTCAGAGAACATACACAGAGGAAAGCAACTAACAAGGGACTACTTTACAGTCTTCTTAAAAGAGCTAAAGCAAATCAGAGCAGCACTGTTCTACATTTGAGATATGGCTTAAAAAATTTATTTTTGCTTTCTGTAAACTTCCTAAGCAAGTTGTCATTTCCATTTCAATGGCAAAAGAGAAAAAATATTTAGCATAAATATTTTCTGTGCATTAATTCAAAGGCTGACGCAGCTTTTTCTCACATACTTTACAGATACAATTTAAATTACTTAACAGTGGCAGAATGATTCCAAATACATCTATGTGAGGAATAAGCAACCGCAAAAATATTTTTAACATAATGTTTACCATGCCTTAACAATGACCATGGGATGATGCAACAAAAATCTTACTCAAAATTCTATTCATTATCTAAATATCTAAACACTTAGCTAGTACAAACTAAATACTTGTTATAGAAATATTTTTCCCTGCCTTACTTCTATGATTCCTTATGACTGACAAAGACAATCCCCCATCCCCTGTAAGAAAACCATGCTGAAAAGGCACTTTGCCTGCTTTTAAATGCTATGCCCTTTAGGAGATTCAAAACAGAAGTAAAAACCAAAGCTGACACAGCTAGCCCAGTATCAGCTGTCCTGTAAGAGCAAACAGAGTATTATTATATTTAAACTGAAAAATAAAACACTAGAATCATTTGTGTGGAAATCATGTATAGGAAAGAATCTTTTACTACTTCACAGGCTGGAAAAGTGTTGCAAATACTCTAGAGTATCTTCACTCTCACATAAGCTTTGGGACAGAATTACCCCCATAAGATACTAAGGAATATATGCAAAGGATGGGGAAAATAAAAGCTCTCCAAATATAAGTGCTTATGCAAAAGTTCTAATGCTTATCCTTCAGTGACATGCCACAGTGCTATAACATCCCTGGCTTACTGATTCCTCTGAGCTGACTCTAAGCCCTGCTTTAGAAAACTGCATGGTCTTCAGGGCAGTTCTGCATGCAACTTTTGATGCAGACTTAAAAATGAAAAGTGTTCCTTTCCTTTCCTCTGCTCAGCCTGTAAAATGACATCCCCCAGTAAAAATTCTCAAAGAATATTATCAGATGACCTTGAATTTCTTCAACTGTCTGCTCCTTTGACTCTTCCACTTGAAGCTGAGAACTCAGAACAGGCAGTCTGCTTTGCACATGAATTACTTCTATCTGTGATTCTTCTGGGCTAATTCGAGTTCTTGGTGCAACTGGAACGGTCTGTTTCTGTGGAACTTTAAATAGAGAAACAATGGCAAATCATTTACATACTACCAAAGCACAGAACAGTACTGGTTTTAGATACATTTGCTAAAATAACTCTCAAAAATTCCCACACACAGACATACAAAAAAAAAAATCCCAAGCATCTGTCTCCACAAAAAGCATCTTTAAACCACCTGTAAAATTCTTACTGTGCAAGCATATTTGTGCCTGTGCACAGAGACCCTGAGCAGCATCTCAGAACACTCACTTCTAAGACAAAACAGCAAAGTACTCATTCATCCACTTCCACATATAATTAATGTGGTCCTTTCTGATAGTTTTGAAATCACTTTTCAATGCATCTTTCATATAAATAATAATGGATCATCAATGTCTATCTTCATATGATGCTAGCTACCCTTTGCTGAAGTGCTTGCAAATAGAATACAAAACTTAATGGCAGCAGAATCACAGCATCACTTAGGTTCAGAAATACCCTTAAGATCACCATGTCAAACTGTAAATCTAAGTCCACCACTGCCAAGTGCACCACTAAGCCATGTCCCTAAGTACCACATCTACACCTCTTTTAAAAACTTCCAGGGACAGTGACTCCATCACTTCTTTGGACAGCCTGTTCCAATACTTGACCATCCTCTCCATGGAGAACTTTTTCCTAATATCCAATCTTAACCTCCACCAGCTTCACCTGAGGCCATTTCCCCCAGTCCTACCATTTGTTATTTGGGAAAAGATCGACTCTGACCGAACTACAACTTCCTTTCAGATAGTTCTGAATCTCTGTACAGATAGTTGTGGCTTGGAATTTGGGGGTAGCAGGACAATAGGTTGATTTCTTTACTTGGCTTCTGCTAAGACTGTCAGACCTGATTGTGAGAAGCTAAACTCTTTTCTTGGCTGAGTATCAGAACAGCATTTAACTTCTGACAGAAAGAACTAAAAGATACCACTCAAGTACTGGATTCATTATTTATTAATTTACTGCTTTGTTTTACTTATGTGTTTTAAATTAGATTACTTCCATATTTCATTCTAAATACTTGAGTACTACTTCTGAAGTAGAAAAACCTGCATGATACTTCAGATGAAATTCACAAATCAGTTCTGTATTAAACAACAAAGTAGTCTGGTTTCTCTACTGAAATATTCTCATGTTGCTAAGTCAAATGACAAGATCACCACTATTAAAAAGATCAATAGTTTAAATTAATTTAGGATTTTCTAGCTATGTCTCATTTCCTACCATACTGCTTTGCACACAAGGAAGAGCTTCCTGCATCACCTCAAAGTACTGTTTCTTACAGTTTGCAGAATTTGAGAGAGAGCAGGTGAGAGGCTTTAGATGGTAATAAAAGCTCTGCTTCAGATGGTATAAAGGCCACAGTGTAAGTAGTGTAGTGAATGCTCCTTTCCTGGCAAAGTGCAATGTGTCCTGTGGCCAATATGTGGATTTATCAACAGACAGTGAAATGAAAGCACAAGACAACAGCTGGATTTGCCCTTCTTCAGCAGTCTCTCCTAGCTATGAGAACTGAATGCTTACACACAGACAACTGCTGTGTCAACTGCAACTACAATCACTGAACTGGAATTGCAGCCTTGCAACATGTTAAAGGACAATATACATCATCATACACATCCTGATACTTATCTACATACCCTGATATACATCAGCCTTTGTTTCTCATTGTTTTGCACTTATATTACCTATATCCAGTGCATTTTCATTTTTTTGCTGTTTTGCTTTTTTCTCCTCCCCTCTCAGAAGGAAGAAGGACAGTGAAGAAAGGGAAAAGAGATCAAGTAAACAGTTCAAACCACCTGGCTTATTCAGATTAATTTCCCTTTGGCAGCTATTGACTTCAGAATACTCTGGCACTTCCATTTTGTATCTATACACTTCACAGACTTGCTATCTTGATTAGTATGTTTTAAATACCACTTCTCTCCCTCATTTATGTTTTCATAATTCATCACTGCACATCAATGTAATGAAACAGGACACAGTAAATCCCTCATGTATAACTGACTTGCTATTTAGCATTCTGTCTTATCTCTAAGCAAGAGATATTGAAGATACTCTTTCCATTCAAGAGCCATGAAGATATTCTTTAGCTTGGAATTATACAACAGACTTTGGAAATATTACAGATTTACACAAGCAAAATCAATGCCAATTACCAGTGGAATAACTGGTTGTTTTTGTAACCGATTCCTGTGCTTCAGAGATTGCTTTCAGTATTAAATTCTTATTGGCCTGTTTTGAAGGCGGCAATGAAGGTCTAAAGGAAATAAACAAAAAAATTAATTGTACATAGATTGCACAGCAACCGTATCCATGTAAAAGACAGCTGTTTCAACAGGTTAGCACAGGAATAACATTAACAGATACAATTATTTTATCCAAAACAGTTTTCAGTTAATCTATTCTCTCAGTGGATGGAGATTCACAAAATGCTTTAAAAAAATGGAACTTCAGATGCATGATTTCACCTCTCAAGCTGCTATAAAACCATGCTGAAAAGCACAGTGTAAAGACATGTGAAAGGCACTTTCTGCCATTAATTTTTTCCCACCTCTACCCACCACTTATCTCTTGCCATGTTTGCACTGCCACCAATAATTATGCAGCTACCCTGAGAAATATGATCCAGCTGCATAATTGGACTCTATCAAAACCATACTATTTGTTAAAAAAAAAGGCTTTCTGCTTAAAGGAAGCTTAAATCAGATAAATGTGCTGTGGTGGTGATGATAAATTCAATACACTGTATTAGCTTAAAATAAATCTTATACAAGTTAGCACTGTAGGTCAGTAGAACCATCTCTTTTCTAGTTTAAATGGTATTCCTCTATTGTTAAAAATAACATTCAAAAAGACATTATTTTGACTAATGCCTGGCACTTAGATAGAATTAGGGAGCAGAAAAAAAGGAAAAAGCTCTGAAGACTGTTTGAAAAGTTAAAATCACCTTAAAGAACAAGTGATAACTGGTTTAAAAACAATTCCTGAATATAAAAAAATTATTCTACCACAATAAATACCTGGTCTGAAACATGTCAACATTAATGTTCTTTTGCTAGTAAACTTTACCCAATAATATGTAATGTATGTAATAATGTAAAAATTCACAGTCTCTTGCATCTTACATACAATAATGAAAACAAGTTACAAAATCAAAGGTAAAGGGGTGGCATAAATAGGCATCTCATCCACAGAGTTGTGACAGAGTACAAAAAAAATCTTAAAATAGTTTAATAAATCTTGTCTGCCAATTTTCCAAAGTGAAAACTGATTTTCTCCACTTCCAAAGATTTTGTTCATTATATTAATTCTTGAAAACTCAGAATCACTGTGATCTTCAGTAACTTCTTTCTGGCTTTATATTATATTAATTATATTAATTCTTGAAAACTCAGAATCATTGAAATCTGCAGTACCTTCTTTCTGGCTTTGCAGGTACAGAAACACTGCTGGAGATGCTTCCTGTTCGCAATCCGTAGTCTTCCTCTTCCTCTTCATCTTCTCCATCATTACAGAACTTTTTCACTTTGACTACTGAGCTTACAACAGACAGCCGCCTCTTCCTGGAGCTTTCCTCCTACAACATACAGAGTAGGCAAAGCTGCTCATTTAGCAGAAATGGATCAATAAGCCAGCAAAGAAAGTACTGCAATTCCACCTGGAGCCAGGAGATGGAGAGCTTCCATTCTAGTACAAGTGACTGCACTGGATAATATGAAAATCAGACATACACTGAAACATCTGATTGGAAATGTAACTGTAGACAACATTTAGGAAAAAAAAACTAAGAAAAAGCTCTCAAGTACAGAAAAATTATCCAACACCTATAGAAAATCAGAGTTTCCCGAAGAAATTTATAGTATTCTTCAAAGTAAGTATGTTAAAAGTCTGAAAGAGAGAAGCGAAATCAGTATAAATGACTTTCTTCCTCTGTATCAGCTGTCATTTCAGGTAACTTTAAGGATTCATTTCTAGCAAGGAAATAACATATTCCAAAGGATGCTAATTGTTACACACAGTCAGGATGGTCCAGTTTAGACAGTGCAAGGTCCCTGTTGTCTCTTCTGAACATTATTCATGAAACAATAATAGAGAAAAATATCACAAGACCTTTCTTGAACATTTCCAAGGAGACATGTCCCTGACATCCATCAGTGATTCATGTACAACATTAAATAAATCACTATATTCTCATTAGCACTTCTCCATTCTCAAAATCTGACACCAGCATGTATCTTTATAGAGCATTCTAGATTTCAAATAAAATTCATTAACCTTTATACAGGATGAAGTAGTGGCAAAGACAGAGAACTTTATGAGCAGCAATAAACACAGATGCACTTGCAGTACAAGGTATGTAAAACACTTGCTTCATTACAACATTAGGAGCCATAAGTATCTTCATTCCTCTCAAAAAAAGGTTCTTCATTCATTCATATGGATAGTCTATCAGCTAGGACTACCACCTCGCTTAGTTTAGTTTGGCCTCCAAAGTACTTAGGGCAGCAATCATCTTTTAGTTTGTCCTTGTCCAACAAACATCCTAAAGAATTTTACACTGACACGGTTCTAAATAGAATAATCATCATCATCATCAATGTATTTGGGCTATTAAACAGCATACCAAAAATCCTCATTTACCTGACTGTGTAATGCTGTGGGTATGCACAGCACTTAGGGAAGATAATGCTGATTCAATGATCTTAAGATCAGAATTATAATTTCTGATTCATCATATGCAGCTCAATAATGTGCTAACCTGTTAGTCCAAGTCAATATGACATGAAGATATACACAATAATTAACTCTGAGATGCAGCAGGCTTTCAGATAATGATGTCAAATTATGCAACCTGTTTTTACCAGTGGACCCAAAGGATGAAATCTCAAACCTACTGGTACCAGGTACAGAAGTCTTTTAACTTCTCTGAGGTCAAGACTTTACTGAAGTGTACATAGAAATTTAGGTTCCTAACAAGAATAAACTTTTGCAATAGTTTAGGTTGTACCAACCTCACTGCCCACTTTATCAGCACCAAGTTTAGAGGTGGGTCTGTGACCTTCTGCTAAGCTGCCAAATGCTTCTGGATTGAACAGCTGGCCTGTTTCCAAAGACCTGCAGCCTTGTGTGTCTGACTGCCGGCTCTCCTGCAAGCTGCCCTGTTGTGACAATCTGGGCACGTGTGCATTGCCCTCTGCACTCCTGACAGCTGGTGGCCGGTAGATCTCAGCCGTGGGACGAGAAGAACCATAAGTTACAGTCACAATAGGTTTCTTCCGTGACAAAGGATTCTCCTGCACAAAGTTTAGGTCTTCGTCAATTAGATCATCTGGTTCAGGTTTAATGTCAATTACAGCTTCAGAAGGTGACATTTCCCTCAAAGGCTTGACAGTAGATGTTAAGCGGGATGCAGAACCATCTTCACAAGACTGCCTGATAAAAAAAATCACCAACTGTTATCTGCAAGTCAAATCCTGGAAAATGAGAACTTTCTTTAATCAAAGCCAGGAGGGAAGAATCACTAAGATATTATTGTTAATACAAATTTAACACACTGATATTTTCAGTTTGGTTAATTAATCTAAAGCCATGTGCTGCTTAAAGAACTGAGTTCTGATTTAATGTGTTTTAAACTACACAAATTGCAGCAGTGCTTTACTCTTCAAAAGCACTTGTATCTTTCCAAGCATCTGTATTCTTTAGAATGGCTACTACACTCACACAACTACTGATGCCTGAAGGTGTGTTACGAAGTAGCCAGCAGCCATACCTGGAAGAAGCGTTCCTCTGCTCCTGTGAGCTGGTTGAAACTCTGGAGTCATTTCTTTCAGTCCGAGTGCTCGACACTGCAAGAGGTGGCAAGATATCCTCACGCCTCCTCTCATCACTCACACATGAACTGCTTTTGCTGGAAGGCAGGTTGCTCTCAAAGATATTAGATTCTGAAGATTTTACACTGGTTGGTTCTGTGGAGACAGTTGACTTTCACTTTTACATTAAAGCACAGCAATACAGATTTTACAGTAAATGTAACTACAAAACTGCAAAACAAGATGTTGCACAGGTGAAAAATACAACAAGCTGAAAGCTGTTTCAGATGAATACATCATCAAGAAACACAGAGAAAATACACAGGCATGGGAATAAAAAATAAATTCCTTATCTCAAAATATAAAGGACTTTTCTTAACAGTCTGGATCCAAAAGACCATATAAACAAAAAATTAACAAAACTGCCAAGATATTTTTGCAACGCACTAGACATACAACACAACACAGAAAAAATAAGCCTACCTCTACTCATAATTACTTCTCTTACTTACCAGTAGTCACAGATCGCAGCTTATCCAAAACACCATGGAGCCTGAAATAGACAGTGGACAGGGAAGGAAGCAAAAGAGAAATAGGAGAAATAAAAAAACTTGAACTGATATTCAGACGAATCATTTTTCAGAGACCTACTGCCTTTCCACCCCTATGACAAGCACCTCTTTTACCTAAGACTTCACTTCCCATCAACCAGAGTATGTTTAACCTCAAAAGGGAGGCCTGAAGTATCTTACTTCCAGTCTGTCTTGCACATGCAGGTAGAGTTTTTAGGCATATAGTTGGTTTACATAAACAAAGCAAATACTACCCAACTTTTGCTACAAAGTATCAAAAAGATTGATTCAAAAAACCTAATTTAGAAGCCTAAAGCATAGCCTAAAATTTTACTTTCTATATGAAACTTTAATTACACAGTAGAGTTAAACACAATTGTAAGTACAAACTCAGACAGTATATAATTCACAGCATTCTCAGGATTTTTCCAGTATGCTTTCTATATACCAACAATACTCTGAGACATGCTGGTGAGCAAAACTATTTCAGTGAAGTACCAAATTTGCCCTTTATCGGTGAAAAAGGCACTAAGCTGAAGTAACATAGAAAATTACAGGGCTTTAAAACAATAAAGCTGCTTAAAAATGAATACATATTACAGTGTGAAGAAAGAAAAAATCCCAACACTTAAATTCATATCTTACTTGGAATTCAAACTTGATAATGGGTAAGTCCATAATTTAAGCTGAGTATTAGAAAGGAGCTAAAGAACAAGAATACACTGAAAAGACTGCATGTGGGTATAATAAAGACTTACACTTGTCCTCCTTGTTAAGCTTTACTAGAACACTTGTCAGCTGAGCTCTGGTGATGTAGATCAGTTTTCACACTGACCTCAGGATAACTGATCTAATACTTGGTTAAGAGTAAGAAGTGGTGGCCAACCAGTAGGATTGCCAGGACTGTCACAATTTCTGTGAAACTTTTGCCAGAAGGCCCAAAATTACCAGCTACAGAGACAAACCAAGGACGGCAGATCTTGTTGAGCGCTGTATTTAACCAACAGTTTAAAATTTAAGCAGGTGTCAAAACCAGCTGGTGGTATAATATCTGCATACAGTCAAGACACCATTTTAAAAATAAATATATAAAATGATCTTGATTACTTTGCTGAAGTTTGCTTTCTTTACATATTTATTATTTTTTCAATAAAGTTTTAGTTTCATTTACAAAGCCATGGAAGTGTTTTCTGCTACACCATTTCTTACTGTATCAGGATTCAATCAAAACAGTAGTACAGGAGCTACATCCTCATCCACTTGTGATTCCTAGAACTATGAGAAAGACAACTGCATGACTTCCTGATACACTGAAACCCAAAAGTTTTGCCTAGACAGGCCATAAAAGGCAGCAAACAAATGCCTGTGCAGTTTTCAAAAAAAGAGGTCCATGCTTAATTGTACTCCTTTATTATATTTTCGACAAATGTCAGGAGAAAAATGAAACTTGTGTAAGTAAAATTAAACTATATCTACACAAGTTAAGTTACATTATCACCTAGAGATTAGTTTAAATAGCTAATACAGTGAATTGTAATAGCTGGAACTATTTTTTGGTTTTTGTCAATGTTTATGATTTCATAACATAGCCAACTTCCAAAATGTTTCTCTCTGCTATTCAGTAACAGAAAACTCCTAGGAATTAATTACATAGAAGAAATACTGGAAGTGAATGTAAATAGTCAGTATGAAAATGTCAAAGAAAGCAAACTGAAAAAGAAAAAAAATTGTAGCATTTCTTACATGTATACAAAACAAAATAATGTTCCTTAAAGCTCTATTAGATAGGAGATTCAGAAATAAGATTAATTTGAAAAAATACACAACTCTGAAAGCAACAAAATCTTTAGAGTGAAATGTCTGAAATATGGATATACTTACAGGTTTGTGCTGTAAAATATATCAGTATTAGAAAATGCATGAGAAATATAATGGCTATGTTTGTCATGCAGCATGGAATAAATGAACCTACATTGTCAGGAGCTGACAGTAGAGTTGAAGTGTTGCTAACTTGTCCTGTTCACAGTAGTTCTGAGGTTCTACTTTTAGTTTTTAGAGTTGGGTGGTGGGTGGTAATAAATAAACAGCCTGAGAGGTGGGAATACCTAAGCATTTGGTGCTAAGCCTTGTCAAAGACAGTACACAGAATTAGATCCACTGCTCATCTGCCCTGATACAGTAATTCCCATGCACAGCAATCTGAATCACTGTTAGCATAAAAGCAAAAAGTTGGTCCTTTACACCTAACTGCAGTGAACAATGCTGTCATGCTCACAGCAGGCTTTGCAGGAATAACTGTAAGTCAACATACAACCCTCAGTTACCTGAGCACTTAATTTACAAATCTGACTGGCTTAAAAACAAATGAGTCCTCCAGATCCTTGCCATCTAACTATCACCTCAAAAGTCTAACTGCTGACAGATTAAAACTAATTTACTTATTAGACATGCAATGTAGAAGCTTTTATTAATGCAAATTACATAATAGGAAGATAAATAGCTTTTTAAATGTAGGTGTCACTTATAGAAAGCAGTCCTGCACTACAGATAAGAAGTGTGACAAGTAGCTTGCAAACATACCAGACAGTGAACCTGACAGTATTGTTTCCAAGGAAAAGGGAAAGGTCTTCTGTCATCTGCTCTTGACTCTTCTTATTGGCCACCATAACCATAATATAATCAGGGAGCTCTTCATCTAATAGAAAGAGAAATATGCTGTTTAAAGTATCATAAACCATGGAAGACGTAGCAAACATCTTTAAACATGTAACCATTTTTTTTTCTGGCTTACTATAAAGACTGTGCAGGCAGAGGATTAGGTAAGCAATTAACAAGACTTCCATTTCCTCTGAGATTCAATACAAGTCTCACCTACAAGCAAGGAATAAAAGATCATCAACTTCACAAGAGTGTAAGCTGAAGATCAATGTATTTAAAAAGTGAGTAAACACAACAGAAAGAAGAAGATAAAAGAAAACCACTCTGCTGCTTATATTCTTTTTCTTGAATAGTAGCAAACATCTACAAACGTCTAGCAAATATTCCTCACCTCTAATATTGCCAAATACAGCACCTTACCCTTGTAAGCACCTAAGCTTTGCCAAATTTCCTTTAGTTACAAAACTAAACAAATAAATATTTCTGATATTTGCATTAAACAAATCAAAACTGTATTAACTTCCAGATTTTCCACCTACAAAAATAAAAACAAATCCCACCAACCTCAAGACTGAATTTCTATTCTGTAAGGCATGCAATCTCATACACAGTGGAAACCCTTTCCCTTGCACACAGAGTACTCCCACTCATCAGAATGCATAAGAAGATGTTTAGAGCCCAACATTATCACATTAAGGGTTTGGGGAGTTTGGTGTTTGGCATTTCACTTTGGCCTAGCTCTGGCCTCTGCTGAAGGACTAACTGGCACAATTGTTGCTCAAAGGCGTTAGTTGTGCTTCTTGAGCACAGACTTCAATTTAGTTTAATCAAACATCTCATGCTCTCCAATTCCACTCCATGGCATGACATAAACATAACAATAATAAATGAAAACAGCTGGGAAATACCATCCAAATTATGAATTTGAATCAAGGCATTAATAAAGCTGTGCTTATTTAATCAAGCTAAGACATAAAGTACATAAAACTAAAAAGACCTAAAAAATGAAAAATAGAAATCAAAATCCAAGTGAAAGGAATAGCCTCTCTTCCATGTCTAGGTACACTGTGAATAATTTATCTCTACCCCATGTCTAGGTACACTGTAAATAATTTATCTCTACCCTAGATCACAAAAATAACATTCACACATTGTACCTGCACTACCACTTCTCAACTGTCCCAACATGAGCCATTACTAGCTAATCTCTCACTTTTTCTTGGGCGGCTTTTTGTTTGTTTCAGTTTTTGTTGTTGCTGCTTTGTGTTTGGGGCTTTTTTTCCACTGCAAACTACAAGTTGCACAAGATGGACTGATGTTCAGACCTAGGAACTTAGAACGAATTTTATTTATTGGCCAAGTTACTTTTAAACATATTAAGTTTTTCAGGTGGTTCAAAACACGATAAAGCAAAGAAGATATTTTAAGTAAGAGATAAAAACATAAGTTAGCACAATTATCTGTAACAGTATGATAGAAGGACAGAAACTTTCTCAGTAACTGTGTTGGCTTATGCCAACTTAAACTGCATGTGGAACTACAGCCTTTTGAAAAATTTCCTAGCTGATGAATAATTAACTGGCTTCATCTTGCTTCAAATATATTAATATTTTCTTTGTAAGCTCTACGAAGTAAGTAAGTTTCAACATATCTTGTTGTAGAAGACTTTTCAAGAGAAAAGAAATAGCAGTTATAGAAAGAAACAAAAGCATGGTTCTTGTGCAGAGGCTAGAATGAGGGAGAACCAACTTTTACTAGTTATCTGAAAGAAGAAATGGAGAGGTTTTGAAAAACATTACTTGAAAAGTTATCCAAAACACTCTAGTCAAGAAAAGAAACCTGAAAAATCGCAGGAATTTGAACACATTGGTTTAAAAATAGAGAGGCCAAGGCAAGACAGACTTGGCAATAAAGAATACAAAGTTATTTAAAGTTCAGAAGCTGACTGAGAAGAAATTGCAGACATTGTCTGCTGATCCTGGGAATACCGGAAATCCTCTGAATACAAGAGACAGTGGGAAAAGAAAGGATAATCAGTCATAGCTGGAATCAAAGATAGCTAGTCTTCTACCAGCATCTTTGTATTAGAGACAAGAAAGACTTTTATTTCAGAAATACAGGAGAAAGCAAAGAATCAAGGACTGAGAAACTAAAATGTGGAATGATGGTAAAAAGAATCCAACCAAACAAAAAACAGTGAGTTACTTTAAAAGACAAGCTTTGAGACAGTGAAAAAGATGATTTTACAGTTAAAAAGTTCTAAATATGGTTCCTAGGCACCAGCTGAGTTCAGAAGGTCAGCTCCTAGGTAGCTCCCTTTTATGGAGCCAATACATTTTTCTATAAATACAATTCCTCCTTTGAAATAGGAAAGAAGATGAATTCAGGCTCAGACTAAAAACTTTGAACTTGGCCCTGCAACTCACAGGAGTTAGGCTCTCAGTTCCTTTCCTTCACCCAAATGCAAGAAGCATCACAGACAACAACAACGCAGTTCCAGGACTGAGGTATTTTGTTTCCAACAGAATGCTGTGTTAAGTTACCAGCTTTTAATGCTGCAGAAAACAGCTGCTCTGAAGTGCAATATCCATTTCTTCCTGGATTCAGAAAAAACGAACAAACCCACAAGACCACAGATGTTTACACTGCTCACCTCTCCTGTCACAAACCAAAATAAAATCTTCCCCTGCCCCTAAGAATCAGATAACGTTTCATCATCATTAGCTCATCATAACTCTTAGTCTTCTCCTTAACAGTCAAGCTCATTGATACATTTTAAAGGTTTCTCCCACATAATGTTTCTGACGTAGCCTTTTAATTTCCTAAGCCACTCAGTCATTTTTGTCTTCCAATTTCGACAGAATTCTCACCCTGAATTCAAGAGCTGTTAAAAATATGCCTAAGAAAGACTGATTCCATCTCAGAGTGCTCACAGTTAACCGCTGATGTATTTCCAAGGCGTTTGCTTTGTATAATGTTTCTCCTAATGCTACAATGAAATTTCCTTAGATATTCACATCATGGCTTGTTTTTCTTTCAAACCCTTGCCATCATTTCTAAAAGGGAAGACTATTAGACTAACTTCTTAGTTGTTTTCTCTTACTTCTTCACATACTGATGTTCACATACTGCTTCCTCTTACGCTTACACTATAGTATTTTGTGAAATACGTCTTTCTTTTTTACTAGTCCAGCACTTCAGTTAATTCTTCTCAAGGCTTCTGTATGCAGTATCAGGGATAACAGTAAATTCCATTAGTTAAGCTGTTTTTTTCCTACACAACAAAAATGATCTAGAGAAGAACACTGAACATATGACAAAACTTACCAACATAAGCCCCCAGCTCCTGCAACTTTCCTTTTATAGCACCCTAAAAAATAATGAAATATTATTTAAGGCATGGATCTACAAAGTATTTCTAACTGCAAAGAGGTGAGAGGCTTAGAAAAGTTTCCCTCATTTCTTGTTTGAACACATCGGTTTAACCTGTTAATCTTTTCCTGTTTCTACTGCTCAGGATAGGAACGTTTTAACAGTGAGGGGCTGACAGCAGAGTAACGGAATCTCTCTCTACCCTATTTCCGACAAACCACACCAATGCTAGTGCCGCGCTACCATTCAACCTCCAAGTCCCAACTGTCCTTCTTTAAGCAGAGACAACCCGGACTCATAAGGTGCAAAGAAAACTAATCTAAGACAGTTTGATAAAAGGTCACTCCAGGCTCAGCAGGGAATCAGAAACCTGCCGGGATTTCTAAGCTGAGACTGCCGAGTGGGAGCCGCTGACAGGCCCTGCCGATACCGGGGGCTCGCACCCGGCCAAGCTGCGTGTTCCCCGGGCAGCCCAGGGGGCGGGCGGGCTCTGCAGGGTGAGAACCGCAGCCCCGGGACAGAGACTGCACCTGGCAGCTTCACGTCGGGGGACAGGGGTGCCCCGACGCCGCTTCCCACAAAAACGACTCTCCTGCTCCTGCCCTCCCCGGGGAGTCCGGAGGCTGAAGGACCCCGCCGCCGGCAGGTCTGACGGGGGGGGGTTG
>VWYI01028952.1:82121-100432 GCA_013399455.1 Anthoscopus minutus
CGCACCGCGCCGGGAACCCGGGGCTCGGGGAACAGCGGCGGGGGTCGGAGCCGTCCCGTGTGGGGCCTGCTCCGACTGCCCGAGCGGGGAACCAGCGTAACTCTGGATGGCAGAACAACAACTCCGCGGTTATTTAAATATTAATGCTCTTTCTCGAGAACTACGCAAACTGAATAGTCAGTTACCTGTTAAAAACCGAATAAATTATGGTATAGCCATACACAAAGTATTCAAGTAACTTTTAATGCCACACTACAGCTATATAGGTTTCCTGGCGCCCACCACAGCCTCTTTATCACCTCCTTTTTTCAGTAGGGCAGGAGAGAGAAAATATAACAAAAAGGCTCATGCATTGAAAGCAAGAACAGAAAGACCTCACTCAATAATTACCGTAATGGACAAAGCAGACTTGGGGAAATTAGTTTAATTAATTAACAATCAAATCAGAGTAGGACAATGAGAAATAAATCCAAATCTTAAAACATCTTCCCCACACCCCTTCCTTCTTCCTGGGTTTAATTTTACTCCTGATTCCCTCCCTACCCATCTCCCCCCGAAACAGAGGAACAGGAGAGAGTGTTACGATCAGTTCATCATTGGTTCTTTTCTGACACCACTTCCTTCTCTCCTGCTCCCAGCAGAAACAGTCTTCCANTGCCTCAGTCGCCGGCTGGGCCTGCCCCCACAAGCGGGCCCTGCCTCCCACCGCGGGCGGGGGGAACGACCCGGCTGCTTCTGTCTCACCCGGATCTTGCGGCTGATCTCGGTGCCGATCTCCATGGCCGCGCCGAGCCGCCTCTGGCCCACCCCGTGCCCCGCGGCCCGAGCNACAAAGTATTCAAGTAACTTTTAATGCCACACTACAGCTATATAGGTTTCCTGGCGCCCACCACAGCCTCTTTATCACCTCCTTTTTTCAGTAGGGCAGGAGAGAGAAAATATAACAAAAAGGCTCATGCATTGAAAGCAAGAACAGAAAGACCTCACTCAATAATTACCGTAATGGACAAAGCAGACTTGGGGAAATTAGTTTAATTAATTAACAATCAAATCAGAGTAGGACAATGAGAAATAAATCCAAATCTTAAAACATCTTCCCCACACCCCTTCCTTCTTCCTGGGTTTAATTTTACTCCTGATTCCCTCCCTACCCATCTCCCCCCGAAACAGAGGAACAGGAGAGAGTGTTACGATCAGTTCATCATTGGTTCTTTTCTGACACCACTTCCTTCTCTCCTGCTCCCAGCAGAAACAGTCTTCCACAAAGGCTGCATACTCACTGCAGCAGTTCCTCACAAAGTGCCCTGCCATGGGTCCCTTCCATGAGGTACCGTCAGTCCTTCAGGAACAGGCGGCTCCAGTATGGATCCTGACAGCAAACCTGCTCCAGCGTGGGCTCATCTCTTCACAAGGCCAAGCGTCCTGCCAGAACCCAGCTCCAGCATGGGCTTCCCACATGTTCACATCCTCCAGGTATCCATGTCCTCCAGTGTGAGCTCTTCTGAGGGCTGCAGGTGGATCTCTGCTCCCCCACTGACCCCCATGGGCTGCAGGGGCACAGCTGCCTCACCATGGTCTTCACCACGGACTGCAGGGGAACCTCAGCTCTGGTGCCTGGAGCATTTCCTCCCCCTCCTTCTGCACTGACCTTGGCTCCTGCAGGGCTCTTCCTATCGCATATTTTCATTCCTCTCTCTGGCTGAAATTTGCTTGTGCACAATAACTTTTCTACGCTTCTTAAAAATGTCATCCCAGACGTGTTACCAGTTCCCCTGGTAACTGATGGAACTGTACTGGGTGTGTGTGGCCAGTTTTGGCCAGTGGAGGGTCCATCCTGGAGCTGGCTGGCATTTTCTTTATCAGACATGGAGGAAGCTTCCGGCAGCTTCCCACAGAAGTCACCCCTGTAGCCCCTCCAGTACCAAAACTGGCCGCACACACACCCTGTACAAGCATCTATGGATCTTACTGCTGCAAGGGATCCGTTGCAGAGGGGGGGACAAAAAAAGTGGAGAAAAGCCTAAAAGGCTTTTACATAATAGTAAGCAAAAAAGAAGTAATGTTTGAGGCAAACAATTTATCTTTTGCACCAATTCCCCAGATTCACTTCAACTGATTTAATGAGTAGAAATATTATAGAAAGCCCAGCCTACAGATGAAGGGTCTTTTAGAAGTAATATCATTGATTAAAATAAACTCCAGGCATTGTAGTTAACAGCTGTATTAATCCCTTTCTGCATCACTGTTCCTAATATAAATCAAACATCATACAGAGATAGCTTAGACTAATGATTGCTAATGATCTGAGCTCTTTGTCTGACTCCACTTATAGTGCTGTTACAGTGAGAGGGAACCAATAACAAATTAGTTTAATTACACTATTCCATTTTAACCTTTAGGAGACACATTTTGCTTTCTTAAGATTTCAATCATGTTGTACTATGTTATATTATTGGAAAAAGAATTATTGCAGTACAGAAACAAGAATTAAGTTTATTTCATAAGTAAAGGATTCACTTTAGAAAAAGATATTGTGTTTGAGAAAACCTTTATTTGAGAATAGCAGCAGGAGCTCATTGCTTCAAGTTCAGCACTACATTCTGTGTAGAAAACGACCTGTTTTCTTCTAATAGGAAAATTCTATAACCTTAATTAGTTACATAGTTGAACACATTCAAAACTTTACCTCACCTTGTAAGTAAAATGCATCTTGCATACATGAAATTACTGGCTTCAAGTATGTAATAGACATATAGTGTGGTCATTTTTCTAGCACTCCTCTCTACTACCATCAAAAATATGTAATGATGCCTAAAGATCCAGCTATCTCTTGCTTTCTTGCAAATAAGAAATAGAATTATGAAAACCAAGAAGTCTTCAGAGCCAAAATGCGATGAATAAAGTGAATTTGTTTAGAGAACATATTTAGAATTAGAGGTATTCTGACTTTTCAGTTAATGAAGTTACTATTTTGCATGGTGTAAATTAAAATATTTTTTCACATGACTTCTTCATTGTTTCAGCACTTTGGGAAAGCCCCTTTAACTAGCATTTTCCGGGTTATCCTGCCTGTATTTTTATCACAAATGGATAACTCTCCACTAGGCTGAGTAGTATATATTTGCATACCACTTTTCTGCCTGGAGGGTGCCTGATTTTGCTTCCTGTTTGGCTTACTTCCAACCTTCTGTTTTGCTTTTAGTCAATACAAAGACTAGATACTGGAGAATTCCTTCGAAATTGAAATAAGGCGAATATTTGCATCAACTTCTGCCTATTGGCTAATACGCTCAAACTGTATCACATATTTGGACCAAGATGAAAAAAAACCAAACTAACAACCCTCCAAAAACCTGTCTCAGAAGGGAGAATGCCTCCCTTTTTCTGAAACAAAAGAAATAAAGTTCATCCCTCTACCACTATGGCCAGGCCGTATTCAACCCAGTGGGCAGAAACTTTCTATTGTGCTTATAGAACATGGGGTGCAAAGTTCAGCTCTGGGATATTATTTGTTTCTTCACATAAACTTTTATTATTATTTCTTTCTTCATAAACTTCAACAACAGAATAAAAAGCATGGCAAAGATGAGGTCAAGAACCATGCATGTTGTGTTGACCAGAGCTTAAATAGGAAAGCAGAAGCTCAATATAGTGCAATCTTCAGGCAATCACTCTATATTTTATTGATGTGTCTTTACCAGGATCCATCACATGTTCATGGATGCCTTTGTCTCTTTCTCCCTTTAATTAGAGCTGATAGCTAGAACAAAGCAGGTAATATAGAGTTGGTGAGATAAAAAAAAATGAGGTGGGGCAATATGGAGAAAGTGCGGGAAGACACAAAGTTTGTACACAAACTGGGGTTATAACAAGGAAAAAGCAGAAGAAAAATATTATTTGTGAACACAAATGTGATGAGTTTCAAAAGAAGATGTAAGCTGCAGAGGAGCATATTGACAATGTCCTAGCTGTCTCTTTTAAGATGAAGTGTTGTTTTTAATCTAAATGAAAAAAGGAAAATGCAGCAGGAACTAACTATGGAAAGCAAGGAAAGCCTAATAAATGCAAGTTCTAGGCAGGGAATCAGGCAGGAAAAGGGTGTGATGAAGAATTAGAATAGGAAATGTGACAGATAAGAGAATTCAGACTTTGTTTCCAGTACGAATAGTTTAGAACTAGGAGGGGTTGCCTCTGTAACCCTGAATTTTCATGGCTTGGATTTTTCATGCATTGTAACAGTCAGTTTTCTCCAGCAAGTAACTGCAGTTCTATCCTCTAACAGACACCTTTAGAAAAGGGTATCCATTTAGGCTTAAGGTTAGTTTATTTTACTCAACATAAGATTCCCCCAACTAATGTTTTATATATTGCTTATGGACTTCTCATCGTAATTATGGCTGATGTATGGAGAGATGGAAAAAAAGAGATACTCCTCTGATCTCAGGGAAGATTATTGCATCTAAGAGAAATAACTCAGAAGAATTCATTACAGTACAAAATTACCTACATATTTCAGCTGAGATTAGTGTCCTCTTGAGCAATTTGCTATTTGCATAGTTGACCTGCAGGTTAGACCTGCTGAGACAGTAGCAAGTTTGTGCACTTCTCATTACCAAAACACTTTCTAGGTTTTAAATTATTAGTCAGTGTTCACATACTCACTTTACCTTTTTCCTCTTCCCTGACTGGTTCCAAGTTTGTATATGCTTTTGCCTGGGTTGCCAGGGTTGCCTGGTTCACTCAATGTGGGGAGCCAATATTCCAAATTGCACACAACAATTGTTGATTTCATATGCACACAAACACACAGAGGTCTTCATATACTTGTGAGGCTAGAGCACAGCCCCTCTTATGGTGTTTGCATTAGTTAAACACTCTAAATATTCCTGAATTTATATGCATTTAAAGGCAGTTGTTAGTAAGGGTATAATTTCTACTGAACCATTTGGGAGTTTTTAAGTCCAGACAGGCTGAAAGATCAGCCTTTAGTCTGCATTTTTTTGCTGTGTATCTCACCAACAGCTGAAACTTTGCAAGGACATGAATGTACGTGCATAGGTCATTTGATAAAGCACATAGGGATTAAACCTTGAAAATATTTCCAAGCTACATGAAAACAAGACCAACAGAATTTTGGTAAGATATTTGCCTTAATTGGAAAGGCTTAAAATAAATGATCATATGATTAAAAAAAGCAAGGATTGCCTGCTATTTGTTGTAACCCCTATTTCTGTGCTGCCCCTGTAGCCAGAGAAGCAGCTGTTCATTGCTGACATTCTCCCTGCCAGGCATTCCAACTCTCTGAGGTAATGGGCTACAAGCATACGGGCCTTCGCTTTAATTCTTTCAGCGTATCCTTCCGCATGGATAGAGCGAGGGGAACGCCTCCAGGAAAAGAAATTAAATGCACACACACAGAGGCACACAGGGACGGCCGATTTGAAAATATTCCCGAGAACGCAATTTGCGCTCATGCGGCACAGCGTCACATGAAAGAGGCCGCCTGAAGAGCTGGCTGGCACAGGTTTATTTCGTTGTAGTATTTTCTTCCACCCCCCCGTTCTTTAGCCAGTGGAATGATATCCAGAGCAAGTTTTTTGAGACAGGAAGTGAGGAATGTTTTCACTATGAGTGATCTGAGAAGAAGGTGGGTTAGCCGAGATAGCAGCTGTTTCGGCCGAGAGGAACACAGTAAATCAGTTCCCGAGGAATACAGATGAGATGGCTCCGGGAGAAGAAGTCTTGCAGCGCTGGGGGCTTTTTTCGCCTACACGTATGTGAAAGGAGAGCCGGTGTCTTTGGATCGCTGTGCAAGGTAAGGGGGAAACAGCGGGCACAGAAAAACGTAGCGGGTGATCTCTGCTATGTACCGTATGGCTGAAGAGTTTCAACCACTTACTTTTTGAAAAGTAAAGGGTTGAAATGGTTGTGGGACTGTGGGCAAAGTTTGAGATATGCACGTATTGCTGCTCTCTCAGTCCAAGAGTCATGTCAAAAATTAACTGGTAGAACAAGGAGAGGGTGGAGTATTTTGATTACTTTTCTGGCTGCCCAAATGTCTCTGAAATAAAAATACATGTACTTCAAGAATGTGGAGTAATAGGAACTCTTTTTCATCATGATATATTGCAGTTTTATTTTGATTACAGTAATTTATGCAGGCTTTTAAAAAAATATTTGTTAAGTAAAATGCTAATAATTGAGGGGCAAGTGGGAGGTGAAGGTAAAGGAGAAAGATACAACAGTGCTCAGTAATCACACATTAGTCATGGCCATGTAGCTGAAATTCTAATATAGCATTTTTTAAACTGCAGGTTTCTGTTGAAATATAAAGGTACAAAGTTTGACCACTAAAAGCATTTTTAGCTGTTGCATGAAAATTCCAGGCTTGGCAAATAAAGGCTTGTTCTTGTAAAGGTCATCAATTGGATTTGTAACTCCTGGCAGTATGTAGCCTGGAGTTTTGGCTAAAGTAGCTTAAAAAAATGCAGGTAGGTCTGAATTTAAGGTAATGCAGAGAGTACCTAGAACTGCAAAATGCATAGCTGCTGAATAACACCAGCACAGCTATGTTTGCAAGAACTGTACATGGCTAGCAGTAGAAGATACTGAATGGTACCCTGGTGTTATACAGCAAACTTGCCTTAATTCTACAATATTTATTATATGTTTGGAATCCTTTTTAAGTTGGTCTTTTGTGATGTGGTCTGGAAGTTAATTACTTCACTTTTTCTTGTTATAAATGGGTTTCAGAAGTCATTATGATTATGTCAGGTGTACAAAAATGAAATAATTTAGGGTAAATACTTAGTGAAGCATTGAATGTAAACAACAGATCATAACCTGGAGGATGTTCCTGGCTGGCACATTCTGAAAAATCTGTTCTAAACTGTGTTCCTTCCTATGTTTGCATTGCTACCTGTTTGCATAGAGAAATAACTGAAAGTGTGAGGCTGCCTTATGTCAGCATTAGATGATTTGGACATTTCGCCTATCAGGTTAGCCTGTGGTTAGTGATTTTGGGTTTGTTTGGTTTCTTGGTGTTTGTTTGTTTGTTTTGTTTTCTTTTGCATTTTTATTGTTTTGTTTTGGTTTTAGTTTTGTTTTTTTCCTATGCTCTTAGAATACTTTTCTAACCCTTGATATGGGCATAAAAGATTGAAAGTCTTTCATACTCTAGTGGTACACCATAAAACCAGAGATTAAAACACTTCTGCCTTTCTGACTGTAGCTTTCAGAGAGGAGTAAATTGGTTTCTCTCATTGCTGTAGCACCAAAGAAGACACCTAACTATGCAAAGAATGTATTGGAAAATGGGCCTCAGGGACGTGAGCTAAGGTCAGCCAGCTAAAAGTTACTCTGTCAGTAATAAACCCAGTGCAAGATTCTGCTGGCAGTGGACAGGGGACTAAAAGCTTCTCTCTGTAGAGCATTCCCTGCATGCTGTTCAAGCAGGGCTGGATTTGGAGGATCAAAGTGCAGAGGGAGTAATAAAGTGAGGATTCCCTCTGTATCCCCAATTTTTTCAGGGAAGCCTGTCGTTGTCTGTTGTTACTTATTCTACACTATGCCCAAAGATAAATTTGTCGGTGTTTGGGTGAGGATTGTTTTCTCATTCAGCTAAGATTTTAGGTGGTATCTGTTGAGGATGGGGATTGTGTAGAATGGTAGAACTCTTTCAGGATTATCACAAACAAGGTAATGAAATATGCTTGTGGTCATTCTTTGGAGTAGGGTTGCAAAGATGTCATTGAGAAAAAATGCCATGCCTCCTCCTTCTCCCTATTGTAGGCCTTTAATGTGTTTCCACCTTCCTTTCTTCTTTGCGGTGCTGCTGGCTGGGAAGTAGGATGTCTGATATGGGGTTTTTAGCCTAAAGAGTGTATGGTTATGTTGGATAAGTTTCTAGGTGGGTATATCAGTGTCCAAGGAGAATGTGGTATCTGTTTGCTTACAGGTATACCTTTGAGTTTTAAAGCAGGTGTGCTAGGAAGACTATTTCTTCTGGTTCCTCCATTCCAAAGAAATGCATATCTTCACGTTCCTCTTGTCTGGTAATCCTGAGAGTCCTCAGAAATCAAATTGTGCCTTTTATATGTGCTACTAATACATGCCAGCCTGGAAAAAAAAATTTTAAAAAGGAAAGCAGGCATTTGTTTTCTTTCCCCTTCCGTGGGGGCGGCACTGCCGCTAGAGGTGCAGGGGCAGAGCCGCTGCTGGCGGCGGTGTCCGGGCAGCGCTGCCCGGCCCGGGCGCGGCTCCGGGGGCCCTCCCGCACAGCCCAGCCCAGCCCAGCCCAGCCCAGCCGGGCAGAGCAACCTCCGCGAGGGAATGGCATCCCTTGCCCAGGGCAGCGGCGTGCAGCCGGGGGATGTCTAAAGCGGCTTCCAGCCCAGACCTATCCGTGACGCTACGGCAAACTTCACGGACTAGGGTGCTGCGCTAAGAACACACTTGGAAAAGGAGAAAGGCAAAGTGTGGAATGGAGTTGATAGGAGAGGAGGGGCGAGGGTGTTTGCAAAAGGAGGAGAGATGGGTGGCTACCTATAGTCTGGTTAAGAGTATGTTTTTCAAGGAAAAATTGGAAAATAAATGGTTCTCAGAATTCACATACTCTCTTGGGGCAAAGCACAACCTGAAGCATCGTACAGCAGTTTAGCATAAGGAGTAATGGTATGACTTGCTGTAATCCATGGAAGATTAGAGCCATTGCGCTTTGCTTGTCCGGTATAAATGGCTAAGGTGAGTTTTAATGCCTCCCTTGCCTTTCTTTTTTCCCCCTTTATCATTTATGGGGCTTGGTTTTGTGTTTAATCCAACAGCACATAGTGACTGAGGCTGCATGACGCTCTGAAAAGCAAGCCAGGTTGCTGGATTTGCTCTTAAAGAAAATGTCTTTCTTCAGTATTACAAATACCTCAGTCAATTCAGATTTCATAGACATATTTCATTTAAATACCGATTCAGTTTATAAATAGTTGTTTAAAGACATTACAGTCACTCTTGATTAATATTAATTATTCACTTGTGAATTTCAAAAAAATAGGTCAACTTGCCAAAACCCAATGTCGTCTATGGAAAAACTAGAAACTCTGGTACTTATTTTGTTATTTGAATACATAACAGCCCTGCATTTTGGAATGGTAGACTGACCGTTTCGATGTAGAAAAAATATATGTTATTTTTCCTATGTTACCATTCCCCTTTCAGTCAAAGTATTTCTGATTCTTGTATTTCTTCTCTTTCTCTTTTGTTCCTCACTAGAACTCCAGTGGATGTCTCTTCTCCTTGTCTCTTGGTGGAAAACTTGCTTGGCTTTGATGGATACTGCTGCTGCCGGTTGATCTCTGGAGACTTTACAGCTCCTTTTCTTTTGAGAGGAGGTGACTTCTCATCACCTCTCAAGGTCTCAGTGGTAGTAGCTCTTTATCACTAAACCATCTCTGGGGCAAAAAGAAGATGCCTTTACCTTTTGGGTTAAAATTGAAACGAACTCGACGTTACACAGTATCCAGCAAGAGTTGCTTGGTGGCTCGTATCCAGCTGCTCAACAATGAATTTGTGGAGTTCACGCTGTCGGTGGAAAGCACGGGCCAGGAAAGTCTGGAAGCAGTGGCTCAGAGGCTTGAATTGCGGGAGGTGAGTGAGTTGTCCCGTGAAGACATAACTTTAGTTTTTGGTGTTAGATGACCTATGTGGTAAATCCTTGCCATCTAGGGTACTGAGCTACTGGAGCAGCCATCCTGTGTTTGCATTGTTTCTTCACCTTCTGGTCTTTATGGGGATTTGGATTGCTCCTAAACAGTTGCAAAATTTGTTACAAAGTTTAGGGAGTGTCCAAGGGCAGGACATGTGAGAAATGTCAGTGAATAAAAGATTAGAATGATAAACAAAGCAACAGTTTTGTAGATGTGAAAGTGCTGAAAATTCTGCTTTAAAAACCCACAAAGGAAGAAAATTTCTACCTAAGAAATATGGTTAAAAGCTACAGCAAGACTTGAGTCATAAGACAGCATGCTATTTGTGTGCATGTATTTTTTTTGCTGATTAGTGAAAAGAATCTAAAGCACAAAATGTGATAAAGTGTACCAGTTACCAACTGTTTGTCTTGCTTGTTTACATACCACAAATATATTTGCAGACAATGTCTTGGAGCTCATATATAGTCATATAGATTGAGAGCTGGCCTTATGACGAGACTTGGTTTGTGCTAGTTGGATATGTAAATACCTGTTCAAATAGATTTTCCCCCCAAAATCTCCTTACTTGGTATTTTGAAGGATTCTTTTGGAACTGAAATTTACTCTTCCACATGTTTAGTGTGTTGAGTGAATTCCTTCTGAAATGCTAAGCTTTGAATTGTTAATAGAAATCTACATAGATGACCAACATATGAACCAATGTCATTATTTTATAAAATTGTTGAGCACAGGTGGTTTAAAAGCAATATTTGAATGCTTTCAGTCCCGGATGAACTGACATTTTCCCCTAGAGCCTAAAAGTTTTAGCTGATTTTGGAGTCATTGAGCTGTGACAGCATGTGCACTTCTGGGGGGCAGGAGAGAGAAAACCAGTGATACAAGTTTAGGGTTGCTAACATTGTTCTGAAAAATATACTTTTGTTCTGTCATGTGGTCTGCCTTAGAATGACCTTTTGATTATGAGATTCAAATAGAGAATGAAAACCCTGGACTTAAGTAACCAAAATATGAGTAATTGTGAAAATAATTAATGATAAATATTTACATTTATAACTATAACCTTTTAAAATATTATCTTTTTATTGTCAGCAATGGCAACTGTTGGTAACTCTGCTCAAATAATGAGCAAATATATTTGGAATTCAGTCCTGCAAACACTTCTTAGTTTTGAAAGCATGCATTACCGTAGGATTCCTCAGTGGGAAATGTTATATATAGTCATTTGGTCTCAGAAATGCTTTTTCTTCTTTCTGTTTAAAAGATAATAAAAACTTAAATAGGTGTGAAGCCATTAATCTATTGTGGTTGTTTTCAATTGCAATATGCATTCTTGTAGTCTCAAAGTATTTTTTTAGTGTACAGTTATTTTGTAAAATGCTGTTCTTTGCAAGAATATGCCTTTTTTTTTTAATCTTTCTCCTTCTAGCAAAAGGAGAATCTAGCTATGCTTGTAGCCTTAGTGTTTACTTAGAATGCATCAGATGTCGTATATTTAGAATTCAATTATTGTTGTGTGACTGGAGTTTGTAAATTTTATCTGTCCACTTTCAGATGTAACTTCTAAGTCACAGAAAGTATAGAATTTTTACTCTTTGCAAAATGCAAAGGCTTTGTCTTCCTGAATGATGACTATCAGCATCTATTGAACTAGTCAGAGTGCTGGAGATGCAGGTTTTTTCAGCTATTCTTCATCATCTCTTTCTTTGGAACCACTCTTAAAAATCTTTTTAAAAACAAAAAAAAGAAAGCAAGAGATGCAATTACCTCAATTAAGAGTCATATATCAGAATAAGGGGGTTGACAGTACACTATTGAACTCTGAGCAGATTCCTTCAGTCATGCATTCTTGCACGGATTATTTTGGCAGGAAAATGTGTTGCAATAAAAGGGAATGGAAAATAGGGATATAAATTACTTTCCAGAGCTTGCATTCAAAAAAAGTTGTTCTGCCTTTAGATAGTCAGATACAGGTTCATCCCTGATGGCTTGTTTAGTAGAAAGTTTTCAGAAGAAAAATGTGTTCAGCATTTTTAAATCTGCAAAAACAACTTTAATCTTTGATACGGTAAAATACGAAATATGTCTGCAAGAAGTTGCATATTTTTAGTGCACTTAGCAGCCTTGAAGCATGAAGTTGAATTCCAAGTGTAAAACATGAAAGTATGACTGTTTATTTGAATGCTGAGACTCATGACCATTCTCAAATCCAAGGTATCATTTTCAGATTACTGTATATGGCCTATGCTGCTAGGATGAGCAGTTTCCAAGCATCTTCAAAACAGTTTCTTGCAAGAGGCATTAGGGGAATCACTACCATTTTTTACATATTCAGTGGTAACATTTGTAAATACCTCTTTCTCTCTGGTGTAGTCTGGAATTACTGAATTTGGACTGCACAATTTCCAAGTTGTATATTAGTATGGACATGTAGTTAGCATTTAGGAAGATTTACATATATTGACAATTTTATTTTTTTTACTGAATGGTAGACTTTATAGAAAAGTGAAATAGATTCATTAAACTGAGTATCTTCTGGTATTTCTAGAATGTGACTCATCAGGAATGAGTTTGTGATCCAGCTCTCTTAAACTGAGGAACTGGGGAAAGAAGCCAAAGGGAACACTGAACATACGTTACTTACCCTTTGTAGCACAGCCTGTCTTTTATCTTGTGGGAGAACTATACCCAAACATGATTTATGCAAAAAGATGTTACAGAAAACCATTCTGGAATCACAAGTTTTGAAAAACTGCTGAGTGCTCTGCTGGTTAACTACCTTAGAAAGTACATACAACAGTGCTAATCTTGCATCTAGGGCATGAGTATGCAAATGAAATCCTTGAAAATATAGAGATTTAAAAACATTGTAATATAGCTAGGTATATTAGCTAGCTAGGTTTAGCAGGAGATAAGTTGTGTCTTTCTCTTGTTGATTTTTTTTTGTTGTTGTTTTCTAATATCACTTCTAAAACAGAGAGAAGGGGCAAATTCTGCTACTGTGTACAAGCAGAGTCTGTGGTAAAGTACAAGTGTATGAACCAATGGCAGGGAGCTTCTGTGGAGTGTATGTGTGGTGTGTATGGAAGTTCCTGTGTTTGTTTTGGACATGCAGAGGAAAAGGAACCAAGGTTATCTGGATCCTGAATAACTTCAAAGTTCTGAAACGGTGCTTTGGAAATGCTTGAACTATGCTGTAAAACTTTGCTCTGAATTCTAAAACATCAGTTTGCTTTTGGAGAAAACACAAAAAAATACCTTTAGTTCATTGTGGTGGTTTCTTAAATGTGTTTTGCATATGAAGTGTTTTAAAAATCAGACCAAGTGCAATCATAAATATTATTATGTCTATATGTATCAGTAACCATATCGACTGACAAGTAAGAGCTGGGCCATGTCATGACAGAGGGATCATTAACATACTTATATTTGTTTTGTATCAAAGTCAAACATTTTAGCCGATGCTTGCAGAAATAAGAGGAGAAGCAGTGCTTGTAGTTGAACTGCTGTTGTTGCCTCTTGAACTAGATTTTCCTTATAATTAGGGAAGGATAAATTGACATGGAGGAATGCAGATCTTCCATGTGTAATCTGATTAGTTTAAAAGATGCTCTTTATTGAAAAGCAAATTTGAATCCATCTAAAACAAATATTATTTATAAGAGTGTGGTAATTGTAATTTAGGGACCAAGATAAATTGAAGGACAGAGCAGTCAGGCAAAAATCAGTAACTGCCTCACTTCAATTACTGTAGTTCTTCCTTTCTCTGAAAAAAAAGATATACATTCAGGTAAAGGATTTGCACTCAGTCTTATTATACTGAGCAGTGCAAAATTAAGGTTTTTCCATGAAAACAATAGTGGCAATTAGAAAGCCTTGCCCCTGATTTCTTTAACATTTTTATAAAGTTAAGTCAGAATTTGAATATACCACTTAATTGCATTTTATTTACCATCATGTCAGTGAATTGTTGTAGAGTTTTATGCCAATTTTGACAGAAGAGGTTTTCTTCACTTCTGAAGCAAAGGCATTAGCTTATTGTTTAGTATTTTTAGTCTGCTTTGAAATTTGGCTTTTCCCTTTAGTAAAGCAATCAGAATTTAAGCCTCTGATGAATGGGAACATGATACTTCTTCTAATGTCAGTGATGTGTAAGGTGGAAGTCAAAAGCAGTTATGTGAGTTCCTTCTCAGAGCCTTGAAGAGTGGTGGGCGATGGTGGGAAAATGTAACACAATTTTTTTCAAAAAAAGTGTATTTCTACATTTCTGGAAAATATTGATTACTGACCTATCTTTGCCAGAAGTTCAAATATGTCTTGGATGTAATATTTTCTGTGCACTATGAAGATATGGCTCTTTAGCTTAATTTTGCTTGTAAATTAGTCAGCTTACCTTTGTCCTGATGAGTACAATCTTCCTTTCGTGTTAGTAGATTGTTTATTCAAGATATTTGAACGGGTATGAAACACAGTGTATTGTGATTTATGCAGTGTTTCATTTGAATAAACTAGAATACATCAGACTACCTTGCAACATATTGATTTGCTTATTTATTTCTTATCCCTTCTGTTTTGCTTTAAACTATAGTTGGCAATTACTTTGTTAAAATAGAATTTGTGAAATCCATATTAGAGTTAGGAGAAAATAATTGTGTGTGTGAGTGTTGGAAAAAACGTTTCCATTATGAAAGAACTAAGATTTAAGAATAAATTGTCTTTGTTCATCTAGCTACTCTGCTAAATATTCCCTCCTGCAGCTACAGTTGAAGAGCTTGTCAGTGCTGGAACAACAAAAACAGTATAGGCAAAAGTACCCTACAGTAAATAGCTCCAGTGTGGGGGAAAAGGGAGGTGATTTTTGTCATTGATCCTCCTATTTCTGCAAGAATTGGTCATGGTAGTATATAGAGAAGTGCAGCTTTGTACTAGGTGGCTGGTACACGGTGACAGTCACAGAGGTTTTTTTCTCCACCACTTCCAGGAAGTCTTGGATGTTGTACACAGCCAGCCCAGGCTGCTCCAAGTCCTCTCTCAGCTAGAGAGTTTTGTGGAGGAAATTGTCTGCTGCGGTAAGAGTGAAGTTTCTGGAGAATTTTCAAGGCCTGTTGTCTTCTGTAGCTCTTAACATTGGGTGTAGGCAAAAGCTTTCATTTGGTATCTGCCAGTTGTGCTTAGTACAAGATTATTGACCCAGTTCTTCTGCACGTGGTTTATTTAAACTGTGCTATCCTGATAGCAGGAGCTGTTCTGTATCCAAGCACATAATAAAGCTAGATGTGGTGGAGCCCTTGGGTTAACTGGGTCTCCTTCAATAATGAGAATGTGTTTTCAGCATTTTGATCAGGGAAATCTTATGGTTTGTTTTATTTGTATGTACTAGTGTAAAAGAGGAAAAGCTTTAAAATATATTTTGAATGCGTTCTTCTGCTATTGTTTTCTGGTTTTTTGTCCCAGATCTTAGGATGGTGATTCCTCAGGTACCCTTGAGGCAGGTAGCCATATGCATTAATTAGAAGGCACTGTGTTGATCATTAGAAAACAGTTCTCCTTTCCAGCCTATTTGTAATCTATGACATATTTTGGAAGATTTATAGTACAGGATATGGAAATTAACTGGAAAATATGTTCTTAAATATGTAAGGTTGAAGTAAATTTTGAACTCTGCTATGCATCAAGGGACCTCCAAAGGTTGGATGGTCCTACCCTCCACTCAGGAGGTTCAGGTGGATCACAGGTTGCCTGAGTTTACCCCAGGTGTCTCCAAGGATAGAGATTTGACACCTCTTTGGGCTATCTGTTCCAGTGATTGGCGAGTCTTGTTGTGAAATTTTTTTCCTGATCTAATTGGAATTTCCCACATTGCAGTTTGTCCCCAGTGCCTCTCATACTTGCCGTAATTATTTCCAAGAAGACTCTGGCTCTATCTTCTCTATCTGTGTCCTGCTCTTAGGCAATTGAAGTCCACAGTGAGATTTTACTTTGTCTCTTCTTGATCACCCTCACTTCTCCGACTTTCACTGTACATCATGGCAGAAGATCTAATATAGTCAGCTGCAGTAAAGTAGTTTTGTGGCACTCATAGCTGGTGAAACTCCTCTGCTTAGTTTAGGAAGTCTTCAAAGATGAAGTCACTCCCACCAACTTGTGAGCTGTAAATACTCTGTGGAGCTTTTGGTACTTTTTTTGGTTTTGATAGCTCTTGAAATTTTATGCAAAAATATTTGCTGTCTCTAATGTCAGAAAGCAAATAGATAGAAATTAACTGTGCATAAATTATATGTTCTTTTTATTTCTATTTGATTTTCTTCAGAGGGGTTGGGTCATGAATAAGTCACTAAAATAAATGGATCTCAAAGTAGTGTTAATCTTAACAGCTTAACATATTTTAAGATTTATGTCATGCCATTCTTTTTAGCACTGGATGTTGTCCTGAGCTGCTAATAATAAAATGTTTAAGCAATGAATAAAAGTGGGTTCTATTTTAATCAGTGCGAGTATTCCAGGGTGCATAAGCTCCTCTGAAAATTCACAGGATCAAATTCTGCCCTTGAAGTGAAGTGAAAGGTTTGCATACAAGTCAGAAGACCAGCTTTGGTCTGTAGTATTTTGCATGGCTTATTTAAAGATATGCTGGATTCCAGTGGATATTTTAATATATGGAAACATTTTTCTTGGTCTGTTATGCCAGAAACTGCTCAGTTCTGTGTGTAGGTAAGAAAAAGTGGCCAGTGTTTCAAAGAATAGATCTGCTCAAGTGATCATCATGCCTTAAAAATAGTCTGTACATTCAGTTTAAATTCAGGGTGTAAACGAGGAGTGTTTTACATCCTAGAGTTTGAAACAGTGGCAGTGTTTGTAGTCTCTTTCTCCTCAGCTTTGTTATACATCTGTGTTTCTATGAGGTTTAAGTACACCAAGGCTGCAAGTGAGTTTATTCAAACAATTGCTGTACTTTTTTTGGGTGTATTTTTAGTTGGTTTACAAACGTGTTTGTGCAATATCATCCATAGATGTCATTCAGCTGTAGCTCTTCCCCTTTGCTTTCAGTCTCTGCCATGGCCATTGCCCTTTCCCAGAATGTTGTGGTTCTACATTTTAGGTAGTGCTCAGCCCCAGGCTGATGTGGTTGTCCTGTCAGAGAAGTGGGCTGGGTCAGAGAGAATGTCAGCATCATAGTCTGACTTTGGCTCCTGTGACTGCCTGCATGGTGTTAAGTCTTGTGATGAAAGAGAAATGCACCTTTTTACACGCATTCCTTTCCTTACTCAGTCTGCAGGAAGGATTAAGGAGTAGTCAGTTATCCAGTACATTTTATCCTTTTTAACATGTGGTGTTGCAGTGAACATGATATTTCTTTCATAACAGAGTTTCTGTGGTACTGCTGTTTGGGTTTTTTCCCCTAACGTCTTATGGAATTTAAGATACTGTCTTCACAATATCCTTGTGTAGTGGTGGTGCTCACCTAAAGATTGAGGGATTGAAGAATAGAAATAAAATGTCATTTAAGGTATCAGTAAACTTTGTGTGCCTGGACTGGAAAATGAGAAATGTGTTGTTTGTATTATTTATATTCAAGGTCATATATCTTTTGTCTTCTGGAAACTCAGAGTACTTGTGACTTTCTGAATTTGACACTTGACTTTCAGAATTTAGGAATGATAAGCACACAATGTCCATCTGAGAAAAATTTGTTTGCAGGATTTGCTTTACAGAAAACTCTGTTTTTGATTTGGGGATAGTCTGGTTCTCTATTGTGATTTTTAAACTTTCCCATTCTGCAATTTCTCTAGATACCTTCCTCTATGCTTTTTTTTTCTTCTGTGAACAGTTCTAATTCAATTTATTTTCTATATTATAGTCTGTCTTTTTATCAGAGGGCCAGAGTTGGTTTAGAGTTTATAGAAATCATCTCAAGGCTAAATAGGCAGATTTTGTCTGAACATATTTTTTATCTTGTGAGCACTAATTTTGCAATTATATGGTAGCTAGAACTAATTTTAACTTAAAGGATTTTTTTAAACCTTGGGGGAAAAAAGCCCTCAAACACCAAAACCCAACAATCATTTAGAACTGGGTTTATGCTAATTTAGAGAGGAGCAAAGAAGTACAGTTTACCAGTATGCAATGCCAAAGGAATATTATGCCTTAGAACTGGCTCTAATTTCCTACTTTTGCTAATATCCCAAACGAAATGCTTTTATAGGTAGTTCTGTTAATTTATTGCTGCACCTTGGCTTTTGTGCCTCAAACTATGTGACAATCTGTGCTGATATGGAGCACTGATTCAGTTGCTGTCCATGAAGTTTGGGATGGGATATATGTGCTCGTGCTGTGGTTGTTGCACACACAGTCAGCCTGTCAGAGCTGTGGGGAAAATCTGGAATCCTGTGAGAGTGGACTCTTCATCCTATTTAGACTGTAAATTAAGAAGATGTATGCATAAGAATTTTCAGATGTGTGTTTGGGTGAGTTTTTGCAGGAACGTACCAAAGTGGCCTTTTTCTACTAAGAGCTGTTACTCCCCAATGAATTTCAAGTCTCTGCTCTACAATATTAAAATGCTAGGACTTTTGAGAAAACAACAGTAAATAGTTTTTTTACTAGGGAGACAAT
>VWYI01028954.1:0-55021 GCA_013399455.1 Anthoscopus minutus
TCCGTCTAGCCTCTGTTTCAGCTCTTCCAAGCATCACACTCATCTCCTAATCTTGCAGCAGGACGTTTTGCCATCTTTTGTTTCAGTTGTAAGATAGATGTAATATAAAAATAATTGGGATCTCTATGTAGAAAATATTATTCATTAGAGGGATTAATATTATATTATCACAAACCAATGGTTCTACTTCCTACCTCTGGACAGTGATAGTGAAAGCAGATGTTGCACTAACTCACACTGAAAGTGCAATTGATACAAGGAAGATCTGATGGAAAATGGAAGGTTTCTTCCTCTTCTAGCTAACATCCATTTAAACATATTAATGAATACCAGCTATGGTTGGCATTCTTTTTAATTCATGCTTTTGGAATTCATAACTCAAGCAAGCATTTCTCATAAAACTTTACTCATTAACATAACAATGGGGGCTTTTAAATGTTAAGAATAGGCTGCTTTGCCCATATCAGAGGTGTATAAAAACCATCAAAGAAGTGTCCCTACTGGCTGTCAAAAGATGAATACATACCACTATGCTGATTAGCAGAATTTGACTGCTTAGAGTAAGATACACATACATTTCACTGTTGTAGGTCCTGACTTCAAATGCAACTTGAAATGCAATCAGCCAGTGTAGCTCACATGCCACTTCCCTCAGATTTTACACCTCATGGAGCTAAAGGGCTTGCTTTCTGATCTTATTGCAAGAGATTTCATTCAGAAGCATTACGGTTTTTTTGAAAGCAATATGTTTGTTCTGAGTCTCTGCTCTCTCATATTACTGAGATTGATTTTCAATTTTTGTTTCATTAAGAGTGTGCCCTTGGATGGTTGGAGTTTTTTACCTGATTTATGCTTAATTGCTACACCTTAGATATTCCTCGAGTGTTTGGAGATATAATCTAGGGCATTGAAACAATGTTCCTTGGCTATACCAGAGGTAAGAAATTAATTTATTATTTAACATCTGTGTACTCCCTTTATCACCAGCAATCACTATTATGTGGGAGGGCTGTTGGGATAGAATGAAATAGCTTGATAAATCGACATCCTGGAACCTTAAATGCTGAATTCTGCATTAGGAACAGAGAGTCAGTTCTGCCCCTGCTTCCAGCTGTTACTAATCCTGACATATCTGAGATTTTTTGGCATACACTGTTTTAACCTCCTGAAATTTAAATACATTTAACATTCTCCCCTCCCCTGTTCCCCATAATGGCTGTAGTGTGTGATTTTGTCTTATCTCAGTAATCATATCCTTCTTTCTGTGAGAAAAAACTCAGCCCAGCACCCTGGATACAGGCGTAGGAAGAGCAAGCTTATCTGTTTGTACAGAATGTGCCACTGCTTGTTACCATAGAGCTAATGCTACTTAATATCATTTAAATAATAATTTATACTGCAAAATACAACTTATAGTGTTGTGACCTGATAAGACTAACTGCCATTGATTATTTTCAATATGACCAACTGATGTTTAAAAACAGATTCTGGAGAGAAAAAAAAATAAAAAAAGGAAACATTTTCATAATAGCATACATCAGTTGCTAGTCTTGACAGTAAGTACCTAAGCTTGTGAGGATTTTAAAAACATTCATTATGTCCCAGACTGTGTTTTTTCCTGCCTACATCCTTCCGCATGGAGGCCCAGCTGCCAAATTATTTTTGTATGTTAACTAGGCAAACTGAATCCTGAATTTCTTTCCATGTTCTATTTCATTATGGGACTATACAAAATTTGGAGTAAGGATACATGTCAGAGAAATTTTTCAGACATACCCATTTCAGAGGGATATACTTGAGGAAAGCCTTGAAATGCTTCTCTCACAGCTATAAAACATAAACTCATGAGCTCAGACCAGTAAACGTCACCCCTGTTAATTGCAGTGGGACAATGACTGTGAATAGGATTTACATTACTTAGGCTGCCAGACCTGCAGCCTTGGGAAAAGCTCCACATAACAGCAATGACAGTCAGTGTGACATTTTGCTTCCTGTTGGCAGACTGTGGTTCTATCATTATGGAACAATAATTTTGTTTGTGACAGGAGTTGCCCAAAGCGACAATGAGGAATATCTGGATAACAAAATGAAGAAGAAAGAGAGAAAAAACTTCAAGTCACTCTGTATTTGATACAATTACTGTCATAAACCAAGGTGACTTCTTTCCTAGAAAATAAATAGGGGTTTGACATGTCCTAGAAAATCATGAGGTACAAAAGTGACAATTGTTCTGGGGAAAAATCACAATTTCTAGAAGTGAGAATGTCTATATAGAATTCAGGATTTCACCCGTATCAGACCATTTAAAATGTGTTTAACCAATTAGATAGTATGGCATAATTATAGCAAGATTATTATCACACAGTCCAAAGGGCCCTAGAATAGGGCACATAGCAACAGGGAGGAAAACACATAGGCATCAGTAGGAAAACTAAAACAAAGGTTTGCCTTTTAAATTCCATGTGCCTGGATGTTTGGTTGCTGCAATATTAAGCAATTCCATTCTGAAAGTTTTTGAAAGCCAGAACAAGCTTCCCAAGGTAGCTGTCTATACCCTTGCTTATAGGAATGTGGCAGGACTTCCTCTGCTCTTCGGGAGGGAGGAGCTGCTCTCTTTCTTCTACTCCACTTCTTTGACACCTGTTAAAGATCATGTGGTAGAAATTGAAGGCTTAAAATAATTCCCCTTTTGGATAAATGAGATTTGGATTCCTCTTAGGTCCATGAGATGACTTCAACAGCGGCTGGACATTAAAATAGAGAATCAATCACTAAATATGTTAAAATAGTTGAGTTTGAAAGGGGGGGAGGGGCTCACAAGGGGTGGAATTTGACCCTTAGCCCCATGGGCCTATAAAGCCTCCTGCTTCAACATATAGGGTTTCCCTGACATAAACCTGGTGTAACACAGGAGTGCATTATGCCTTTGGCATTTTGATATTTAGCAGGTGTGCCTGGATAATAGGCAGTTTAAGCAACACTACTAGTCTGACTTTACTTTTCTCGGCAGCAGTTGCTGGTCAGTCTCTGTCCAGTACCATGACTGACCCTCCAAAGACGTAGGTGAGTTAATGATCTGTTGACTTCAATAGCACAAGCTGGAGTCAGCAAAGGGGAGGGAGGGGGTGGGTCACTGCAGGGTCAGGCTTACTGAAACTGTAAAATCTGAATCTAAAGGGCATCATGTCAAACCCACATCTGGTGCAATTCTGGTGGCATTCTATAGGGAACAACACAGATATTTATAGAAGTAAGGTAGGGGGTCCCTTGATTATGCTATTAGCAGATGGTATTTAGTTCAAAATTAGAGGGAGAGGAAAATATCATTAATCAAAAGTGAACTTTATTAAGCTTTTTATTACTTAATCTGGAGCTTTGACAATTGTTACTGTAAGGACATTTCTATATCCAATATTTATGAAAAGGTTTTTTTCAATGTCTTGAGGTAGAAAAATCCATTTTTATTAAATTACTTCCTAGGGATTAAAGTAATGCTTTCAAAACCATGTGTACTCAAATATGTCAATAATATTTTTCCATGAGTTTTTTATAAAATAGAGAATTATGTGGGTTTTTAAAAAAAATTAGAAACAAATGCCATCAATAACTTAAATATCTTAATTATGCTGGTGGTTTGAGAGCTACACTAATAAGTTCAACATAATGCTATAGAAAACATCTGAAAACCATGCTCATTCTATATGGTTATTGACACAATGTGTGTGGTGTAATGCAATAAACTTCTTAATACAATCCATTCTAGACAGCAGCTAGCCAGAAATTTAACCAATTTGCAACAAAATTCTTGTTGACTACAACTCTATGTAAGACTAAAAGCAAGCTAGAAAAAAAACTGAGTTATTTTCTGGGCCATGCTTAACATTGGTGTCAGTTATTTTTGTTGACAAAGTGCCCAGAATCTGCTACTAAAATCAAGTAACCATTTAGCAGGTGCTATAAAACGTTCATTTGAAGTAACTCCTGCTCAAAATGCCCTATCAACTGAGGGGAGGGCTGAAATGACACAAGTACATATGGGGACACAGCCATGGCCAAAACAAAGAGCAATAAATTGATGACTCTGATAAAGAACCTTTATGTCCTTTCTGTTCCATACATACATTTTAAAATATTTTTGTTCATTTCCATAAATAAAAGATCTGGCTTTTCTCACTTCCATGAAGCCATTTCCGTTTGTGCTAGTACCTGATATTGACATTGTCCTCAGACAACACAGGTGTGTACAACTGCAAAGGCAGAGTGTCTGTGCAGCTGCATGAGAAAAGCATCCTTTTTGTTTAGGAAAGACAAATTACAGTCAGCATCTGAGTCACTTCGCCTTTCTCTGCCTAAGCTCTTCAACCTGTCAAGTAATTTGTCATCCTCCTGAAGAAGTATTGACTGTATTAAAAGTTAGCTCTCTGCAGAATCTGGAATCAGAGCCTGAGAAGAACTTTGAATAAAATTCATTACAAAACACCATGAGTGTTTTGTGCTGGGTTTTGTCCTTGTCTTTCTGGGTTAGAAACTCGTTCAGGTTCTGTCTAGCATTTGTAACCTCTGTTACACTGTAGGCTTTTGTGTCCTTCAAAGCTTGAATGAGTTCAAGCTTGATTATGAATTAATAGGGGGATTTTTTCATATTTGCATCTCCGGCAAGGAGTGTTATAATCACTTGTGCATCTGTGCTGTGATTTCCCTTATTAGATCCTGTTTAGATTTTTTGTGCATTTCAAGTTCCCAATGCAAATTCTTCTGCATGGCAGCTGTTAGCTGTAAAAGCTGTTTGCTGTGTGTCCTGAATCTTCCTGTCTAGTCCTACTAATTGTTTTAAATACCATCCAAAAATATTGCATGGTAGTTCTGCTTTTTAAGATTATGATGATCTGAAAGCTCTGAGTTCCTGGATAGCATAGGATGTATCTACAGGATTGCTATATATTTTCTTTTTTCATGCTACACATTTATTTAAATGCAAATTCAGTATTGTCGCAATGACCTTACTGTGTTTTATGGGGACAAATAGTCCAAAGTTAAGCATAATGATCATGTATTTTCCTTTGCTCAGTAAATCTATGTAAATGAAATTTATCTTTGAGGACGGAATTTGCAGAGAGGAGCATGCAGAGCTGTTCAGGAGAATGTGTTAAATTACAGGACAGACTGGTTGATCACTTCTGGGCTGAGTATGTGCAGTCCAAGGATATACCTAGTCAACCCAAATCAGTGACGGATCCCAGAGTTTTTCAGAAAACTATGAAATGTGCACAGTACCTGTTCAGGGATGCTCCTGTCCAGCATAGCAGACTAAGGAAAAGCCACACCAACATCAAGCAGGTTCAGCATACACAGTATTGTTGCAACTGTTACATTAATTCTTTAATAAAGCTATAATTTTGGCTGTAATTTTTTCCTGATTAATAAAGGATATGTTTTCTTAAGCATTTTGAACATGTTGATTTATGCTCTTGTATCTAGATTTCATGGGAAGGTTGGATATTTGAGGTAGTACTGAGACATAAATTCCTCTACAAACATAATGAAGGCTCTTCATCCATAGAGCAATTTGAACTTATGTCTGGTACAATTTGCAGCCTGTGGAAAAGAGGTAGCACCAGCAAAATGAATTATTCTTTTGATCCTGCTTTGTTAGTTTTGAATCAGAATAACATTTGAATCAAAGAACATTTTTGGGTCTTGGAGTAAGATCAATGTAAAAAGCATATTCAGTTTTACATCAGAATGGATAAATCCTTATCCATTTGGTAAGTGGGAATGTAAGAATGAACGTATATATTGCTCCTGTTGGACATACATTTGAGAATCACTTACTGCTTTCATAATTTTCAGTTTCTTTTAAATTTGAATATCTGTATTCTTTCATATCTGAGACCTTTTCTGAGGCACTCCTAACCATCATTACATCGGCAATAATGGTTCAAAGACCTATTGGTAACATTGATGAGACATGGCAGATCGTGATAAGAGACACAAAGAGAGCCAGTAGGAGGCACCGCAGCTCCATTTTTCTTTGTGTCCAAAATAATCCATGAATAGAACTTGGATTATTGGCCAACTGTTTGGTCAGTGTGCTTTATATTGATGTAACTATACTTGCAGTTTACAGTCTTAAAAAAATTTGAAGTCCACGTGTTTTGAATATCTTTCTGGGTTCAGCAATTGCTTTACAAGTGGTTTGCAAAAGGGGAGGCTGAAAGAAAGTCTGAAGAGCAACTTCTCATTTTCTTCTGATATCCCTCCTGACAGCCACACAGACAAAGAAAACAAGTGTGTCTTACAAGTTTAGGACAGTTGCTCACCTTAAATAACACCTGATTCAGGACTTAGTTATGCATCTATAAGTAGCATTTTGAAGAAAATTTTCTTCATCATCTGAATTTGAAGTTTAAAATAATATTGCTTCTAAAATTCCAAAATAATACTTCTGTATTTAAAATCCTTATCCCCTTTTAAAAGCTAAACAGCATGATTGAGACATGTTTACATTTTAACTCCCCAGATGTGATGTTACAACAATAGTTGTCACAATATTATGGATGGCAATGTTATAAATTCAGCATTATGGCAATGTGTCCTTTGCAGGAGAATGTTTGAATCCAGCTGAAGCCTGACAAACTCCCATTGGTTTTATCTTCATAACAGTATTCCTCATGTGGACTCATGCAATTTAAATGTAGCTGAAGTGAGATTTGATCACTAGCAAACGGTAATTTTTGATTTGATGGAATCCTCATCATGTATATGCTTGCAATTATTTCATCCATACATAGTCATTTCCAGAATAACTCAGCATTCAACACATTGACCATCTTGAAAATATCTGTTGTCTTGCTCTCTGGGAAAACCTAGCCTCAGGCTGAAGCCTTATCACAGGTCTATCCTTGATTACCCCATGGCAGATCTCTCCACTGGAACTGGACACTTAGGGGCTTCTTTTACAGGTCTAAACTGCACTAAAATGTAGCTGCTTTTGAGGTACTTTAGGAAGCTGGATGAATGCAGCTGCTATATCACATATTTCCACATGAGCTGATTTTCTATTTTCTCAACTAGTTTGGTTGCTTTCTGTTATACATTTTTAAACATCAGTTCAGTTTCGTCTGCGGGCTCTGGAGGTGTACATTCAAAGCACCCATCACATTCAGAACAAAAAAAAAATAAATTGAGGTCTGTTCTGTAGGCAGGTACAGAGGAGAGGTGTATTGCCATGAGGGGTGCAAACCATGGTCATTCTGGAAAGGAACAATATGGTGCATCAGCTGCAGTTCTCTGAGCACCAGTAGCTTTGCCTCCACGGACAGTTATTGTCATCATCAGCACTAACAATGTAAGAGTGACGAGTTCAAGCTCAACCATCATCTGCCAAGAGAGAGTTTCTGCCTACTGTCTGTCATTTTCCCTGCCCGTACTATACAGATGGCCAAAATCTTCCTGGTGCTGTTATGGGGTGGAACACACCCTGTATCTTCCTTTTATATTCTGAAAAATGCAGACAATATATGAATATAACTTTGCCATGTGCTAGGAGGGGTTCTGTCTTATCATATCTTGTTACCTTGTAGTCCTTCCTTTTTTTTGTTAGATTTCTTTTTGTAAGTTTGTATAAAATATTTTTAAGGAAATTTTGTTGTTTGTTCAAAGGACGCCAAGACTTCCTATCTGTTTCTCCTCAGACAGGGCTGTTCAATAGCCAGGACGCATTTCCCACAATCTTTTCAGATTTGCAAGCCCTAAGACTACTGTGAAATACATAAGAGAGCAGAAATTGTACATTTGACTAATCTAGATATTGATATCATCATTATATTTTGGATTCTAGTAATACACTTGCAGAAAAGTCATAGCCATGAAGGATTTTTGCCACAGAACTGCTGATTGGAAAGTATCTCTAGAGATCTCCTAGTCCAACCTCCCACTTCAACCAGTGTCAGCAAGTTTTGGCCTTGTCTAGTCAAACCTTGGGAAGGAGGACTGAACTAGCTGATCTCCAGAGGTCCCTTCCAACCCAAACTGTTCTGTGACTCTTCTTAATAAACAAAATTCTCAGAAATTATTTCTGTAGGTGACATGTCCTAGGTCCCTGAATATCTTGAAAACACACTGTTTCACACTCTCCAGTTTCCAAGCATTTTGAAATGGGAGAACAAAAACTGGGTTCCCCATGACAAAGTAGAGGGGTACACTCTTTTCCCCGAGTCTGCAGAGCACAATCCCCCAAATGAAGCTTATTCATATTTTCCTTTATTTGCAGTTTAAGCTTGTTCTTGGCTAATATTCACCCAGGACTCCACTCTACTGACCTTGCCACTGGGAATTTCAAGTCCTTTTCAGCAAGTCAGTGGCCAGCTCGTCATGTCTCAGCCTGTACCAACAAGTGGGAATTCCCATCCTGGTTACAGGCCTTCGTAGTCTTGGTAAACTCCACCAGGGGTCTGTTGGCCTAGTTCTCAGATGTCACAGGTTCTCTCTAGGTTGGAACTCTGCAATTCATTGTGTTGGCCACTGCCCCTAATCTGTGAATTCACTGAGAGCAGTTTGTGTGTCACCACTCAGGCCGTTTCTGAGGACAATGAACAATGTGAACCCCGGTGCTGATGGACAGACTACAGGACTGCTCTGCTTGTCACCATCTGCCAGCCAGGCATTAGGCCACTGATGACAACTTCCATGCCAGCCAGTCCAGACAGGTTCCTACCAGCCCATTTGCCCTGCTCACACCTCCTGAGCCTACAAGTGACAATACTGTGAGTGATAGAGTGTCAAAAGCCTCACTGAAATCAATGCTCATTAAAATCACCGCTCTCTCCTTATCCACATTGCCAATTATTTTTCTAAAGAAGGCCATGGCCACGGGGCTGGTTAAGCAAGAGTTGCCCTTAATAAATCTGTGTTGACTGTTCCTAATTACTTTATTGTTCTTCACAAGCTTGGAAATGGATTTCAATAGAATGCGCTCCACAATTTTCTCAGGGGCTGAATGGAGGATGACTGGCCTATAGATCCCTGGGTCTTCCACCTTGTCATTTTTGGAAACGGGCATTGAGTTAGCCTTTCTGCACTTAAAAGACTTCCCCTGATAGCTCTTCTTTTTCACAGATTACGATAATAACATCAGCATCATATCTACAATCTCTGCTACAATCTATGTAAATTCCATTATCCTCATAGATCATGAGCTCAGCTTCTCTAAGGAGTCCCTAACATATTGTTCCTCCACTACTCTTTGCACTCCCCTTCCAAAACTCTGCTGAGAAATACAGAGTTGTAGAAGAAAATTTTGTTTACCAGTCTAAGTAGGCACTAAGTACTTCAATATTTTTCACACTGGTCATTGTTGTCCCCTCTAGCCATCAGCGCATCCCTACTTTTTCCTGAGTTCTGTTTTACAAATAGCATGATTGTAAAGTCCCTTATTATAGTGGTAAGTGTGCCTTACACATCTGAGCTCCAGACAGGCTCTGGCCTTCCTGATTTTGTCCTTAAACACCCAGGAAATATTTTACCTTTTTTTTCCCCCATACCTTCTTCTACCTCTTGTATATTTCCATTTTGTGTTTTAGTTCATTAAGATTCTGCCTTCTTAGCCAAGCACAACTTCTGCCTGAATTCCCAGCCTTCCTGCACATGAATATGGTTAACTCAGGAGATTTCAGTAAGTTCTTTAAAAATCAGCCAGTATTTCTTTGGAGATTACATGTATTGTGACTTGCCTTAATTTCCCTTAGATATTAAATAAAAAAGCTTCTATGAGTGGTAGAAAAAATATTCTGTTTAATTACCCAATTAAACAGCTTTTCTTCTTAAAATAACAGCTGCACTATACTTCAAATAGGCATATGTTATAGTAGCAGAAGGAGATACTGTAATTATATATAGGAAGGGGAAGGGGGGTCGACTATATGTACATCCACTGGCTATAGAAAATTCTTCCCATCCTTATCAGATTTGGACAGAGGAGGGTTGTGTGTTTAGACCTTGCCTTCCCTACTTCAGGGGCCACATGACCCCAAGAGTTTGCCTGCTACTCAGCTGTCCCTTGGGTCTTGAGCTATCTGAACCCCAAGGAAATCTCCCATGCCCTTGAAGGAGGAATCACACCTTTTCTTCAGTCCATGGGGACACCTCCCATTCTGGCAGCTACACAAAGCCTCTCTCCCTTTCTCCCCACAGCTGGTGCAGTGTTGCAGCCCAGGCTGTCTGCCTGTGTAACACCTGGCACGCTGCAACTGGCTGCTGCTTGCCTGTCCCAGGGAGAAATCCACCTCAGCTGATCTTGTAGGGCCAACTTGCTGCAGCTTCCACCTGCCTCCCTTTTCTCATTGCAATAGTCCAAACCCAACAAACACATCCATAGCTGTGCAACTGCACCTTAACCTTAGCTAAGGACTAATGGCCATTTCTTCAGTAATAAGAGTAAAATCTTTTTTCTGCCTTATTTTAGAATTAAATTAATTCCTGAACATTCCAAAGCTGTTGACATGACTATTGTTTTCACCCTCTACACAGTGCTTTTGTAGATGTTGAAAGCCAACATAACTAGCAGAAGATGTAAGATAAATGAGTATTTGTAAGAGGCAAGGACTACAATTTCCTGCCCAAATAATAAAGGAATCATTTTGTGGTGATGGGCTAACAGCAGGATAATTAAACACCCAGTTTATATGCCTGATCTCTGCGGTTATTGAGAGTGGGAGAGCAGTTAGCTGATCCTTATTGTCACATGGAACATGATGGTGTAAGCAGCACACGCAGCAAAGGGAGAAAGGGTGATGCAGCTGAGAACCATGTAAGGTGAAATCGTTTTGATTTATAGCAGGAATGATTTGTGCTGCCCAAGAGATGTCCCTGATCTTCCATTCTGAGTCACAAGAAACCATCCTGCTTGCAAAAATTAGAGCACCAACTCTGTTATTTTAGCCAAGGCTGAGAGAGTAGATGGTGCCAATGTTTAGTATTATTTAAGCTGGGATAAAGTCTTCATACTTAGGGAATGTAGTGCAGTATTTGAAGGGAAAGAGTTGTTAGCTGGTGTCAGCATGAAACTGGGAACATATCATAGAGAAAAATGTGATCTTCATCTGCTATGGTTAACAGGTTAACAGTGTGAGGTGAATTTGCATTTATATGAGCAGCACTTTTCCAAATATAGGTCATAGGAAACTAGTAAGAAAAGTCATGTGGGAGGTGTGAAGACTGGTCAGGGAAAATGGATTAATAATAGGTAGTAAGTGGGCCCCTGAAGGATCATAATAAATGATAAAGGATTCTCCAGGCAGAATATGACAGATGAGGTTGCCTGGAGCTATTTTCTATTTAACATTTATATTAGTGATTTAGAAATTGATTTTATACGGAGTGCATCAAAATTTATAGATGACAAAAGAAGGAGGATTTTTAAAGTCGATAATTGGAGGACATGAAGGGTTTAGAAAAGAATTTAATGAGGATGCAAAACCAAGCCAGCATGTGGAATTTAATGTTTCCACATGGAAGTGGTATGCTCAAAGACACTGAAGTATGCCTCTGTGTTGTACCTGGAAAGGTATTGTTTGTGAAGGACAGAATTCACAAGAGACTTTTGTAACTTATTTTGGTCTTGCTGAAGTCCCCTGAATGGTGGTAAATATTCCCTTTAACACCCCTCTACAGAGCTAATTTAGGTCATTATTTTCATTCTCAGTCTTATGTTGTTGCTGGATGTCACACAAGAAGTATCATTTTTGTATGAATCATGCTTTTTAAGCCCTCACACCTACTATGCCCAAACATATATCAAGAAAATATCATGGAAGACTTTTCTATTTTAAATGCTTTGGGTTTAGAGAGTGAGAATATAGAGAGGAATTATGACAGATGCTGCAGAAGAAAACTGTCAAATTTTCTCTCACTCCAATGAGGAAATGAGATCCTCTTTTTGACTAGATGATTCGGTAGGATATATATTAACTCTGTTTTTATGATGAAGTGTTGCTTTAGGGGGAAGCTAGTAACTCCAGGACAGCAGCTTAGTACACCACAAAACTGCAGGGCTTTCTTGCTTTAGAAGAATTATGTGTCCCCATACAAAATACCTAGTAACAGAGCTGAATATGGAGGCTTATTTTGCCAACATTAAAATTTATCTGAAGGCACTTCAGAAAACTTGATTTCTTATGATGCACTGTGTCCAAACTGTAGGATTCCCAGAACACCTGGGCATTGTGACTGCAGCTATAAAGAAAACAAACCCTGTTACAAAGCTTATTAATTATCACATCCTGGCCGGGATAAAAAGCTTTGCATGAACTGACAAAAATAAAGATTGAAATGAGACTGAGTGAAATTCCAAAGACTGTAAGAAATGCTATATAGGACTAGACAAGAACCAGGCGAAGAATCCTAATTTAACTGACAATGGCCCACAAGGGCATTTGAGAGCAATGCAGATCTGAATTGCTTCAGATTCCACGGCAAATACTTCAGTTCAAATGTGTCTTCAGTCATAATTGATATTTTTAAACTGGTGCCTCTTAAGAACTTATTACATCCCTTCTGGATGAATGGACTAGAACAGAATATTTCAGTGGGAAAGGACCTACACCTATCAGTACTCCAACTGCCTGAACAGTTCAAGGCTGACCAGAAGTTAAAGGTGGTGATTAAGGTCATTGTCCAAATGCCTCATAGACAGTCAGGCTTGGGGCATCAACCAGCTCTCTTGGATACCTGTTCCACTGTTTGACCATCCTCTTGGTACAGAAATGCTTCCTAATGTCCAGTTTAAGCTCCTCTGCTCCCACTTTGGAGCATCTGCATCCAGTGTCCTGTCACTGGATTCTAGGGAGAAGAGATCAGCACCTCCCTTTCCACACTCCCTGCTCACGAAGCTTTAGAGACCAATTGTCAGAAATGGTGGTAAATCCTCTGTGAGAGCATATTTAACAAGAAAAAAAAAGTGATTTTGCAGGTGTTATTGCAGCCAGAGAAGAGAGGAGTGAGAACATGTGAGAGGAACAACTCTGCAGATATCAGGTCAGTGGATAAGGGGGGTGAGAAGGTGCTACAGGTGCCAGAGCTGATATTCTTCTTCTGTGTCGAAGCCCATGATGGAGCACCTGAGCCCCTGCAGCCCAAGGAGATCAACAGGGATGCAGAGATCCACCTGCAGCTCATGGAGGAGACCCACAGTGGAGCAGCTGGAGGCCTGGAAGAAGCTGTGACCCTGTGTTCTGGCCCCATGCTAGAACAGAGTCCTGGCAGGGATCTGAAGACCCACGGGGATTGGAGCCCACACTGGAGTAGGATTCCTGATAGGACCTGTGATCCCATGGTGGGCCCACACTAGAGCAGACTGTTTTTCAAGGACTGCACTCCATGAAAGAGTGACCCAAGTTGGAGTAGTTTGTGGAAAGCTGCTGCTGTGGCATGTGTACGCATATTGGAGAAGTTAGTGCAGAGCTCTTTCCCATGGGAGGGACCCTACATTGGAGAAGGGGAAGGACTTCTCTACCAGAGAAGTAGCAGAAACAGCCTCTGATGAATTGACTGTAACCCCCATCCCCATCTCCCCGTGCTGCTGGAGAAGAAGGAGAGAGAGCTGATAAGGAGGGAGAAGCAGTAAGAATGTGTTTTAAATGTCTTCTTTTACTTCCCATTATCCAGCTCTGATTTTGTTGGTAATAAATTCAATTAATATCTCTAATTTGAGTCTGTTGTGCCTGTGACTGTATCTGATGAGTGTTCTCTCTCAGCTCATATATCAACCCCTGAACCCTTTGCTATATTTTTACTCCCCTGTCCAGCTGATGAAGGGAGTGACAGAGAGGTTTGGATGGGTGTCTGGCATCCAGCTAGGGTAAACCTACTATCCTGGTATCCAAAGGGTAAAAACACTGTGGCTTGTAATCACATCTAAAAGTTCTCCTTTCCACGTATTACTACTCCTTAATCAAGGATCTGACGGAGATCTCAAATTGGAGTTACTGGTTCCCAATGGAACAGCACTGAAATTGATATTTATGAGTTCAGATGAAATTTACGGTATCTCCAGAGATTTGTGGAACCTGCAGCTCTAATGACAAGTGGTTTTGGAGATCTCTTTTTCTCTGCAGGACACAAAGTAGGCATTTATGCTTTTTAAAGGCCCATGGAGTATACTTCTTCCTCTTCATTTAGACATTTTAAATATTAATTCCATTGTTTTCCCCTTGTTTTCATATCTGAATTTCGGTTAATAGTGTGCTATTCTGGTGATTCTTTCTGAGTTAGCTTTTATAAGCAGTTTCAGAGCTGTCTTCTGTCATGTTTCTCCAAGCACAGACAAGGAGGAATTATAAATTCATTTATGCTAAGCAATGCTTTTCTGCTCAAATAGCACCCACAGTTTTTTTCATAGATACAGGCAGAATATGGTAATACTCAATGTAGGAGAGGGATTCTTGTGCCAGTCACGTCCCAGCTCACAAGAAAGGAGAGAAATCTTGCTTCTTTCCACACAAATGCTGGTGCATCAGAATGGTGGCAGCAGAGTTTTTTCCATCAGCACTGAAAATACTTGGATTTACCTTTCTTCCAGTATGTCCTGAGAAGCACTTCACGGTGCCATCACAGTTTACCAATTACCCACAGTTTACACTTTCCCTTTCTCCTCCAGCTCACCCAAAATCCAGAGTGCCTCCTCTACCTGGGGTTACTCCAGAGGGATACAAAATACCTCTGAGCAGATAGATCACACTGAGTTTGACAGACATGGATTTCCACTTTTATTGGAGGAAGTTAAAAGTTCATGCAAAAATGAGAAACTAAACATTACTTTAAAAATGAAGTAAAATGTCTGTCGTACAATGCACAGTGACTTCTTTCCAACCAAGCACAAAATCTTTTTAAAGCTGGTTTCTGTTCCTATATTTTCAATGTCAGTGATGATAACACAGCATTCAAAGAAAAGAAGTGATAGACTAGAAATCTTGTTTGGGTTTTTTTGAGGAAAATAAGGCCAAATTGAAAATTCATGTATAATTTAACAAAGAGGAACAAAAAGGGAAAAAGGCATATAAAAATAGGGGAAAAAACTCTCCTAAGTGTTAAATGGTGCATGATAAGTTAATGTTCGTAATGCATTATCTTTAATCATAATGTGGATGATGGGATAAAGAAGAAACATGGAACATGAAAAAAGAATGTTAATTGAAAGAGGGAACAAAATTTCTAATCAAAGATTAAGAATCTCATAAATGACAAGATTAATAATAACAACAAAAAAATAATAATCAGAAGTGCCAGGGTTGCCTTGGAAGAAATTAGTTACCATTCTGGAAGGTTGTGCAACAATCAGCCTCTAATATACTTAATGGGCTTAAAGGTCATTTCTCACCCTCAACAATTCTTCATAATTCACTTCAGATACAATACAAAAATCCCTGGAATATTTGACTAAGTATTACCTGCTGAGGCATAAATTCTTCATTTCTGATAGGGTTTTTAGATAATACAGAGAATTTTTATATAACTGATTTACAAATAAATGTATCTGCATATTGTGCTCAATGGGAAATATGGGAGGGAAAAAGGCATTTGTCCAAAATAATGTTTTAAAAGTGGAAGGGAAATGAGGGGGAAATGAGGACAAAGATGAAGGGAGGCATGAAAGATTCTTTCATAGCTATTCTACCACTGTAAACAGTGAAATCCGCAGAATCCATTAACTTCCACCTCTAAGAAGGCCTTGGCACCAAAGCCGAACCTCAAACCCAAATTCCCAAGTTTGTTTCTGGCTTTGGAATGTGCAAAACCTTCTCACAAGCCTTAAATGTATCCTGAATTTTTGAGTCTCTAAAACCAGATTTCAGCATAAGCTTGTCCCGCTGCAGAGATACAGCTCCCAAAAAATGTCTTCACTGTTTTCAATATTTCTTTTGAGCCACTGTGGAAAATGAAGATGAAACATTAGACTCCTACGCATGTTTACACCCATTAGGGAACCAAGAAACCAAAACACTTATTTGTCCATATATTTACTTTGTAGACTGGCTGACAATACATTCCCTCGCTTGCCTGAGATAGTTAGTACAAATACAAGTGCAGAAACCATTGGGTGACCTAGGAGATGAGTGGAAGCCTTGGGTAGGCATAATCGCTTCTGTAAAGGAAAAAAAAAATGTTTTTAAAAATGCATTAATAGCAAAAAGAGGGGCAAAGAAAACCTGCATTCTTTATCGGATGATAGGCAAAGAAGAAGCTGAGGTACTTAACACCTTCTTCTTCTTCTTGGTTTTCAACAAGAAAGATTTCAAGCCAGGTGGCCCTCAGGACAGCTGACCTGCTCAGCTAATAGATGGTGTCAGGGAGCAGAATAGCCCCATTTAATCCAGGAGGAAGCAGTTAGAGACTGAGTCACATAGATGCTCACAAGTGTATGGGACAAGATGGGATCCATGGTAGGGTATGAGGGAGATGGTAGAATAGCTGAACAGCTCTCAACAGCTGCTCTCCATGAGTTATCATCAGTTCTGGCTGGCTGAAGAGATCACTGATGGCTGGAAGCTGGCCAATATTCCATCCATAAAAGGGCTGGAAGGAGAACCTGGGAAACTACAGGCCTGTCAGCCTGACCTCATTGTCCAGCAAAGTTATGGAAGAGACCATGCTCAGTGCAATCACACAGCACTTACATGATGGCCAGGGTACCAGACCCAGCCAGCATGGGTTTAGGAGAGGCAGGTTGTGTTTGACCAGCCCGGTCTCCTTTTATGACCAGGTGACTTGTCTGGTGGATGCAGGAAAGGCTGTGGATGTGTCTGTTTGGTCTTCAGCAAGGCCTTTGACACTGTCTCCCACAGCATTCCCTGGAAAAGCTGGCAGCCCAGGGCTTGGACAGGAGCACTCTGTGCTGAGTTAGGAACTGGCTGGATGGCTGGGCCCAGAGAGAGGTGGTGAATGGTTCTGCATCCAGCTGGGAGCCAGGCACCAGTGGTGTTCCTCAGGGGTCTGTGCTGGGGCCTGTCCTGTTTAACACCTTTTTTGATGATCTGGATGAGGAGATTGAGTGCACCATTAACAAATTTGCAGATGATACCAAGTTGGGCATAAATGTTGATCTGCTGGAGGGTAGGAGGGCTCTGCAGAGGGATTGGACAGGCTGGGTTTATGGGCTGAGTCCAATAATATCAGGTTTAACAAGTCCAAGTGCCAGGTCCTGCATTTTGGCCACAATAACCCCCTGCAATGCTATAGGCTGGGGATGGTGTGGATGGACAGTGCCCAGGCAGAAAGGGACCTGGGGGTGCTGGTGACAGCAGCTGGACAGGAGCCAGCAGTGTGCCCTGGTGGCCAAGAAGGCCAGTGGCCCTGGCCTGGATCAGGAATGGTGTGGCCAGCAGGAGCAGGGAGGTCATTCCTTCCCTGTACTGGGCACTGGTGAGGCCTCACCTCAAATGCTGTGCCCAGTTCTGGGCCCTCAGTTTGGGAAGGACTTTGGGATGCTTGAGCACGTCCAGAGGAGGCAACGAGGCTGGAGAGGGGCTGGAACACAAACCCTGTGAGGAATGGCTGAGGGAGCTGGGGGTGTTTAGCCTGAAGAGGACGAGGCTCAGAGGAGACCTCATCACTACAACTCTGTGAAAGGAGATGGTAGCCAGGTGAGGATCAGTCACTTCTCCCAGGCAACCAGTTACAGGACAAAAGGACACCGTCTTAAACTGCACCAGGAGAGGTTTAAGTTTGACCTCGGAAGTTCTTCACAAAAAAGCTGACTGGGCATTGGAATGGGCTGCCCAGCAAGGTGGTAGAGCTACCTTTCCTGGATGTATTTACGAAAGGACTGGATGTGGCACTTAGTGCCAGTTGACAAGGTGATGTTTGGTCATAGGTTGGACTGTCCAGCTTGCATGCTTTCAAGTTTAAGTTGTAATAACAGCTTGTGACACACAAGATTTTCCTGTCATTCACCCCCTCAGATAATCTTTCTATTGCATGAAATTCTTATCAAAGTTCCTATGCATAGATTAAGTTGTATGAGTCTGAGTCTGTAGAATTTTGCCATGAAGAACTATGAACATATTGTAGCTGCATTTATTATTTTGTCTATTTTGGCTTTATTTACTGAAAAAAAATCTATCTTTTTCTTTGATTTGCATAAAGTGCCAATGGCAATATTTTGTTTTATGCTGGTAACCTGCAGTTTAAAAATGTGCTGTTTGATTTCCTTAGGAACTGTGGAGGCTGATGTCTTTTTAGGTCCCAGACAGCAGTAAAATAATATTTTTAATGATGTTATTTATTTTGTCTGAGACATCAAATGACAGAGATAATTTTTTTACATTATTACTAGACACACAGATGAAAATGCTGTTTCTATAGAGCATTATTTTTTCTGCTGTAATTGCCAACTTACATTGACTTTCTGTAATGAGCTCATTTGGCATTTGTATTATCTCCTACTTTTTGATAAAAATGGCTTTACATAACTATGAAGGATTCAAGCTCATGTGCAAGGTTGTGTTTAAGTAATAAGAATAAATATACATAATGCAGTTAAAGTTATGTGCATGACAGTCCATATTCTGCTTGTGATTTCACTTCATCTCATGAGACAGGAGTGAAACAAAGTGCATTAACACAATTCACTGGCAAAGCAGGAAGAGGGGAAATCTGGCATAGGGCGGCTGTCCTACTCTGGGCGCAGCTGTACAGTTTCTCTGCCTGCTGCAGGAGGTGAGTCATTCCTGGAGAGGAATGAGGGAGCAGGCAGGGAGTAGAACCACAGAGAGGCATCTCCTGCAAACCCAGCTAGGGTCTGTCTCCAGATTGCCATCCACTGTGGACATGGCTTGTATGATTTTTTTTTACCCTCTTTGCTGGTTTGTGCACCCAGAGGAGATCTGTGTGGTAGTCTCACAGCATAGCTAACTGTTGAAAGGAGACTGTGGAAGGTGGGATGAATCCAAGAGTCCAACAGCAAGGTCTGTGAGCTGAACACTCAGCCTAGCTCTGCTTCACAGTGTGATGCCACAGACCAGGCCACCATTATCAGGGTCGCCTTATGCCAGTGATCAAATCAGTTGGGTTGGGCTTAAAAACAAAAGCTGGACTCATTTACAGAGCAGGAGCAATGCACCTCACAGAGCTGTCAGTGGCAAGTGACAAGCTGGTCACTCTACAGCCTTCCCTTCAGGCAGCAGCATGTGTCTACAAGTGATGCAAAGGCTGCTCCCTTTGTACTGTAAATTCCCTTTCTTTTAGATTTATAGGACTGTTCTACCTCTCTGGTCCAAGTGAATAAGACATGCAAGGTCATGTTTTTCCTTTATTTGAAAAAGTTAAGGACCATGGAAATTCAAGTACTCCTTTTCTGTTTTTAACTGAGCAGATTTAATCTTACTGTCAGATAAAATCCATATGAAATGTCTCTACCCATACAGTGGTTTAAATCAGAAATTATTCTCTTTGCACCATACTTTCTTAGCAGAGTTTCAGAGGATTTGATGGATCAGACCACAGCCTTTTATCAGATGACATTTTCTGCATTTGACTTGCCAGTTGATAAATCCCTGCAGTACTTCCTTCAAGAGAAATGAAAGTTGATTTTTTCCCCCCGTTGCCTTCTTACAGCCCCCCTTTCCTTCTCCAGAAAAGCGATGTCATCTTGATTGATGAAAGTATCACTTAATCCTCCATCTCTCTAAGGTTTGCACAAGCTGTCCCTTTATAAAACAAATATTGCTAATTTTGCATTTATTGAAGTAGAAGTTCAAGCACTACAAAATACATAAAGCACTAAATTGCAATATCTTTCCTTCTTTAAGAAAATGAAGCTGTGTCAAAAGACTTGGCACTAGATGTATTATGTGCAGTTTAAAGAATGTTTTCTAAATCTTTAGGGAGTGCTATGCTTATAATATACTTTAAATATTTTATTTTGTTATGGGAGGATAGTCCTTTATACTTGGCAGAATGGACTTTTTCACAGATGAAATGAGGAAATGGAGAGTAGATCAATTCTGGTAGTAGAGGTTCACATGAGAGAATATGAACAAAATTTATTCTGTATGTGTAGCAGCAAATTTTAGGATGACAGGGAAAAATGTTTGACACTTAAAATACCAGACACTAACCATGAGGTATTTAGCTAGATGGAACAATTACATAAATTTACTGAATTTGGTAGTAAAACTAAACACATTTCTATCTTGAAGTACTAACTGTTCCCATCCCATATGCAGTCCCATGAAATCAATGGGAGATTTTCCTGTAATTCCAGGCCTTCAAGATTACCTCTTCTGTGATTAATTTTTTGGCTGTTGTGAACTTCTTTCTACTCAAAAGCAGCTCTCACACTCTTGTTCTTGCAGGTTTTTCTCCCAGCAGCCTGGTGATGTTTAAAATTATTGCAGTAGTGGCCACAATTAAATAAAAACATCTGACAGGTTCCAAGTTATTATGAAACTCTAGTCTCATAGAATCATTTCCTGCTTCACCAGACATAAACCACTTTTTTTTCTGTAGACATCTTCAAAGGGAAATGCTAAAACTTATTAAATAAACCATAATATTGCTTAGGATTAATTACCAGATGGCTTAATGATATGCACTAGTAATTGCTACTGCTTGCACATATTTGATTATACTTTATTATCATAATTGTGTTTAAAATACATCATAGCCATAGATATTTTGTGTTAAGTTTATAATTGGTTAACAATTTCCCTGAGAATTATGAGTTTTGCAGGGATTGCTATCTTGTTATGTTCTATGTCAAAAGGAATTTTAGGCAGCTTTTTTCATTCTGGTTAAATAAAGATATATTCAAAATATAGATTAAGGATAGCTATATGCAGTAGTTAAAATGATCATTTTGAACCAGTTTAGTCCATCACACTTCCATAAAATTAATTCACTGCTTCATGAGTGTTTGCAAATGATAATCATCCTCTTGTCTGACTACTTTTATTGAAAATGAATATTGCAGTAATGTCATTTTTCAAGTCTTCAGACACAGCCTCAGTGTTCTAAATTGATTCATACTATGAATGAATCTCAGTGCCTAAAAATACTTATATACTATTATATATAGTATAAAGGAAGGATGGAAAATATGATGACAATTCATTTCTTACAACAAGTTAGACCCTGCCTTTGGGTCCAGGACAAATATACTTTTTCAGTAATATAAATTGCAACAATTCAGTAATTCAGTTTGCTGCACACACACACTCAAAAAAAACCCCTAAAACCATGAACAAATAAAAAAACCCCAACATCAAATGCTCCAAAAAGGTATTTTAAAGGTCTAAACTCAAGAAGACAAGATTTACAAGAAAGATTTGTGTCCTTAATTCATTCCATTTTGCAGCATGAACTGTGCAAAAACAAATTCTGCTCTCCAAATTTCCTTAAAATTCTTTTTAAAGCTAACCAAACAGTGAATAAGGAAAAACTAGTTTTTTATTCACCTTTTGCTGTTTGAATTTTTTACAGCTCTTCAAAAAGTTATTAAGGAAAGTTGATAACCATTATGTCACAGGCTTCATTATTTCTATTAAGAAACAAAAACAACCAAAGAGTAAGGAAATAGAAAAAATGACATGCCAGTCCATTTTCATTAGAAAAAACAAGGAAGCTAAGTACTGTACGTCTAAATAACTCAGTGATCCATAAAATTGAATTAACATGAAAAACAAAATGTTAACTCCTCCTGTCACATGTTTTGATTTCCAACATGAAGCAGAAGGCCAAAGCCAACAAATAATTTGGACTTCTGATACTTTCTTATTCACAAAGAGGAATCATAATCAATACAAAAAGATTTACAGCTCTCCCCTGTGTGCGTCTGGATGTGGGCAGGGTGTATGATTGTAAAACCCCTTGAATTTCAGGGGCAGAGGACAAATGTCTGGTTTAAAAAAATGTCTCAGTTTTACAGTAATGACTAATGAGTACTGTGGTTCTACTTCATTGTTCATTACTGCCAGGCTCTTCCCCAATCAAATAGAAATCATCATCATCCCTGTTCCCTTCACAAATATCTGTAAGCCTGTCCCAGGATTTCAGTTGCGGGTAAAGTATCTGCCAATGTAGCTGATTTCAATTTTGAAATCAGTTAATTGGGATTTAATATTTTAAAGCACGTGCTGTGTCTCAGAGAGTCACACAGCTTTAGAAAACAATTCTCTGTTTATTTATAGAAATTAAGAGGATCATTGGTGGTTTTGCTTTTCCTCATTCATAGGCTTTTACTCAGGCAATGTTCTGTCTGCTATCTCTTATCTGCATTCCAGGAACAAATACCTGATGATATAAACTACAAAAATGGAAACACTCTCTAACATATATTCACAGATAAGGCTGCAGCTTTCACTGGATTGTACTAACCTTCCTTTTATTCAGCTATATTAAGTAGAGAACAACCTATTAGAAAACAGAAGGCCCTTGATGTTTTGAGCAGATTCATAAATCCATACTTAGCTATGGAATTTTGTCCCAAAAGTGCTGAGCACCTCTGGTTTTCACTAAAGTCCCTATAACAAAAAACAATCAGATTGAGAATTGTATCAAAGAGGGTTAGATGCATTAGTTTTTGAGAAACACCTTTGAAAATGACAACCACAAATTTTATAAGAGCCATGTAATTAATATCATTCCAAAATATTAATATGTAATTTCCATATTCCTAAGATTTGATATTACGCCTGTTGCATACAGAAGAATTTTTTGCTGAAGTTTCTGTGGGGATAACATCTGAGGCATCATCAGTACAAAGAAGTGGCAAGAGCAATCTGTCTTAGACCAAAAATGAAATCCCAGTTTGAAGCAATTCCAGGAATGTTCTTCTTATAGGAAGAATAGAGGGAAAATATTTTAAATATTTTAAGGAATGCCACTGAACTCTCATAGCAGGGTTTCATTGCTTACTTTCACTTTATATTACTGTCCACTTAATAATTGTCCTTGGGGAGGAGGGCTCTGCAGAGTTCCCTGCTTTGAATAACTCCACATCCCAGTAAAATTTAACATAGGTTAAGTGATCAGAGCTGTATCCTGATGTAGAGCAGCACTTCTCACACCAGAGTCTATAAAATTGTGTGGCAAAACTGTACTGCCTTAAGGGCCATCAGAGAGACTTTAGCCAGGAATGCTGCTCAAGTCTACCCCTTTAACCAGACCGACCATCCAAGCCAAACACAGGAATAATCAAGAGCAGTCAGCCCTTTATTCCAAATATATCTCTGTTTTCCTTCTCTCACTTAGGTGATTGTCATTCATAGTTCTCAGATTATAAAAATATATTTTATATGGCATTTATAATCCAGAGCTAGAAAAATGCTGTTTTGATTTGAATGGGTCATTCTCAAAATGTAACTAAACTACTTAAAAGCATGCACCATTTAATAGATCATATAAATAATGCAAGTGGCCTTTGGGGGGAAAAATTATAGCAGGCAATAATTATTTTGTCTGGCATGGTTCACTTCCAATCTTGGATTTCACTGCCATTAATTAAAGGACTTTGTCAGCAAAACCATTATCAAAATTACGCATACAATTTCCATCCACTGGCGGTGTAAACTCTCTTAAGAGGTGATTGGAGCTGGACACCAAAAGGAATGATTATCATGACTCAATTTAATTTAAAGTACATATCATGATTTAATTTCTTACAGCAAGCTTGAGTGGATCTATTAGGAGTAAACAGGTCTCCATAAATGGTATGAATGAGGGGGTGGAGCACATCTGTTTTCAGGCTTTCCTATCCCAATTTCTCTCTGTTGCCTAAAGGCACAGCTAAGAGGAAGAGTGTTGCATTTTTAGCCTAATTTTTTTCCATATGCTGGGTAAGTGGATTGGCAACTGGGCAGCTCTTAGTGCCTGGGTGGTTTGAACTGCAGTAGCTCTGTTTTCACTAGCAATGAAAACACTAGTTTGGCCCCCCAGGAACCCATTAGGAAAGCCAGATGGGGCTTTGGTGTTGAGGACATGGTGACAATACTGTATGAATTTTGAGAACTTTTGTTTTGGACTAGCTCTAGTCTCACTTGTGCTCCAAATGCATTTGTCTTTAGCAGTTTGTGCAACAAATGCACTCACTCCTTGAGTACATGTTTCCAATTTGTTTCGCTCAAGAAGACAATGCCACTCTGCATGCTCCAAGATGATGCTGCAGATCAAACCAGTGCCCAGGACAAGGAATGGGCAGGGGATTTGCTTCAGCTGATGTGAACAGAAACATTAACTCATATATATGTAGTTACTCCAGGAATAAACTGTTTACCAAAGCTAAATGGTCAAAAAAAATTATTTGCACTGCTTGTCAGTCTGCCTCTTCTATCCAGTTAAATGAAACCACAGCATATTTTAAACAAAGAGGAAGGTGTTGCTTTCCCAGCCAAGCAGAGGACATTGTCCTGAAGCTGGGGCCCTTCTCAGGTGACAGAAGCCAGCAGCCAGCTCCTCCTCACTCAATGACTTGCTGGATTCCATGCTTACTAGCCAAGATCCTTATTTTATTCACCTAACCTATTCTCTTGCACACAATTAAGTGTCTTTAAACAGAAAGTTGTGGATTACTTAGAATAACTTCTACATAAGCAATCCAAGGATGTTATGTCTTTTGAATGCATAGACCAAATTTTCAGTCTTGTGTGCTATAAAAGGCATTCATGTTTAAAGAACTTTGTATGGGATACTGTTGTCCATTCTTTCTCAGCTGAAATGAGTTGTTTTCTAAGTGTCATGTGTACAAAAAGGTCAGCAGTGACTTCAAGTAATAGCCTTTAAAACCTGGAGATATGCAGAACATTTCAATATTTAAGATGGAGTGGTTCTAGAATTGAGATTTTATTAAGTACTCCTCTTTCCTAGAGTGAAGGTAGCTAACATAGTGACCATCATTGCACTTACTTCCACTACCCCCTGTGTGTTATTCTATATCAGTCTTAAATAATTTCCCAAGCCTTAAATTGAGGGTTGTTTCCCAGGTATTTTGCAAAATCACAAGCATTTGACATTTTTAGCAGCTCAAGTCATCACAATGTCACCATTTCTCTTCTTCCTCAGTCCATTTATAAACATTGACTGAGTAAATTTGCACCAACCATAAGCTTAAACATTTCATTGTTTCTTCCTTTTCCCAGTCTTGTCTTACTCTTTTCTCAGGTGAGGCATTATTTTTCTTCTAGATGAAGAATAGATTGGAAATTTCAATGATTCACACCTTATTTCTTCTGCTCCTTGTGACCCAGAGAGTCTCATTACTTAGGAAGAATGTCAAAATCTCACACCTCAGCAAAGTAAAATATAGTTTTTTTGTGCTTTGAGCAACATGAGTCAATGGACTGTGTCATAATTTTCTGCAGTATTCTTACTCTCTCTACACAACCTAAGTAATACACTAGCTAAAATACACAGTTGAATGTTGCCTATGAACCCAATATGGATATGCATCACACTATTTAAGGAGCTGGCAGGAGTTGACATTGTGTACAAGATATCCTTGAAGGAATGAACTAGGTTTCAACACTTATGCAATCAGTAGTAATGTAAAAAACAACGTGTGCATCTGAATTTTTTTTTATACAGTCTTTTTCAACTTGTGAAGGTTACACAATTCACATTCCCTAACTGCTCTCTGTGATTAATTGCAGATAGTCTCCAAAAATCAGCTCCCAGAGAGCAGTGAGGGGTGGCTGCTCTCTGTGAGAATGGAAGAGGAGACAAAGGGTGGCTGTGGTTGAGCACGGGGGAGCCATGGAAGGGGTGGGCAAGTACAGTCAGGACTGGTGGTGCCCTCAGGGCACTGACATCTGGTCAATGATCCAAAGACAGTGCAAATTTTAAGATTTGTTAGAAGTAATAGCAAAAGAGAAAAATGATCAGAGGAATGTGGCAGCTTCCAGTATGGGGACAAACTAGGCAAGATCGTTTTTTATCTGGAAAAAAGAGATGACTATGGGTAAAATTTACAGTCACAGAGGTCTATAAAATTAAAACTCACAGAATTCATAAAACAATAATCAGTGAAGAGTTATGACCCAAAAGGCAGCAAGGTTACAATAAATAATTTTGTTTTCATAGTGTGTAAAGAAAAAATTATGGAAATAATTGCCACAGGATATTTGAAAGAATAAAGTAAGTGAATCTTAGTCAAATTCAAAATGGATCATGTGACCAAGGCTCTGCCAAACATGAGTTACAATCTTTGTCCCTAGACCCTAAACTATCACCTGCTGTTAGAATTATGGCTGTCATTTCCATCATATCATATCATATCATATCATATACTCTTCAGTCACTTCAGGGGAAAGACACAGGTTAGTTTGGTTCAACCTGACAGCTTTTATTTTGTCATCTCTTTGATGAATAGAGATTCAGATCCTCCTCTTTGATCTTATGTCTCATCAGTGTTTCAACTTCTTAAATCCTACTGTGGACAAGTGGGAGCTCAAAACAAGTCATGTCCTGTGAGAGGCTTTATCTTAAGAAGGTATGTGTATATCAGAATGGTCTGGCACAGAACAAACTTCAGCATAAACCTGATTAAAGGCTACCTCCAGAGTCTGTAGAAGGAGTTGGTTTCTGACATCTCTTCCTATGGCATTATTCAGAAAGATATGTAGGTATGTAAATGTGTAGTCAAGGGAAATTAATTGCCAACACTGGGAGGATCAAGCCCCTGAGGTTTTTTCCAGTTAATCTATCTGCAAATAAGTCTCCTAGTAAGTTAGGCCAGCTACAGCAAATAAGCCTGTTTCAGTCAAGTGGCAATACTTGCAATCTGCATATCTGACTGAATTCACACTGTCAAACATCTATTATGTGGAACACTGCTATCAAGCCAAGCAACAAGCAATTATTTGTCTTGTTCATCCCTCCCTCAAGCAATGTTTTAATGAAAGCCTCAGGCAACCCCTTACTTTCTAAACACCTTATTGACTAGACACTGTATTTTCCTAATGTCCAAAAATGAGGGGAGAAAAAATACACTACTTTTCTTTTGTCTCTATACAGTAATCTTCTTTTGTCAGATTCAGAGCACTGGAAGCATAGACTCTGTCCCCTGAAAGCAGCCCTGAAGCATACAATCACTTCAGTCTCATAGCTGAAGCAGCAGGATTTGCCTCTAGTTTGCTTCTTTCTGTGCTCACAAAGTAGGGTAGTATGATCTGAGCAGCTGCTTCAGACAGCCAACATGTCTGTATTTTCTTATGGTCACATCCAAAGAAGTGGGCAATATTGGGCAATTTAAATTTCCTCCTCTACCTCAGTTTCTTCCCCTATGAAACAGCAGATAGTATAAATTATCTGTATGGAGAAGGAGAGAAAAAGTTTCAGTTCAGAGATAAGGCGTGATATATTTGAGCTGTCAGGTATTTAAATACCAATAGCCATGAGAAATAGCAAGCAGTTTGGCTTGCTGCTGATGTTTCTATTTTATCTTCCTCAGAGACATTTATATGCTTTTCCTTTTTTTTAAATTTTCATTTACATTTTGTTCCCTTTTGCAACCTATTTCTCTTGAAGTTGGTTTAGTTATTCAAGAAAGTCTGGAGTAGAAGGTACTGTGTATAAATTCTGGGGAACACCCATTCCATCTCTCTTGATCTTTTTTTTTCAGTAGGATTCCTGTGTATAAATTCTGGGAAACACCCATTCCATCTCTCTTGATCTTTTTTTTTTCAGTAGGATTCCAACCACCATCACTGTTCTCTTTCCAAGTAATTTAATGGTTGAGTTCCATTTCATAAGGATCTTCATTGTCAAGTATGTTCTTCAATTAATTCCTTATTGACCAACCAGTTCAACTATATTTGCAATGCAAACAGATAAGTTTATTTGCATCATTTAATGACGGTGGAATATGTGTATTGAGCATGTCTGGAAGGTGCCATTTTGCTTTTTTTAAGCAATTTTGTTCTGTAGAGAGAAGAAAATTGTGCATCAAGCAGTGTCCTGGACTCTGTGTGGGAAAACATCAATTTCCAGCCCTATCCTACAGTGCTGAATTTATCTGAGAGGAATTTCAGCACACAGTGCAAGGCAATAGCCTGAAGTGTAATGTCAGACAGCTGGATGAAAATTCAAGACTATAGTGCATCAGCCTGGAAAATGCACAGAAACTTCATCATCCCTGAGCTGGAGGAAAGCCAATTAAGGTGACCTCCTTCCAGAGCTGCCCTTCCAAAGACACAGCTCCTCTTGCATCTGTTCTTATTGTCCCTGGTGGGTAGCACAGGGCTATCAGAGTCAAAAGATTGCTCAAAGATTACACTTTCCAGTTTGCTGGGCCCCTGCTGTTCCCTGGCTTGCACACTGGTGTGATGTGAGCCATTTAGGTTTGGTCACAAAGTGTGTGAGAAGCTCACAGTCCTCTCCTTGGAGTTTTCAGGTCCTCTTCCCATGCACTTATCCTGCTATGAAACTGCTCTCAGTGCCATTGCTCCACACCTAGATTTTGGGAAAACCTGTCAGCCACTGAGGTACAGTGCTCCTGCATATGACTGGACAAAGTAACTCCAGACAATGCCAGGAGTGAAAATCCTGCCTGTGACCTCTTTATTGCAGTGAGACAAATGTAATCTTTAGAGGCATCACAGTTGCTGTATAAAGTGAGCATAAGGAAAATGACTTTGTTCTTATTGTTTAAGAAATTTAACTTCATAAATTGCAGTCCCTTTTAATATATGGACGCATACTCTAGAAAAACATTTTCTAAATGTCACGGCAGCACTACTTCTTTTGAAAGATGATGCATGTATCTTGTTCTGTAAGGAAAAGAGTGGGGAGGAAGCTGACAACTCATTACTCCTGTACAATAAAAAAAGGAACACTGTATTACTTCACTGTGTGAAGTATTTTTAAACTAAAAAATAATAGTTCACATTTTATGGCACTACTCTCAAGTCAAAGTGAATAGTGACAAGTTTCTTGAACTTGAGTGAAAAATAAAATCCTATGATCCTCCTACCAGAAGCTTCTTAGCACCTCCACTGGCTATTGTCATCCCAAAACTTGAAAGGACTAGAACCGGTAGGATTGGAGACTGCTAACTCTGGTTTGGACTTGGCCATTGTCTGGATTCCTTTCACTGCTTATAAAGTTACTTTGACAACTTTCCTGTATTTCACCTCTTAAACTCATAATTGAATGTTCATTCCATGAAATCTCAGGCAATGTCACAGCACTGATTCTCCTTGGCTTGAATTTACCACACCATGATGAGATCCAAACAGCTCTACTTTTGCAAAACTGAATGAGATTCATTGGCCTTATGTGAAATGGAAACAGACTCTATATTTAAGCAAGTGAAACACATCCTAAATTCAGGAGATTTTTGGTCGATCATCTCTTCTTGCTAACCAGTTCCTAAGCAGAGCAACTTGTGAACATGCATTCAGCTCAACCCTGTAAGTCAAAATTTTAGTCCCACCAGTCCTTTTTCCAAACAGATTTGAGGGTGAAAGGGTGAAATGTTGCTTTTCTTCCTTCACCCACAAGGCTTTTGTGGTAAAGGGTAAGTTTATTCCCCATAATACAAATCTCAATAGTTTTTGCAAATAAGACATCCTTTATGCTGTGCTCTGATACTGCATTTTGCAGCTGATTTACAAGTTACTTCCCAGAGATAATTTTCATGGACACTCAGTGTCTAATTTTTAAATTATTTCACTGTCTCTGCTGAAGCAGGAAAGCTTCCTTGTCTTGCTCACTGCACTGAAGAGCATCCCATCATAAAAGCCATACAAGTCTAAGTAGGATCTCTGAGACCAAGCATTTTGACAGACATCTCCCATCCCTTTCCTAAATCTTTCAGTGTACTTGTCCAAGAATAGAGCCAGAAAATTGTTATTCCTAGACAGCTGTTCAGCAAAGCCTCCATGCAGTTAAGAGAGCTTTTCAGACTGGTTGCACCTGACATATGAGATTCCTTCCCGTGATCTGAGACAGAGAATAATTTCATTTGAATCTCCTTTCCAAATGGCCTGAAGTGCTCCCATTAGCTACTAGAAAGTTAGAATAGTTCTTAGTCTTTGATTTTGAGATTTTAAATTTTTTTTTTGCACATACACACCCCACTTAAAAATTCTGGAGTTTTGAACTGAATTGCTCTGCAAGAAATTTGCCCACCTGTGATGCTAACATCTGTCATGCACACATGCTTAGGGTAGGAATTCCTTCATTTAAGTCCCTGTTTTGTGAGGATACTGATCTTTTCTTTCCTGATTTATTCTTAGACCAGATACATTTCTGTGGCTTTTGATTGCCTGAACATTATTTATCCATAAAGCAGCCAGATTGCCATTCTGCTCTGAGTAAAAAACTTAAGATTTAATGAAAAATACACATTACAACAGAGATCACTTTGGGATAAAAATATTTCAAACATATAATAAAAAATATTTTCTTTTGAAACAGAAACCTGCAGCAAAAATGACCATTTTAATTTTGAACTTTCAGATTCAAATCTAATAAAAATTCTATTTGTTTTTTGTCTCGGGATCATTTGTGGAATTAAAAATAGAGTACCTTCTAAGATAAAAGTCCAAGGGTTTAAGCTGATGATGATCCTTAGGAGATTTTATTTCAAATTTTTATTTATGATATTTGCTTTCATATGAACCCATGGACTGAACCCCTGCTAATGTCTGAAGAATGTTACTTAAGCTATTGGAGTGCATCTCTTCCCATGCAAAATTCATCTGAAAGGACTCGGAGATGTGAACTGAGGCATGATCCGTGGAGACAAATGGGAGATTTTGCTTCCAAGGAGCAAGCCTATCTGATCTGACCAAAACCACTAACAGGTGGGCCCAAGGGAGAGTGTGTTCTCTCAAAGTAGTATTTCCTGTGGTGTTCTCATACTCTCATTTTACTCAATATAGGGCTTTAACAACTCAAAACTATGTGGTGAGTTTAAGAGATTCAGCATTAAAAGCAATGAACAGCTATTTAGAACAACTATTTGAAAGAAGCTGAATTGAGGAATTATGTGATACATATACTTCTAAGACACATATCAGATATTGAACATAGAGGCTGGATGGCAGAGGTTTTTGCTTTGTTGATTTTTGCTTTGTCCTGTCCATAAGACTGATGGATAAATAATAATGAATTGGAGAATATGTACAAGGTGGTGCATCATACCTTCTTGTTTCTAATTTTTCAGGGAATATCTCTGTAGACTAAAATGTTGGTATTTGGTTCTTTGTTTTCTTTTAATACCACTAACATAGTGTTGTCCTGGTTACAATCATACATGGGTTTAGAAATATATCACAGGAATTTTCAAGCATGAGCAGCTATCCCATGGATGCAGTGGGATGGTGGAACTATAGCAGCAGAAAATTCAGCAGCTGCCTTCTGTTCATGAACATATGAGCAGATGAAGCAAATGACATATGGAGATGAAGCAAAATTTTCTGTTATAACTTCAGATTCATACGCTGTGTTTTGTTCACCCTGTTTTCAGGTGTGACAGATTTTAAAGGTCGTATCTCTCATTCTAAGGATAACTTTTTTATGCCTTTTTCCTTTTAGCTGGCTGGAAGTTCATCTCAGACCTCATATTATTTACAGAGATGAGACGGTGCATGATAAGGCAGAAAAACAAAGCTGTTGTTTTTAAGATCTCTGCTCAAAGCAAGTTGCCTCCTTGAACAAGATTATCCTCTCCTGTGATCTTTAAAAACACATAGTAAAATGGCTACATTTTAAATTCCAAGTAGCTTCATCACTTTTTTTCTATATTTTCCAGTACTTCTGGAGATATTTATTTCACATCAGTTTCTGGGATTTCCCACTGCCTTCAATTTCTAAAATGTACAGAGAAGTAGTTGCAGTTTATATTTTAAAAGCCAGGAGTTATTGTGTTAGATTGCCTAAACAGTTTGCCTTGGTATCAGCACATTGGTTTCTAGGAAGTCATTACTGTTACAAACTGCTTCTGCAAAAATACCATATCTCCTTTTTTTTTCTCTCCTGAAAAACCACAGTGTGAAAGAAGCTCTCTGCTTAAATAAATCAAAGGCTTTAAATAATGCCATCCCCTCAGAGGAATGAATAGCATATTCCCATATGAAAATCTGTCTTTGTGCCTCATGGGTTAGTGTCCATCACAAAGGCATCACTATAGGATAATGTATATGCAGTACCTGATAAAAATATGGAGAAAATTATTCTGGCAGGTATTGAAAAACACCTGAAAGACAATGCAGTCATTGATCACATGTAGCATGGCTTCATGAGAGGAAAGTCCTGCTTGTCATATCTGATTTTCTTTCACGACAAGATAACCCACCTAGTTGATCAAGGAAAGCCACTTGATGTAATCTTTTTGGATTTCAGTAAAGCTTTTGATACCCTTTCTCATAGGATCCTTCTGGAAAAACTGCCCAGCACACAGCTGGATAAACACATCATGTAATGGCTGGCTCATGGGTCAGGTGCAAAGGGTTACAGGGAATGGGGTGACATCAGACAAGTGACCTGTCACCAGTGGGGCTCTGCAGGGCTCCATCCTCAGCTCTGTGCTCTTCAACAACTTCATCAATGACTTGGACACAGGACTGCAAGGGACACTAAATTCACGGATAACATGAAACTGGGAGGAGCTGCTGATTCCCTTGAGGGCAGGGAGACCCTGCAGAGAGACCATGACAAATTAAATGGCTGAGCAATCACCAACTGTATGAATTTTAACAAGGGAAATTCCCAGATTTTACACTTGGAGGGGGGCAGCCCTGGATGTACAAACAGACTGAGAGGCTGGAAAGCAGCGCCAGGAAAGGGAAGGATTTGAGGTCCTGATCTGAGGGTCTTGCTCAAAGGCAAGTTGAGCATGAGCCAGCAGTGCCCTGGCAGCCAGGAGAGCCAACCCTGTCCTGGGGGCATCAGGCACAGCATGGCCAGCTGGGCAAGGGAGGGATTGTCCTGCCCTGCTCTGGGCTGAGGCAGCCTCACCTCCAGTACCGGGGGCAGTTCTGGGTGCCACGACAAAAGGAAGACCTTGAACTATTCGAGTGTTCAAAGGACAGCAACAAGGCTGGTGAAGGGCCTTGAGGGGAAGCTGTGTGAGGAGCAGCTGAGGGCACTGGGTCTGTTCAGCCTGGAGGAGACTGAGGGAGCCCTCACTGCAGTCACAACTTCCTCATGGGGGGAAGAGGTTGGGCAGGCACTGATCTCTGTGGTGAGCAGTGACAGGTGTCCCAAGGGAATGGCCTGGTGTTGTGTCAGAAGTTTAGCTTGGGTGTTAGAAAAAGCTTCTTCACCCCAAGGGTGGCTGGGGACTGGAACAGGCTCCCCAGAGGAGTGGTCACAGCACTGAGCCTGACAGGGGTGAAGTTTGGTGCTGGTGACATGGTGTGAGTCTTGGAGCCAGGAGCAGGACTTCATGATCCTTGTGGGTCCCTTCCAAATCAATATATTCTGTGATTCCAGGATAATCAAGCAACAGGGCAAACAGTATAAATTTTGTGGAGTTGATGTATTTAATTCTGTTTTTACCACCAAAGATTAATTTGTAAGAACATAAAGAGATGAATTTTATCACTTCTTCACAGTGAATAGTGACAAGAAAGTGATGAGAAAAAGATTATGTCTATCCCAGGAAGGAAATGGAGCATACCAGTCATTTGCTAATACCATACTTGTTCTTTTAAACCTTGCAGTGATTTGTCTTTATCCAAGTCCCTTTCTATAAAATATATATGTTGTTTAAATTTCCCTTTTGAAAGGGCATATTTTAAGTTGAATTTTTTATTATTTTAAATAATTTTACATTCAATAAATAGAATAAATGAGATTCTAACTAAATAGGAGGGCTTTTTACAACTTTTCTATCTCATAAAGATTTAATCTTCTCTTTGAACAAGTTGTTTTTTGCATCAATTTTCCCTGTTTAGGAACAGAAGCAACTTTACCCACTTTTATTCCTGATAAAATGGAAACCTTGTCATATGAAAATGGCAAATGTTATTCTTCAAAAGCTCATGTTTTTCATCTGCATTAGAATCAGTCTCTTCTAGATTACATCTAAAAGTACAATTACTGCCACCCGGGCTTGTTAGTATTACTCTACACCTCATCATCAGTAACAATGAATGCAGAATTTACAGGTGGATGGGGATCCAGTAGATCTAATCTTTACTCACAATCCCTTGCTTCTACAGGAGATAGCAATACAATGGTCCTACTTCAGTAAAAGCTTTCTTTATTGTGCAGATCATCTCTGAGTACAGCTGTTTCAAATACTGAAAAAATATGTAGAAAATACTAATTCCTATATGTTTCTCTAAGAACAAGTTATGGTATGCTTGCTCTGTCATGTTCTGTATCATGTGCACTGGGATTATCCAACATGGGATGCTACAAAGAAGGGCATACTTGAACAATCACTTGAGAACAAACTAGCTGAGTGCATGTGGTCCATGCCTAAGGCAATGCTTTATTTTTCTCTGCTCACTGATTACATCTTGGAGTATATTTGCTTACCTGCTATGTTCAAAAGCAGCACTATAGTTGCTCAGGGATATATCCAGCTGTTTTAGAGAAGCAGTGAGTTTATTTTCATGATAGAAAGTGCTCCCATTTTTGTCTTCAAGTTTCCTTTGTGATGGCGCTGGAAGGTTGAAGATAACCTTGGACACGAGCAAAATGTAGCAACAGATTCTGTCACTAGACTGGTTGGCTGTAGCAGCTGATTAATCTGCTTGTCATCCATAATTCAAGTTTTCCCCTAGGAAAATATGAATTCTGTTATTGCTGCTTCTTGAATTCTTAAAAATATATGCAACACTTCAGAAGCTTCCACAAGGCTTTATTTTGCAGAAATACAAAGGGTGTATTTTGGGAAGGAAGGAACTAAGCATATATGGGGGATATGTAAACTCTGTTTTCTGAGAAGAACAGAAACATGTGGGTTGAAAGGGAGAGAATTTTACTTGCTGTTATCCTTTTTTTTAGAAGAACCTAAAGTCTTTCTTTAACAATAGCTGTAAAAAGTAAATTTCTGGTTGTCAGTCCACATAAGAGTTCTTATATTAATGTTTTTATAGTAATTGTTTGTCAGAACAATTATGGTCCATGCATCACTATTGCTGATTAAGAGAATTTTTTCACAACTCTAACCCAGACTGAAGGATGGGAAATAAGTTATATCTTATACAAACAGATTTTGTATAAGGACAAAGTGCCGTAATTAAACCTATTGTTCTCATTTCCTACTGTAAACAAAGTTTTTTTTAATTATCAAAGCTACACTAGATCTAAAGAATATGACTTGCCACATTTTGTCAATACTTTCAAGTTAACCAGTTCCTGATCTCTGACTAGAAACTTCCAACATACTTGCACCTGGCATGAGAAGTTCACACATAGCAGCACATTGACTGTCTGCTAAGTGGATCAACAGATTGTATTTACTGATTTTTCTCTCTTCCATTCCTGATACCCCTTGCTACTCATCACAACAACCCATACCTAAAGAGATGTCCAGCTTTTTCACTATCAAATGTCTGCAAGGTAGCTCAATTGCCTACTCCAGAAAGTGCTAAATTGGCAATGATGTTCTGCTAATTTGGGTGAATTTTATGTTCAGTGTTGAGTCCTTTTCAATGCTGATATTTCATATCCAGATCAAATGTGTTTTCGACAGGATTTTTTTCAGGAAAGTTCTTTTTTCTATTCAGTCTCGTTTCTCTTTGTTGCTTTGAATCCTAAAACATAAGCACTTGTAAAGGCTACTGAGGAATATGAGGCATAGATAAAAGCAGAAGCATTAAAGGTTTCTACTGATGTGAGAGATCCGTTTATCCTGTACTCCTCTATTTTGGGGCAAAATGGATCCACTTAAAAACTTTCAGGCCAGGAGAAGCCATTATGTAATCCCATTTGAATTACCAATATTCAAGAATTATAAACCATACTAAGAATGGGAAGACAGAAAATCCGATAGGAGAAATAAAATAAAAATCATTTTCTCTGAACAAATATGTCAGAAATATCATAATACCACAGGTTTAAAAAGAATGCAAGAGGAGAAAAGATGATTTGGCAGAACAGTGCTTAAATTGCCTATTAGTCCACAAGTTCTATACTGTAATATAGTCTATCCTAGGAATTTTTCATCCTGGGGCTCTCTGTGCTTAATTCATGTAGTTACATGAAGGCTAAATGGCTGATTAATATGGAGAAACAGATTAGGTTAGAGAGATTTTTCAGAATAGAGAGAAAAGAGGCAAAAATTTTAAAATTATGAGGGAAGGTATAGATGTCCAGAAGCGAGGGGAGGGGAGGGGAAATTATATATGAAATTCGTGGATTGCCTTAAAAAATTCCCACAGGTTAAAAAATTAGCCAACTTACTATTTCCTGAGAAGAAAGCCTTGCCATAAGTCCCTAAGCAATGCTATATTTTCTTTTTTAAAAAGGGAGATTGAAGGAAGGATAAAATTTTGCACTTGTAGAAACACCTGCATCAGCTGCAAAGGGACTCCAATGTGCATATTGGACGTGATCATCATTATTCAAATTCAAATGGTTATGAAATATATCTATATCTAGAGGATGCAATTTAGCTAAGGAGGTGATACTGGAGTTCAGAGTTCATCTGATGATGTATTAAGCATTTTAGCTTTAAAAAAATCATCTTTCCTGACATGACCAGTGTATAATAGGTTATTTCTTTCTGAAACATTGCACTGCCTGTCAGATTAATAATTTTTTGATTAGAGGATTGCTACTTATTGCTAGTATTTACTTTCGGTTTGATTTAACTGAATTTATTTCTAGAAGTGTCATCGTCACTAGTTTATATCTTATGTGGCTGCTAAAAAATTCTGTTATGTGATGAAAAACGACACCACATATGTAAACACAGTAATATGTTTCACGTTTGTTACTCTCCCTGTGACTTCATACATGAAAATGTGAGCATGGAACTCTCTTGCAGTACCTTGAGAAATCATCAATCAAGTTAGAGAATTTCTTGTTGCATCCTACTGCTAACTCCCAAGCATGTCCACTCCATCAGATGTTCTTCAGAATGCCTTTCTGGTCTAGGGACGACTATTGCATCTTCAGAAAATAATTTTTTTAGTGCATAAGATGTGGAGTTTGAATCGTTCTTGAGAAGCTGACCTAGTGTAAATAGTGGTAGATAGCACATAATTTCTTTTAAGCATTATGTTCTAATTTATCTGAAAAATTACTACAAAAATGACATGTTTAACTAAAATTTTTGGGTCATACCTGCTGAAATAATTTTCCACTGTTGTTTACCACTGCTAACTCTGGATTTATATTCTTCCCATTATTCTCTGAGTGGAAGTAGGTTGTTGTACATGTGTTTAATAAATGGGGAGAAAAGCTGAAAATCTTATTTAATTTTACAAAGTCAATTCTCCTACTGTTGTGTCTGTCAATTGCTCTGTGTGCTTTTTTGCCAGCATTAAGTTAATATAGAATATGAAATACTAAGAAAATGCAGGTAAAAGAAAATAGTTTCTCTCTTGACAGTCAAACCAAGAGGTCAGTGATTACCTTGCAAATTATCTATGAATTTCTTCTACCTCCAATATAGCAAACAGCACCAGTAAGGTAATTTGTTATAAAATTTCATGTTTCCATGAATTTACGAAAGGAAAAATAAAGAATAAAAATACCATTAGATTTGAATAGCTGATTTTTCTTCTTTGTTCATTATAATAGCTTGTTTCAAATGCCAGATTTTAATCTCTCACTGATTTAAAAAAGAAACCTGGATAGAATTAAAAGGATTTGCATAAATTTAAAATGTGACTAGCAGGTACACTTCATAAGTTATTAAAATGCTCTCAGTCTCTCAGTATGTGTTAAACACAAATGTGTTACATTGTACTCCCGGAGAATCAGCTGCAGTTGACATTTTATAAAGGCTTTGTTAGAATCCAGTCAAGCAATTCAACATTTAAATTAAACTAAAGATAATGTAAGATTGTATGAACATTTCAAAGATCCTTTACTCCAGAAAAGTTCAGTACATTTATGTGCTTCTCAAGTTGAGGTTTTTGTTTACCATCCCAGTACTAAACAATGTAAGCATAGACACTCTTGCCTGTTGCTGCCTCGGCTTCTGCATGTACTGTTATTTCTGTTTCTGTGTGTGTTCTCTGGGAATACACAAAAGGAAAACATCACATATCCAGCACAACCCTTGACATACACGCCATATGCAGAATTTACCAGAGGCATCATAATAAGGATTTATCAGCAGGAGTTTGTGTTGTACATTACAAGTGTGAAAAATAGCAAAACTAGTAAGCCTTCTCTGATTTATATTGCTTATTTGCCAAGCATGAATCATAGAGGGTCTATAGATTTTCAAAGTTCATATAATTTCAGTTACACAGTGTATTTTTGTCATAATGCAAACCAGTTGGTGCTGGTATCATCACTGAATTGCTCTACCTGGTCATGAAACCGCTGTTCAAAAGAGCCACTAAAATGTGATAGGGCTTCTCAGAGGAGACATACAAGTGGGAAACACAAAACAGAGAAAAAATAAACAAACCCCACACCATTTTACTCAATCACATTAAAAAGATTAAGGGGCGACCATATTCCCTTGTCAGGGAACAGAAATTTGTTCATCTGTTCTGTTTTTAACAGTAAAAGCAAAGTGATTTCCCCCCCTTTTTTTTTGTATTTTTTGAAAACTCAGCAACAGCAGTATTCTTTATCTCTAGACAGGAATTTTAATTTTCTTTGAATTTTGAATTATGATTAGTGCTGAATCTGTCATCTGTGTTATAGACTAAGTGAATCCCATGGTAGCATTTACAATTTTGGTCGAGATTTGGTTTAGATTTCTCTAAAGTACTTCTTTCCTATTCCTCTGGAATAGTATATCAAAGCTGATGGGTTGAAGAAAGCATTTGCTTTAAGGTTTCCACATGCTTCAGGCACACTGAGGCTGACTGGACTTTTAACATTTCTACATGCTTTTTTTGTAGGCTATGCTAGTCTAGAATGCCTGCCTAGAGTTGTGTGCATATACACACATACAGATGGCAAGCTGAAAGTGAGAATCACTTAAATTCTTAGTAAGTACTAAGCTTTTCACCGTATTACACTAAGGTAATCATCTATCATATGCAATCAACCTGTATAAACTGTGCTCTGATCCCAATCCTTCTTCACCATTTCCTGTCTTCACTTTAATTCTGTCAGCTGCAGAGAATTTATTCGCAGCTTCTCTTAGTCAACAGAGTAATTTCATTTCTGAATAAGGAAAAGACGCGGTGAGAGGTTTTTCCCACTTTCTTTGGTAAGCAGAATGAGTTCTTTGGATCTAAACAATTGATTAAATGCCCATCATTGTTTATGGTGCTTCTTTAGATGCACTTTCAATCAATACAGACATCCCTTTCACCTGTACTGTCACAAAAACATGGCATTTGCCTCTAAATTTTAACTCTGAACAATGAACTGAGCACGGGAAATAGACAGGCTTCTATTTGGGAGGATAACTTGGGATTGAAACCTTGTAAAGAAAGAGAATAGCACAAAAGAGCTTTAGGCAGACTACATCTCATGCCTACTCTACTGTCATGTGCATTTGCTTTGGCAGAATTGCCAGTCAGTAACCAAATGGTGAAGACCATAATGCAGAGGAAGATATTCTGTGAAGCAGCTTTGATTGGTACCACCTCAGCTCATTTGTCTCCTACAAGAGAGAAGACTTGGACCACGGGTGGTGTGGAACAGCTCCAGCCATCTGGTGCTCTATGGAAACAGAGAATTTATCTGGCTTGTACTGAGCTTCTCTGAGGCGGCCCTTAACTGCTGTCTGTCATTTAGGAAAATTTTCTAAGGCTTCTAAATACATATTTCTGCTTCTTTCCATTTGCTTTCTCCCCACCACCATCTATGTGAGTGTAACATTGCTCAGCAATTTAAATAATCTCCAGGCGGAGGTGCGGTTTTGATTTGGTTTGGTTTGATTTTTGCTGGGATCTGAGAAAGGCTGTTTGAAAATACAGGAAACATGACTTAAAAGAAAACTTAACCCAGCATGGGTGTGCACAATGAAAGGAGCCTTGGGAGTCAGATTTTAGCTCATTATGTCAATACAGATTTCCAGCTGGAAATGTTGCTAGAAGCTTGATTTTTCCTGTGAATTGTCAGGACTTTATATATTCTTCTAAATGGAACAGAAAATTGTCAGGAACATGCTGCTCTAATGTCAATTTTTTCTGAAGTAGCCTGTAATATCCCAAATTCTGATCAAATGGGTCCTAAGAATATAACAATATAATGTCATCTCAGCTGTCCTCTACACAGTGTTGAATAAATTTGCTAAGACTTTATTTAAGCATTTTAAAAAATAAGGAGGATACTATTTCTCAGTAGAGCAAGAGCTTCTAGGATGTCTGCATCCTTTATTCTTTCATGCTCAGGACAGGTAATTCCCTTCCTACAGAAACTATTTATACACACCATTTGTTAATGAATGATATTAGCTTTGCTCACCATGAGTTCTAGCAACAAAGGGAAAAAAGTGACATAGTCAGAAAGTATAGACTTGGATTAATTGTGCTCCACAAGAGTCCTTGTATCAGCAGACAGTGAACAAGATATCTCACACATTTTTAATTGGGCTGCTGCCAGTAGCAGTGTCAGGGCAGACACAGATCCTCTGTTTTCAGCTCTTGAGCTGGGGGTAGTTCTGTGTAGGGAGAGCCCAGCCTTCAGCCTCTTCCCCAACCCTGCTACTAAAGTCTCATTGTGCAGCCCTGTGGCTTAAGTAATTTAACAGCTATCCAGGCCTAGGCAGAAAATATTCAGTTGTCCCCATCCTGCTGAACTGTTTTGCATATTTCCAATTTTTAAGTCTTTTCTGCACTTGTGGCAGAGGGTTATTTAATCTCACAATGTGATGACGAACTTAAATGATAAGTATAGACTAATAAATGTGACATTCTGATATTTAATGTATTCAGCTCCACCCTGTGATTCTAAAAACAATGATTAGTGATTAGAAAATAAGTTTATCATGATTTTATTGATGGAACATAATTAATGAATCTGTTTTTCAGTGAATAATTGCAGTAATCAACTGAAAATAATAGTAGAAGCACACAGTAAATAAGTCAGATTCAGTAAAATTTTAAATGTCTGCTTTTAATTTAAATTTCAAATCCCACATGTCTCTCAATTTCTGTCTCATGGGTTGTATGGCATTTTCTTGTTGACTCGTATTTTCTTTTCTCCGTGTTTATGTCTGAAATTCCAGCACAGGTTTATGATAACCTCTATAGGCAATTAACTTATATTCTTAACAGACACAACTCCCATTTTACAGGGGGTTCCTCCTCTTCAGTATAGAATGTCTATAAAAATAAGAAATGACAATTTTTAAGATTCTTTTTGAAGGTGACTGACTTTTCTGCTCTGGATTTTCAAACAAAATAGAGAAATATGGTGGCGGTTTTATATGTTGGCATAAAATTAATACACCTTCAATTTGCCCACAGTAGGAATTTAGAAGCTGTAAAATGAACTTCCACATGTGCCAAAATCCACTGCCAGGCACCAGTGGCAGTCTGATGAGTACAGAAGATTACCTTGAGACTGCTGTACACGTAAATATATTCACTAACTCTTCAGACAGACTTTTTGTAGAAAAAAATGAGAAAGAAAAACAAAAAAATTTAGAGTTTTCCCTCATGGAGATGCATCCAAGAAAGGAAAACAGCATTTGCTAGTACTGGCTGATCTTAAGTCAGCCAAGGAATTTAAAACATGCCAATTGATGCTGGCCAACTTGATTTTTTAAACTCATAAGCCTTGAAAAATTACAAAACCAGAACTTAATCTGCATGTTGGTAACCTTTAGGTTAAATCAATTATCTGGATTTAATCTTTGCAATATTCATGCCTCTGGCTTTTGTAAGAGTTTTCTTTTTTTCATTCTTAAAGATGTGCCACAAATTATTATTTGAGCTTTTTGTATTTTGCTGTCATAAGCCTCAGGTAACGTGACTGCCCCTATAGTTTGCTACTGACTTTATTAATACATGTTTCAGCTGCTCCCAAAGTTTTCACAATTTTTGAAGCTTAGGCTCAGTATATAATAAGGCAAAAGTACAGAGATCCTCAAATTAGCATTAACCCAAGCTATAATTTCTGCAAGGTACTGTTCTCTGGTCAAGAATCTTCACAGTTAAGCAGAGCTTGCTAGTGTGGACCCAGAACCCACCCAAGGCAGCATATTTTGGTACTAGAGCTAGATCAGGCCATGCTAGCTCAGAAACTGAAAGGATTCCAAGTGCCAATGAGACACAGCAATTGTCAATAAGTTCTAGACATGCTCATGAGCATTATTTATCTTCTCCTTGCCTTTATTCGTGTCAGTAATGCCTGCTGAGCATCATGAAGTATTGCTCAGGATGCAAGTTGCCTTCCCAGGGCAACTAATTCTCATCCAGGCACCAGAAATTTGTTTCTCTTGTCTGATGTGATTTGGTTTGTTGTTTTCCTGTTTTAGGTATCTATTTATACACAGGTAAGTGTATTAAACCCTAATTTCATATCCTCAGGAATTAAAGCAAACCATCTGCAGGAATGATAGGTAGCTGGAAAATAAATTTCTAGATATCAACATTTCTCTTACATATTTGTCCCCTTATTAACCTTATTAATATACACTCTAATGCTGGTGACGCAGCAACCTGCTTTTTCCTTTGTTTCTTACAAGACATCATTTTCAAAGACATTTGTAAACATTCATTCAGTCATTTGTAAACACTGACAAAACAGCAGCTGTCTGCTCTGAAGGACAGAGTAGGAAGATACATTCCGTGGTTGCAGTAGCAGCAAACACCTCAGTAGCAACTAAAAAAAAAAGAGAAACAAATGGAGCCCAGCAATTTAAGTCTTGCAACAGAAAGAAACATAATTTTCCTCTCTTCAGAAACTCTTAATGAGGTCATTTCTGCAAACCTTCCTAACCACAGCAAAGCCCTTTGCATCAGGAAAAACTGAAATCTTGTTAACCTGTGCTAAACATAGTCTGTTCCAATGGGAGGGATGGGAGGCTTCTAAAGGCACAAATGCCATCTCTACAAAGCTCTCTCCCCTGGCTGCTAAGGTCCCCAGGTTAATACATATAAATAGTGCTTTTGATTTATGATATAGACAGCTGTAACAGATGAATGGCTTTAATTTACCAAGCCAGAAAAATTAGCATTAAAAAAAAAAATCTTTCCTTGCCACTGCAACTGAGAAGGCTTAGCAAGGCTTATGTGAGCTCTGCAGCAGATCCATGACACAGAGGACCTGTGGCTGGCCACACCAAAAATGCTGGCTGGTTTCTGTGTCAGTTAGAAAAGATGTAACATATAATTCAGAGGGAATCAGAGAACACAATAAATAAATCCCTGATAGTATTTTAAATATCTGTTATGTTTGAAATGTCAAGCAGAGAAATTTGATTCAAAATTCAGCCTTTCTTATCTCTAATTAGTCTCACCAAAGTCTCACATGAGACGAAAGCTGGAGAGATGTTCTTCAGTTCTTATAGCTTTTACCAGATGTTTTTTGGAAAATACTAGGCATTCTTAAATCCATTGAACTAAACTAGAATTTTCTCAGTTGCCTGATAAGGGTTATATATGAAATACTGCCTATGACAGCCTTAAAATCTGACAGCTTTTCAAGCAAAGGCTCCAGATGGATAACCCCTGGCTATATCCAGCCTCAGAAGAAAATTCTCCTGGCCACTGGGCTATTTCCATTCCCTATACTCTGAAAGGTAATCAGGTGTAGTAAGGAAATCATCTTTATCCTGCTGGCTTTTCCTATTGGCAACATTTGTTACCTGTAACCACTCCTTAAATCTGCTACAGGTTTTGTCATCTGAGATATGTAAATACATATTCCTAAGTAGTTTTGGACAGATATATCTGCAACTGGCCCTCCTTGTGTTTTTCATTTTTTGTTTGAAAATGCAGTGTTTTGTCAACCCTATGTGGTTTGGGTTTTTTTTCTGTTATTACCTACAGATGTCTGCTCTCCTTCTATTTCATCTGGAGTTAAGAATCCACAATAACCAACAAACCCAAGACTGTTCAGTTTGTCACTCCTACAGCTTCTCAGAGAAACAAAATATCAAAGTCCTCCTTGTGTAAAACTACAAGCAAGAGCAAAGAATCCAGTATTCTCTTACTAGTGGTGATACTGTTGAGTTAGATTCCTGAGGTATCCTTGGGAATATTATTTTATGAGAAAAAATAGCATGTTTAACTAGGAAAGCACTTGTGATAGGAGGCCTAGGACCTCTTTGGTGCTTTTCTTTTTTTATTTCCAATAAGAAAGATAAAAATAACCAAAGTTGAGCATCTCAGCATTGTCATTTCTTACTAAATTCATTAACTTTATTTACTAAGCTCTCCATGGATGTTTCGTTTATTATCATATATTAGTTCCAAGCTACTTAGAATCACAAATTGAAAGACTGCATTATCAGAGATTGCAAATTCCTGTTGAAAGTTTTTAAATTTTTTTTTGGCAGGGATCACAAGATGATGCTATTAAATATGGCCATGAAGATCAACTCTCATGTCCTTTTAGACTTTCAAGTTCTGCTTTATTGCAAAAGAGATACTATGATAAAGCAGTATGCATTTGAGATTTTTCTCAGATTTTTTTCTCAAATAATATTTGTAATCATTACCTCAATTCCAGGTCGGGGATACAGTTTCTTTGAAAATTTCTTTTAAATTTTCTGTGAAATTTTTTAGTCTGACAGAGTCATTTGGCACTGAAGCAGATACTTAAGGGTGACGTAGCACAGTCCTGTACAACTTTAATTTGGATCATTCCAGTTCAAAATTTGTGAATGAAAAGGTCAATCTATAATGTATTTTGGTTATCCTTGCAAGTGACCAAAAATCAAAAAATTTTTTTAAATGAAACCACAGTGTAGAAGGAAATATATCTGCTCTTTAATCTTCATAGTGACTCTGGGTTTCATTTTACTACACTGGTTTAATAGCTTATTACAGCAATCCAGCTGGTGTTCCAGGAATAGATCACTTCACTGCTATGAGTGGGATTTTTTTTGTTCTCACATTTATCAAATATTCTGGCCAGCTGGCAATCTTTGCATACTTGGCTCTATACTACACCAGTCCCAGTGAGTGCAAATAATCTATAAAACCTTGATGTGGGGGATTAGATGGGTTCTAAGAGGACATCTGTGAAAACATGGGTGAAAACCTTGGAGACTTTTGCAGACACTTGCCAATGGTGTGTCTGCTGCTTTTCCACACGGCTGTGAATTATGTAACGACACAAAGTGTAATGTAATGCATTTGCCTTTGGAGAGACAGAGTAAATTAATTGAAAACACAAAATTAAACCGCACAGGAATAGGATTTTCCAACATGCAGGATACTATTCAAAACCTGCCTGTGAAAACCAAATGAAATACCCTTTTTCCCCCCTACTTTTAGCTTTTCAGTCAGGAATAGAATTGTGAATATTCTTGTTAGAGGTTTTATTGGTATTTTGGCATCATGCATTGCCAGCCCAGTAAATATCATCAACCTCTAAAGGATGTGATAAACATGAGAAGTTTTGCTAAACTGAATATAAAGAATTTTATCAGGATCTTTAGTAAAACAAACAAATGCCAAACACAAAAAACCCCACAGTCTGGGCTACTAAAATAACTACTAGAAAGGATAAATCTTTTGGGCTTTCTTATGACTTTTCACCCCTGTTTAAAATCTATTAGAGGTAAGGATTTCCTACTAAGGAAAGAAAATGATAAATATATTAGTCTCACAGTCTGAGGCAGTGCTATGAAGACCTAAACTTCGTAATCCAAATACAGGAGTGGCGTACCTAAGTGAGATTTTAACTGAAAAGAAAATAGAAATACACTAATGAGCATCACATTTTGACATGTCAGAGGTACAGCAAACTTCCACATAAGGCTTGGGTGCTGTTGCGTAAAGGAGAAATGAAAGCTTGAAAGGGAGGAATTTGGTTCACAACTGAGACTCTGAATTTATGTGTGGGTGTGTAAGTTCACAGTACATTCTCGAGGTGCCAGTCAACAGAGCTAGAGAGCAGTCCCACTGACAGCATCCACCAGCAGCAGCACTCACACACAGGAGCCAAGCATTCTTATCTGCACCCTGAGGAATTCTGCCTGACCTCACACTCCCAACTAAGGCTCTGGAGCACCTTCAGCTCCACTGTCACACGTGCCAGCCCAGTCTCCAGCCAAGGCAAGCAGCATGGTGCAGTACAGCAGACCTATCTGTTGTTCTAATAACCCAGGTTTTTAAACTGTGCCCTTATAGGTAGTATACCTCTGCTGAGGACATGAAGGTTTCATTCATTATTGGTCAAAACTCAGTAAGAGTGCTTCTGGGGCTTATGGTTCCATTTGAGGGCAGCTCAAATGAAACTAAACACCTTTGTTTAAGCAGCTCAGTTTCTTTCTGGATGAATGAATGGTGAATTTCTCTGCTGATTTTCATTGTCCAGAACTTTTCTTAGTATAGCACCAACCTGGACAAAAGTAGATCCCAAATGTGTCTTAATTTGGAAATAAATCCCCATTCTACCCCACCGATAATGTCCAAACATAATATTGAAAAATATGAAGCGGTGCTGCTACTAATTGAAGCTTAGGAGCATGCATAACATATGGATAGGGTAATTAGCAAATCAAAATGTGCATGATAAAAGATGATAGCCAATAGAGAAGGCATGATGCACTGTATAGGGCACTGATTGGACTCCATTAAGAAGAGGAACATAGCTTGAGTTTGGTATTTAGACCCTACTGTGTGCCTTGTCAGAAAAGTTATGCTTGTCCATCACACTGCTCTGAATGAAAATAACTTGGGTTAAAAAGAGGCAGTGATGAGGTAAATTGTTCTGGTAGAGGGTATTAAATCTCATCTCTGGAAGAAATTAGTTTGGAAATAGGCTCAATGTGGCTAACAATGGAAGAGCTGCCTTTGGGTGAGGAAGCATTGACTGAGCCTTCTGAAGGGTCAGGACACCTCAGCTGCTGATGATGAGAAAAGGGACATGTCCTGAAGAAAATCACCATGCTTCTGAACACCCTGCTGGTTTGAAAGCTGCTACAAAATTTGTTTTCTAAAGCAAGCCAAAGTAAAAAGTTAATTAAGCTCTCATAGTTTCCAAGACTGGACTCACACTGCCTTTTGTTGGTCAGTCCCTGTACTCACTGCCTATGCAATCTAATTCAAGAAAAATTCTTGAGATTAGACAGGTCCAGTTTGTCTTATGACATAGATCCACTGGCCAAAGAGAACAGACACCCAGATGTCCAAAGAGATGCTGCCTGAAAGCCTTTCTGAATCTGTCCCCTCATTCTTCCCTTCCAAGCTGCCAAACACTCGCTGTCCTTGCACCACAGCCATGGGTGCAATGAGGAGCTTCGTGTCCTTGCTGCCAGCCCCCCAGAGCCTTGGCTGTCACCCTCCATGGGCATTTAAACACTGGAAAGGGCTGCTCAGGGAGGAGGTGGAGTCACCCTCCCTGGGAGTGTTCAATAAATGACTGGATGTGGCATTTAGTGCTATGGCCTGGTTGACAAGGTGGTGAATGGCCAAAGGCTGCACTCGGTTATCTCAGAGGCCCCTTACAACCTAAATGATTCTGTGATTATTTCCCACAGTGGTGGTGAATTTCAGCACAGTCTGCAGGTGTCCACAGAGTAGGAGCTCCCTCAGAGACAGCCAGGGGCACTTGGAGCTTGGTAATTCATGATAGATCTTAGGGGAGGAGCTGGCAGGGAGTCTGAGGTACCTTTTTTCCCTGTGAGCTGGACTATCTCTCAAACAGCAAGATGTATTGATATTTATCTCAGAATAAAATATAGTCTCATTAATGGATGAGTTTCAGCTTTACTGAAGTGCATGTATCACACTGGGGTATAAAACATATTTTGCAGGAGGTTTTTTAAGCATCAGGTACTATCCACTGTATGACCTGTACTGTTTAATAATTCCAAAGCAGTTATGAATATGTTTTAGTATTTCTTTTCAATCTTCCTGCATAGTGGTAGAGAGCAAATGCACAAAAATATATAAAGTCTGACCTTCTTAAAAACCTAAACCAAAATTAAATTACAGAATATAGTTTTGAAATCAAGCTAAAGGGGAATCCAAATGTTTAGCTAATATTAAAAAGACTAGGAATATCTTTACAAAATAAATGGTTTCTATTGTCCTTATGATTTTCTTTTTGGCCTGTTTTTCTTTTAAATATGAACATCCCTATTGTATGCTATGCTATGTTGCATTTCTCCCTGGCCTCCATTTCAAAATAAAGGATTTTCTATGCTATGTTGGGCAGTAGATTTTCCTTATTTAAAGGAATCTGGGAAAGCTATTTTCAAAACTTGCTCCTTTTTGATATACAATATAAAATTTACAGAGCACTACCAGGAAACTTAATGAACTTTACATTTGAGCAGCATCCTTGCCACTAATAGCATACACTGATACCACATGCATTTTGACCAGTAATTATTTAGAGTCATGTTCAGCTACATATTTTTCAACTGCAAAAGTAAATACTTTCCAGAAAAAAAAGGAAAGGAAACATTTTAGCTCACCAACAAACCTAATGCACCAATGTTCAGCTGACTTATAGAATATGTCTTAGTGTTTTTCCTTCCTACCTGCTCTTCTGTTCAGTTTATGGAGAGGAATTAAAAAAAAAAAGCAAATTAACCTTAAACCAAAAATTAAATATTGATCCAAGTGAAAAATTGCTTTAGCTCTGCTTGTGAAGAAAGATGCAAGATTTTCTACCAGAAAAAGGACAGGTTAGTGTTGGGAAGCAACACAGGCTGCTCAGCTGAACTATTCATTGAAATAATTACATCTTTAGGGGACTCCATTTCTATGATAAACTCTGAATTAAATGTAATTTCCTTAGAACAGAGAATAGGCACTTTCAGCCTACAAGATGGTGATACATGAAATGCAAAGAAGAATCAGTATGTCTTTGTAATTTCTCCTGTTTGTAGTTTTTAAGTATATTTATTTTACCTATGGACACGTTTTTTTATAAGATAACATCATCCTGCAAAATTAAGTGAGCTTTAAAATTCTGTAGTTTAGATTTTTCTGTGGTCAGGATTATTATGACAGAAGTTTGGGTTTTATTTCTTATTGAGAGGTTATCTCACATCATGTTGTCAAATACATCCCATACACTTTAGATACAAAATAGTTACTATTTGGTCTGAATTGCCAAGATATTGGAGTGCACTGATGTGTGAGAGAACTGAAAACAAAAATTTAGTCCAAGCAGGAAGGATAACAAAAGGTAAGGTATGAAAACTTTCCCCCAAAATACTTCATAATATTGACAAATAAAAAAATCTCTTCTTTTGCAATTTTTATGTGCTGTGTAAATCTCAGGGATAATGTGAAAGCATGAGCACTCTCTCTAAAAACAGAGATATCTTGTAAAGTTTTGACACAGACCTGACCTTCCAGAGGCTAAAAATTGGAATTTGTCACTTTTATGGACTTTTCTTTTTTTTTCATTTCATTAGTTTATAAAAATAGACAGGATACATAGTCTAGTCTCTGAAAAGTTTTAGTTAGCTGTGTTTCCAGCATGAAAATATTATCCTTCTTTTGTAATACATTCACTATCAAATATTTTGAAGCTTTTTATAGTTATACAAAAGACAAAGCACAATGTCTTCCTCCATATACTCTGAAGATGCTGATAGGTCTGAAGTCCCTAAAGACAGGTCAGTTGGAAAATCTGCTTGTAATAAGACATGCAATTCTTATTAGACATATACACAGCTGATAACAAAACATATTTTTTAAACATTTTTTCCATCCTACTGCTTTTCCAACCTTTATTTCCTCAGTCTTTTCATTTGCATGGTTAAATTCACACATAGCATTAAAATTTCAAATTGCTTTACCATGGTTTCAGCTGTGTCTCTCCCATTGACTTCTTAATGAGTGCTATCTTTAAAAAAAAATCCCAAATAGTTTTACAAAAATGTAGCTTTCTGCTTCTTTCTCTCTCTGAGTGATGAGTACTGTGATTGCAAGGGTGGGAGGTATGAGACAGATAATAAGAAATTTCAACTCAAAGTATCTTGATGACACATGAAAGATGAATTGAAAATGCTTTAGTTTAGAAATTAGTTTTCATGGCTTTTAAGGTGATTGATGAGATGACTTTGAGCTAGATCTACCTAGCAGCGGTCACTGTGCTGGAACAGCAGAAGGCATGCAGCGTGTATGGTACACTCCAGGGTTATCTACCCATCTATTTACTTCTGAACAGCCAAAGTTATCACATTAATAGGAGGAAAATACAGGTAATATTTAATTATTTTTTTTCATTAAAAAAAAAAATTAAATTCATTTTAAATTTGAAAAAATGGTAAAAATACTGGTATCTTGCAGAAAGATTCTTTTTCATAAGAAAAGGGACCTTTTTATAAGTCAGACCTGCTGCAGATTTTAGGAACCAGTTCCAGGAGGACAGGGTAGATAAAAGGTGGGCACACATGGGGAAGATGAGAGGAAAGGAAAAGTGGTGAGTGCAGGGGTGGACATCAAACTCAGCCCAGAATCCACAAGAGCATAAGGGAAGAAAGACTCATCTGAAGCTTGGTAGAACAGGGTTCAAGTCTTTGGTCTTCTGATTCAAATAAGTTTGTACTTGGATTCCTCACGTTACTTGGTTGTACTCAAACAGTTTTGCTCTGTATAAAGGAGAGGCTGGGAAGGGCAAACCAGCAAAACCCTCACACCCGTGCACTTCTCTGTGATGTGCTAGACCCTGCAGTGAGCTTTGCTCTCAGCTGAAAATTCTGAGATGACATGAGAATCAGTCTCTGTCTTTCATTTTTTTATATGAAAATCTTTTAGAGGTTCATCCCAGGGTGGAATAGGACTTTTTTTTAAAATCTTAATAACTTTATCAGAGTGGGAAAAACTTGTCCACATAGTTTTATGTGCAAGTATTTCATTTTGCCCTCGGGATATTAATATCACACTGAAACTGGAACTGGAGATCAAGGCTCAGATACGTTTCAGGTCACTTAGAAATTTAGGTTAATATCTTGATGAATATTTAGCTAAGGATCATAAGGTTTGTTAGAAATGATCTTACGCCATTGTTTAGAACAATGAATTTTTTATTGCTTTCCTTTTAGTCAATTCTATTTTCAAAGCTTTGCAAATTAATTTTGCTTCTGTCTTTTAGTGCTAAAGGTTTACAGGAAGCAACCGTGAAAAGGAAGAATCATGATCGGTATTTTCAATGTCAGAATGCAACAGTGCCCATCTGTGCCTGTCTCAAACAGGGATATTGCTGGAGACCCCCACTTCCCTGCCTTCAACTATGTGACATTTTGATAGTGCCAGAGTGCAGGCATGGCTGGTGATGCATACCCAAGTCTTGTATTGCAAGCACACCTAACAAGACAGCCAACTCAGACTTCTGCTTAAATAAGATCAATTATATTTAATGACATCCTCAGGCATCCCATTCTACTTCTCATCTCTATTTCTGCAACTGGAATGCTTTCCTAAATGTCTTGTTTGAATCTCCCTTACCAAAACTTAAACCCCTTACATTCTTTTCCAAATTGCTTTTTTCCTTCCCATAAACAGCAGCCTGGCTCTCTTTCCCAAATCACTCCTTACATTCCAGACATATCAGAGTAACATATATGACACCATAGGATTATTTTTATCCAGACTTAGGTAGGTGTCAATTGGGAAATAGTTGTGGCAAACCTTGTTTTCTTAGTGCTTTTCACCCAAAGTAACTTTCTGGTTTTTCCCCAGCAAGAAAGTGAAGTGACAGCCTGTATTGGAATGACAGCCCTGAGCTGGTGCTGAAGTGCTGAAGACTGAGAAACACAGGTAAGACACTGTCCAGACTAATGCAAGCAAGAAAATTGCAAGAGCTATAGATAAAATCTCTTGTTTCATTTTTCCTTTAAGTGTTTTGGTGTATATACTGCTGGCAGTGTATGCCACTATATAATGACGTTATGGATGCTTCTACCATGAGATATATTTTTGTATCCTTGCCATATAAAGTCTGGTCTGCATTTTGTGAATGTGAAAACATCCCAAGGGACTCTGGTTTTGACAGAAGGTTTTTTCCCTGCCATCTTATTCAAATGTTCATTTCTGTTCATTTTCCTTGTACAATAATTTGGAACTGGTTCCTGTGACATTTTTTCACTTCAAATACAACTAGAGTATAATGAAACTATCTTCCTGTCATTTGTTGAATTTTATGCTTTCATTTGACCTAAAGTGGCTATCTAAAATTTTGTTATAAAACGCAGGTATAAAGAGCAGGGAAGGAATGTAGTGTTTTGACTGCTGGAAAGATAACACAGTAATTCTTTACACATACTTTAAAAATGGTGGTTGTAGCCTCAGCTTCAATCAGATTTAATCTGATCAGAAAGAGAAGTTTGAAAGTATTTGTATTCAGGAATAATAATATTCCAATGGGAGGGGCATTCTTGTTTGTGTGTTTGTTTGCATGTTGTTAGGATTAGGATTTATTGTATTTAAACTCACACCCCATCTTTAACAGAAAGGGTTAAGGGCAAATCCCTAGTGGTAGCACTGCTGTGTGCCCAGTAACTACTTGTAGAAGAGCTTCTAGGGAGCAGCTTGTGGAGAGCACTGCTTCTTTTTCAATGCCTTATGGAATTTTCCAGCACACTGTCTGGCTCTTTTTGTTATCTGCCAGCAGATCTCTGAACGCATGACCCATAGCAAAATCTATTTACAGGGTGAAAAACCTGAGTATCAGTTAGTGTTAAGCTGATTAAAAAAAAAAAAAAAACAACTAAAAACCCAAAACAACAAGCTAGTGCTTGGGGAGAGAGAATGCTGACTTTAAGGTTTTGGGTTTTTTTCCTTTAAAAGACTCTAATCATGTTTCACTTCAGTCTGAGCATTAAATTAGAAAGTGCAAGTGAAAGAATGCATATTTACAGAAAAAAATAATGGAAATATTCCTAGAATAATTCAAACACATTAGTTGTGATAATTAACCATTACACAAAAATACTAGTAGCACCACAAATTAATAGCATTATAACTATTCATAATACAAAGCCTTTTTAAAACACTTTATTGTGCAGCATACTAATTTAAATCTAACCTCATTTTAAAAATCAGACTATTCAGTCAGGCTTCAAAACTAATACGTAATATTTGTTAGAAACTGGATGTGTAGAATTAAATGGCATAGATTTAGTCTTCTGGAATGAAGTTTCTGCAGCAGTCCAGAAAGTATTGCTGTGAAGGGTAGATTTGCAGAAGTGACCACAAGCAGCTGCTGGGCCAAATCTCTCCCCACCAAAAGCATGAGAACAATGGTGATCCAAGAATTTAAACCCAGCTGGTGTTTTTCCAAGAGGTGGGCATGGACCTGAGATGAAAAGGGATGTAGTGCTTATGTCATTGTCACCTAGGCTGGCTTTGTGCCTGAATTCAGAGTTTATTGTGTCCCAACTAAAGCCTTGCCCTGGGGCTCTGGCACCCCATCTAACATCCTAACAGATGGCAGTGGGAATGTGGTGAGATAAGCATTTTGTGGGGGACATGTCTGGTTGTACTTGATGATGAGACCTGCTAAGGTCAAAGCCTAAAACCCAGGTCCTTGCACAATGCAGATGGAGCAGCACCAAGAGTAAAACACACCATTTTCTTAATGTCACCTGAAAAGCCTCCATATGGGGGTCAACTAGCCCTGTAGTTGAAGAAAACTTTCTGTCTGGAAAGGGTCATATCCTGCCATTTATCTTTTATATGTATAAGAATGATATTGTTTATCAATTGATCATATGAAAGTATTGATCGAGAGTTATTAGGGTATCAGAAACCTTCATGGTTCTACAATTTATACATTGTTAGCCTGCTCATAGGTATTTAATTGTTTTAATAAATCCACAGGAAAATACAACCTGGAGATCCATGTAGCTCAGATAGAATTGTGAAGCAATTTGGCCACTCTTTTCCTCTAAAAGTTCAAGCACGTGAATCTGCACAGTTACAGGCCCGGACAGTTCTGAAAATGTAAGTGTTAGATTAAAGTATTGTAGGAATTACTGCTCCCCCAGTCCCGTGCCCCACTGAAGCTTTATTGCTCCATGGCAGCAGAAATGTTTCATGGCAGTTATTGTAGAGGATATAGAGGCAGTTCTGCTGCAGGCTGTTCAGAGAGATTTATTGCAGGTATATTGGCAGGATGGAAACAGAGGTCTCTACTGCAGGAAAAGCCCTGCAGAGATCAGTCATGTGGATCTCCAGGAGAATCCCCTCCTGACAGCAATGGGGGCTGGGAGGCTCCCACCTCTCCTGCACAGCTCTGTGTGCTCTTGTCAGGCAGTTCTGTCTCAGGCCAGCTGTTGTCTCCCTCTCCCTGAGAACAAAGCTGCTTCCAGCATGCTTCCTCTGGCCAAATGACACACCACCTGGCAAGAATTTCTCTCCTGATGCATGATTTTGTCTCACAGCCCCCAGATTTTCATCTGGAAAAGAAGCCTATGTGGTTATTGGAGGGGGAGTTTCAGGGAGACGGCCTGACCAGAAGTGCTTTGCAGTAGAACAGTCTTGGGTTATTGATCCTGGCTCCACTCTTGAACTAAATCTAGAAATTTAAAGGCATAAAAACCCATTGTGGTATGTTAATCTGATTTCCTGTATATCACGAGGTATACAACTTCACTCATTAATCAATTCTGAACTAACTATTTTTATTTAGTTGGAAGTATGGCAGGGAGAATTTCCTTTTTGACTAAATGAGTAATTTTCAAAGAAATTTGGGAGTGGAGTGTTGGTGCAGCATTCACCTTTTACAAACAAAGAAGTTCCTGACAAGTCCTATTTGTCTGGTTTTGCCCCCAAAAAACAAAGTATCTTGATTTTAAACCAATTCCAAAGCAACCTTCTTTCTTACTATTAAGTTTTTAGTGAAA
>VWYI01028960.1:0-33680 GCA_013399455.1 Anthoscopus minutus
TGGATGGATGGATGGATGGATGCATAGATGGAAGTAACCTAGAAATGTCAGCAACCGGCTTTGCCAGCAGTTGGATTACATTATTGTTCTGTTAGGTTGCACTGTGGAATAGGATGTTGAATTAAATAACAGAGATCAGAGACACCATCTAAGTCACAGTTGTCCTGAATTGCCATGTAATATTGACATGCAGGGATCAGTTTCAACTGAGGAATGGTTGTGTTCAGTGGGGAATAAGCTGATCTTTACCTGGTGTCACCCACGGCATTGAAGGAACACTTGAGACACTTGAATTTGTTTCTGGCTTGGCCAGTAATCTTTTGAACACTTTTAGCAAATCATTTAATCTCTCCATACTTTCATTTTCCTGTTTGTAAATGCCTATAACGACACACATTTTCTGCTAAAAAAGCTTCAATAGCCTTTGCTAAAAGTGCTGTGCTGTACTAGATTTTTTCTTTAATATCATGTTGTTTGATGGCTTGCAAAAAAAAAAAAAAGACATTACAGATGAGTTTATTAGATACAAGTTTGATAAGTGTTGACAGATTGTTATTAGCAAGAGAGCCACTGGAAAGCATTGCTTGCAGATTTCGTCTATCAGGGACGAATTCATTCCTATAAATGTACCATCCAAATCTTACTTGAGCATGGGTTACCTTTTGACCTTGCTTACACTGAGAGACTCGATGACTGACATAGAACTTAATCATTTAAGAGAGAAGCTGCAGACAGGAGTGGTATGCTGGTAGATAATTGTGCTTCAGTTACACAGAGTAACAGGAAGAATTTGATGAGTGGTCTTCCAGTTGTCTTAAATGTGTCTAGATAGGAGGCTACTGCTGTAAAACTAAATTGCCTTGGAATTTCCTTTAGAGCAGAGACAGACATCCACAGAATGACAGAAATACTTAAATACAGAAGAAGCGCTAAGCAAAATGGAAACTTCTGCCTTAAATTTCCAAACTAGGACCTTGTGTTGATTTGGCACAGCCTGGTTTTTGGTAGCAGGGAGCGCCACAGCGATAGCTTCTGTGAGAAGCTGCCAGAAGCTTCCACCATGTCTGACAGAGCTAATCTCGGCAGCTCTGAAGAAGGCCATGCTGCTGGCCCAGTTGGAGAGAGTGGTGACACCTCTCTGATGGCACATTTAAGAAGAAAACGAAAACAGCAGCAGTGTGGTTTTCCCAGGGGTGGCGAGGCACCGGGGCCATCTGGGCGCGGCCCTGGGAGCAGGGAGGGCAGGGCCGGCGGCGGCGGCTACTCCTCCCGGCCCTGCCTGAGGAGAGGCCTTGAGCCGTGCCAGCCACTCCCAGGCACGGATCCCAGACGAGATCAACTTCTCAGCGCTGCAAGATCCTGCAGGAGTGTTTGAATTGGAGGAACTTGTTGGCAATGGTGCCTACGAGCAGCAGTTTTCTTCTGGTCACTGAAGAGGAGGCCGTGAGGAACGCGAGGGAAAACAACATGGCGGGGCCAAGGTCAGCGGGGAAGAAGGAAGGGGAGGAGGCGCCTCAGGCGTCGGAGCCGAGATTCCTCTGTGGGCCTTGGAGGGGACCATGGTGGAACAAACTGCCCCCTTGTAAGGCATGAGGTCCACGGGGGATGTGGATGCTATAACACTTCTGATACCTGAGTAAGGAAAAATAAGGTTTTCTTTCCGTTTCTGATCATAAAAGAACCTGCTCGTGGAAGTGGTCCTGGTATGAGAACAGATGAAACAGCAGCCCTGCAATGTGGCCCAGTGAGTGCTGTGGTTCCTGGGAATTCCAGGGGTTTTCTCTCTGCTGCAAGAGACTGTTAGATTAAAGGACATTAAAAACTTAGTCTGAGTTACTACAGCTTTCTAATCTAATATCCTGAAATACTGTTTGAAACTGTCTGAGCATGCAGTGGGCATTGAGCCCTGGGCATGCACTGAACACAAAGGAACCAGATTCTTTAAATTTCTAAGGCCTGAAGAAATATTCTTATTTTATTTATTGTTAGCAGTCATTGCAAACACTATTTAGCAACTTCCAAGGAGAATCTGCTAGCTGTGCATCCTGCTGGGCTTGATATCCACTGAATTCATTTTAAGTTGATTTTTTTAATTAAACTGCCCCATAATTATTTTAATTAGCTTTAAAGTAATAACTTTCCACGGAATCACTCAGATCAGCAACTAATTGGCTCCCTTCTGTTTACATAGGCCTGGCTTGCTGAGAAAAATGTGGCAATGGATAGGCAGGTAGGTTTGGGAAGGGACTACACTCCCTTTCATACCCTGTGTTTCCTGAATTTTTCCCTTTCATACCCTGTTTGCCTTCAGGATGATGAGTCACCTGCCAGGGTGAGATGGAGATGGCTGTGCTGGCAAGTGCTTCACCATTTATTTATGTTCTGTGCAGAATGAGGGAACTGTATGCTCGTGTTTCAATAAGTTATTCCATCTTCCGATCACTGGCCCAATGGCAGGCTGTTCTGCTTCTGTGTTCATACAATTTGGACTGCTTCACAGCATATAGTGAATGGACCTTGACGTGGCTGGGAGCAGGGTCAGTCCTTGGCACAGGCAGTGTCATTATTAATGTATGCAGTGGCTGCTGCAAGCTGTACAGGTCATCACACCAGCTCAGCAGTTCAGGGCTTGTTGTGCCTTGCACTGAGTAGGACTGGAAGGAAAAGCAACATATCCATAATTCCAGGCATCCCTCATTATGCTGCTGTTCTGCCTCCCACGGGGAGCATTTCTTGTGCTGGGAGAAGGCTGATGCTCCCTGCAACCCACAGCACTCTTTCCAGAGATGTTCAGTGGTGCCAGTCACACTCCTCCCCACCAGTGCCTTGTGCAGCCGGGTTGGGAAGAGCCTGAAGTGCGGACATGACATCTGATGCAGTGGTACAGCAAATGTGTCTTTGGTTGAAGGCTGAATGCTGAGGTTTGGGGCTGTCTGTGTGCTGATGGATCACTGCCTGCAGGTCTTGTGGGGTGTCTGTGGGTTCACATTCAGTGAGTGTGTGGCTTGATGTGTTTGCATATAGACCTGTGTACCCATCTGCAAAGGGCTGCATGTTCCTGCCAGCTGGTCATTCAGCCACACTGCTCAGTACAGGAGCATTAGATTCAGAACTCTATAGTCATGTTATTTAAATGTTCTCTGCTGAACAGCATTGCCAAGGTTCTGATCTATATATTTTATGTCATGCAGTTTGTCAGCCTAATCTTTCCTCTTGTTTTTCTGTGTTTATTTAAAACTTCTACCACAAAACCAAAAAAAAAACATGGTGAGAAGAAAAGTATCCCAAGAAAGAGGTAGCAGGTGAATGTGTATATTCCTTCATTACTTGTCAGCAGTGCAAAACCATCCTAGATGCCATCAGCTCCATTTGGAGATGTGTGCTAATTAGACTTCTATTACAATGTGTATTTGAAAACAATTAACAATTACAGTGCCAGCATGTGGCTAATTCAACCTCCCAATGTCAATTTGGTTAAGTCAGCACCTGGTGACTTAGTTTGATTGCCAGACTGTGTGTGTGTGTGTGTGTTGCCTTTGATCAGGTGCCACTGCAGCCACCTGCCATCAGAGAGGGACACATACTCTCCAGTGCTCCTGGAGTACCACACATCTGTGGCACCTTTCTTCTGAGCCAAAACTCTAGAAGTACTTTAGAAGGGACAGCCCTAGAATTACTGCCATGTGCTTGTTTCTATGGTTTCCTGCAGCTGGAATGAGAATGAGACAGGACCAAGACCACCAATTTGTCTGTCCCCAGGCCATCAGCAAGCCCTGGGGCAGTGATCACTGCTGGCCAACTAGAACTGAAAGAGAAAAGGGCTTTCCCTGCATTGCTATTCACCTGATTCACCTGGCATTGCTCCAAAGACCTCCGCTGCCAGAGGATGCTGAGTGGAACATATTCCTGGAGCTAAGTGATTCTTTCCCCTTGAGGAATTTGCACTCAGCAATCCTCATCTACTTCTCTTAATTTCCATGTCACAAGGTAAAATAAAGGCCTTGTGTTCCACATTACCAAACAGCAGAGTTTTGCCTGCCTTACAGGAGAAGCCTCATTTTGCCATAACCACCACCTGTTTCAAGTGAATTATCTGGAACTCAGGCTTTGTTTTGGTTGAAAGGGAAGACTTACTGTTTTTCTATAAACTCTTTTCTCTGTGTAAAGGCAGCACTGTTTCACATTGTAATTTTGACAGGTTTAACGTCTGCAGTTGTACTTTCATGCTTTACATCCTACATGTGTTTTTTCCTAACCTGTGGTTGTTAAATCTGGAGCTGTGGAAATGGGGGAGCAGGAAAATAGGAGCTAGTGTAGCTAGCCCTTTTATGTGCATGGTGTCCCTGGCCTCCTCTTGTGGATGCATTGCCAGTGCCACCTTTGGCAGACTCTGCCTGGCTTCCAGGCTCACTGTGGATTAATGCAGTGGGAACATGGGTTTTAAGCTCCTTGCATGCACAGCAGCAGCTGTAGTTGTTAAAATTTGCTATTGGAATAATATAAACCCCCTTGAAGGTATAAAAACCTAAAGTTGGAGATAGGGAGCTGGTTTATATTGACTTTAATTCCAGGACTGGAAAAGAACATAGTTTTTTGCTATTTGAGCAAAATCTTTATGCACCAGAAAGGAGAAAAAAGCAGAGACAGATACAAAGATTGTGGATGAACGAGAGGAAAGTGAGGAGGATGCATTGGAAATGGAGTGGTGAAAGGGGTGGTTTCAGTTCTGTATTAACTGACATTAAGTTACTTCTTCTAAGGGCACCTTCACAATTCCAGGGCAGTGCAGATGTGAGCACAATGGCCCTTCAGCATTTTGTTGGCACCTAAGGGAAGCCTGTGGGCCTTGTTTAAAAACACACACAGATGTCTGATGAGAGATCTACCAATTCCTGCATGCAGGCAAGAAAATGAAGGGGATGATCTCTGTTTCCCCTTTGTGCATCTTCAGCAGAGCAGAGTGAGATACATCTTTTTCATTGGGGTCTTTTTGTGAAGGTTATGAGGAAACATAAGGCTTTGATCTGCTCAGTGCTCACCCTGGTGAGCTGTCCCTACTGATCCCAGAGCACAGAATGTACCCCAGAGCTGGCAGTGGAGAGCTAGGGTACATTGTTTAACTCAAGCAAAACAGGACTCAAGCATCAGTTTTGCACTGAAATGACAACATTTTGGCACCAGATTCAGTAGCATGGGGATTTCACCTTAGCAGTGTCTCTGAAAAGCTCACTTTAAACTTACCACAAGCTTTTGGACTCTGTGCAGCAATAACTGGCTGAAATGCTGCACACTGTCCTACCCATGTTAGATTACTGCAGGATTTTAGATCTGATAGAATCTGAAAATAGCACAGATCATACCTTCTTCCTGTTTATCAAAATGCCACCTTATTATTCTCAAGTGTCTGTGCCAATTGATTTGAATGTGCAGTGTGAATTACATTGCCATGTCAGCTGGACCCTATGATTTCCTTTCTTCTCTCATTGTCCTTGTCTATTCTAACTCTTGCTGTGGCTGGAAGGCAGAACATACTAAGAGCCTCATGGTTTTTTTTGAGACAAAACTGTCACATTTTCCCTCCTTTTCCAGGGAGGCCAACAGAACTGAATTATACAGATCAGCTTTCCTACCTTTATGTAAGACAAGCTTATTTTCTCTATTAAACAGTTTGAGCTACTAAGACCACAATATGGAAACTGTGGGACTTGGTGCCTGGACAGGAATCAAATAATGAGTGCACTGGAGCTATAACACAAACAGACCTTGCCATGAACATAAACCTTCTGAGCTCATGTGAGTGCCAGGTGTTTTCTAATGCTCTGCTATCCTGGAATGATTGATATGGAGAAGGCTCACTGGATTTTGCTGTAATGGAGAGGTGGGTCTTTGGGGATAATTTGATCCCTTTACATTAATGTTAGCAGAACTCACTCATTTTGGGCTGTCTGTTACACTCCTTGTAAAACTCAGCTTTGCTGTTCAAATGTTTTAACTGGAGAAAGGAAAAGATTGGATTTTCTTAGTTACATAATTTTCTCTTAAAACAATCAAACCATTTTCCATCTGGCAGGATTTATGGGGCTACTTAATCTGGAATAAATCATAATCTTTAAAAATAGAGCTTCCTGACAGCTTATAGAATAAAGTTTATAATTGGTGCAGTCAGTCTGGGACTCTCAGAGAATCACTCCATTTCCTTCAGCTGAGAAAGCAGCTTGTTTCTTTTTGTGACATTCTTCCATTCTTTCAGCTTCCCTTGATTACTGTTTTCTTTAAATTATCTCCTTAAAATTCTTACAGTCAATCTCCCAGACCTCCCAGATGATACATCCATCTTATGCTGCTCTTCTCCTTCATAAAAATTCACACAGAGTGTGTGAAGTACTTCACACTTTGTTTGCTAATAAAGACCATGAAGGGACATTAAATGAATAGAAACCACCTTACAAGAAGATGAGTTGAAAAGATTATACAGTCATATCTTTTCTTTGAGTTACAAGCTCAACTCTCAGTCTGGCAGTGGTTTAAAACTTGATGTTCCTAAGAAACTCAGGAATTAGAGCTGGAAGGGCCTGAGGTTTAATGGTGAAGTTGGCACCAACACTTCCACCAGCTCAGCTTCAAACTATGCAGTGTCTTTCTGTGTTTTTATTTTAACGTGTGTGAAAAAAGTCATATTGCTTTTTACTTTCTTCTCTCATGGTAATCCCTTCACTCAAGTATTTGTGATATTTTATTCAGGGCACTTAGTAAAGCTGGAGCATGCAGACCCATTTTAGAAGTTGAACTACAGTGGAGATAATTGTGTAATGTCTTGCTGGTTTTTTATCTTTTATTCAGGACTCCAGAGTGAAGCATCTGCCATTTCCTCTGCCATGCTCTTGTCTCTTCATTCAGTTTATTAATTAAATACTTCTTTACTTTGCTATTCCAGATTTTTAGTTGTCTCTCACATAGAGGAACCAAGAAAAATATTTAATTCATTACCTCCTACATATGCTGTTTCTTGAGGAATTCCTTCTGAAAGTGCCAGGCTTTTTTGAGTAGCCATTTCTGAGGAGTTTTATATTCATTCTATGAGCCAAAGGCAATAATTCATTTAACTGGAAGAAAAAAAACCAACAAAAAAAACAGCTGGGGAGCTTTATTTATGCTTGTTTTTTCTTTTGTTTTGGTTCTTCTTCTCAAATCTGCAGTTGTTAAAACCTGCTGTATGAGTATTTAACAATCATTTTTTTCCCTCATGCATGCCTATTTATGAGAGGAAAAATAGACACTGATTGCACAGTGCAGCTGATTAGTTAAACAACTGCTCTGCAAGCCTCAGCCATACTGGAGCTTTCCATACTGACCCTGTATTCTATTTCTCTGCACACAACACATATCAGAGTGGTCTATATTTGCAGCTGCCATAAATTGGCATAGCAAGTGCTGCTGATTTATGCCACCTAAAGATGTATTTACCCTGCTAATAACAATAGATCTTGTCAAAACTCCGATTTGAATCCAAAAGCAGATTGTAATGAGAACAAGATGGGCTGGGATCAATAGCATTTTGATTCCCTTAGGCCTACAGTCCTGTAGCAAGCACATTTTTTCCATTATTATTGTGTCAGAACTGTGGCCAACAGCCAGAGTGGTTCCACACACTGCACTGAGCTCTCTGAGGTATTAAGCTGTGTCTCCTGCTTACTGACAATGGCATGTGAGCCTCTGGTGGTAGGACTGTACAAATTCACTGCAGGCCTGGAAAATGGATAAAAGACTCCCTGAATACATTTTCCTAATTCAGAAATACAGTAGAGTCAGAAGCAACAACAGAAAACAGATTCTGCTGAGTCCCAACAAGGTTTTGCCTTTCCTGGATCCCTGGGGATGTGTATTCTCATTATTCCCAAAGTGATGGCAGCAGGCACAGCATGACCAGGGGAGGGGGGTGTTTATACAGTGGAGACAAATATGGAGAGAGCAGGTGGGGGAGATGCAACACTGCTATCCTCAGCTGCTGCAGCTCCTAGACACGTCTTTAGAAGATATTCCAAAGACACAATTATGGGGGTCATTAGATAATCCTGTCCAGAACATCCTGGCAGCCAAGGGTATTGTATGCAAGGAGCTGAAGAAGTAATGTGCTTCTATCTGTGGCAGGGCCTGGGCCTGAAAACCACCTGTTCTCCTTTCTACCATGGAAACAATTTGTAAAGTCCAGTTCCATAAAAATGCAAACAGAACCAAACTGCGGAGAATCATGTTGATGAAAGGGCTCTTCCTACAAAGGACTTCAGGCAGGATCTGAAGTCTTGGATTGCCATTACCTCCCAGTGAACCTGGCACTTGCATCTTTCATTTGGCTTTCCTAGGAAACAAGAGCAGGTGGGAGGCAAAGGGGTGCAGCCACAGGGAAGTGCAGTGGGATGGAGTTAAGACCCAGTGATCTGTACACACCCAGGACACCTGGGAAGCTCCTAAACCCCGACTGAAATCTGCTTCTGTTGTGACTCTGAGTTGTTTGAAGCTGGCTGAGGTACTCACACTACAGGCAGACACCAGGTGCATGGCAGGTGAAGGTAATGGGATAAATCAGTTGCCAGTACTAACTTTTATAGGATAAGGGAATGTGGAATCCTACAATGATCACATCCAGTGGGAATAATGTCAAGGCATAGGCAGGAATATTTCTGTTTTCTGGGTTACATTTTTGTCAGGGGATCCAAACACTCTGGATTTGATGTAGTTACTTGACAATGTTAAATATCATTAATGACTGATGTAAGGGAACTTACAAATGACCATGTAGTTAGGCAGTGTTTGCAGCATAAATCCCAATTAACATTGTAGCTGTAGCTGTTTGTACTTAGAAGATTCTATCAGGGAATCCCACAGAGTAGGAAGGAGTGTCAGATGATCTAAGACAGGAAAAAATGGTGATAATATGAAACTGATAAAGAAAATCTTGGTCTTCCCTGTGATACATCTGCTAAAGCAATAGGGATGCTCAGGAGTAACAAGCAGAAACCTGAAAAGAAGATGTATGTGTCTATACATCCATCCATCTGTCCCTGCCAAATTAGGCAAGATTAAGGAATTACTATGGCAGTTTCTCAAGGGATTTTGCTTAAGCTTTAGCTGCAGATGCTGTATTTTTGGACTGAGAGGCTTGGGACTCTGGATTTTACTCAGTGATTTACACAGAAATAGCCTGTGGAATGCAGCAAATACATTTATTTCAGCAGGAATCTGGAATGTTCTCCAGTGCAAAGATAATTCTGGACTCTCTCCAGAGCCCTCAGTAAAGGCCAGTGATTCTGTCACAGTCATAAGCCACTGTGCTCTGGGAGCACCAGAATGATTCACCAGCTCATCAACTTCAGCAGGATTGTCTCTGTCCAATGCATTTGTCATCTCCTGGAGTTTTGCCACTCCCATGAAAAGAGAGAAAGCAGCCAGTTAGCCAGGGCTGATTTCACAAGGAAACTTGGGAAGAAGAGTTTGTATTTCATTGTAAACAGAAATTGCTGATGTTGTTTTTTACCCCTTCCCTTGGCTATAAATGAGACCTGGAGGGAGGCACAGAGAGAACAAAGAAAAAGAGTTGCTAAAATGCTGTACTGATCTTTGTTCAATAAGCCTATTTCTAATGAGGAACTACAGCAGCAGCAGGTGCATGGTGGATGTGCTGCTGCAGGGTTCTCAACTGTGAGAAATGGCATTTTAATAATATTTGCATCAGCATGAATGTGAAGTAATCCCAGTGAAATTGTGGTGTTTATCTTGGATTTGCACCAGTAGCAAAGCAAGCACAATATGTCTGATTTATGTCAAGAACCTTCTTTACTGTAATGACAGAAACAGCCCTGTATTGCAGCTTCCCATTTTTCAGGCTTAAAGATGTTCATCTTTTCTTTAGACCAAGATTTGGAGATTTCATTTTTTGGCCCAATGGTGAATACTCTCTCCTTCCCATCAGAGATGGTGTCCACTTTCCTGATTGGAATTCTTGATTTTATGTTCAGTTGTAGCATATGTAGGAGTAATTCCACCACAAGTGCTGGAGGCAATATCTTTTATACCTGGCCTTGCATCCCTATCTCCTGCTGGGGTCAGTAGTATTTAGCCACTTGTATTTGAAAGAAAGATGTTGTAAAATGAATAAACAAATAAAAGTGTGGAGAGAGCGGGGTGGAAATTGTATGGAAGAAGCAGAAAGAAAGAGAGGGGAGAAATGCAGTGAAAAATTGAAGTGGCTGGATGGGGCATTAGGTGATGCAGGTGGGCATTCCTTCCAAATCACTTCAGAAAAGGCCCTGTCCCACAACTCCCACCTCAGGGGCTGTTGCATTAAAAATATGTCTGGCTAATCATTCTCCATTGAATACTGTCAGCAAAAGGCATGTTGTAGGATAGTCAAAAGATCTAAATCAATGGATGTGAATATCAAATGCACACAGGAGATGGAAACAGGCTTTAAACTGTGGGACTAGGACATGAGCATGAGAGCAGCACGAGAGAGAGAAGCACAGAAAGCACTGAGCTCTCTCAGTGTGTCAGTCCCAAGTGACAGTTGTCAAGACAGGTGACAGCCTGATAGATTTTTACCTGCACTGACACCCAAATGAGCTCTGCTTACTGTGTGAGATTTTGTTTTAATGATGTGATGGTTTTTTCCTGTTTTCCAGAATCAGAGAGAGCTGGCCTAGATTCTGATCTCTGCCAGATGCTGTTAGTGGTTTCCACTGAAATTGAAACGCCTCTTGTATCTCATCAGCAGCATGATTTGGCACTAACTTCACTGCTCTCAGTGCAGCTGCTCCTCTCTGATTGGAGCTGGAAGAATTCTGTAGGCAGAAATGCATGCAAGACCAGGGAATGCTCACAGAACCTGGATATGGCACTAACTTGAGTTAGTGCAACATAGCCATTTGGAGAATCCATTCATTTTTCTTCTCTCTTTTGTTCTTTCTTCTCCACAGAGTTGAGGAGAAGTTTAACTGCAATGCTGACCACTAATCTAGAATACATTATCTACACATCTGCTTTGTTAAACCATTGAGTTTTGCACGAGAATTAAGAAAATCTCTCTGTTCATGCCTGTTCACCCAGTGTGTTGGCTGAGAGGCAAGAGCAAAGAGCCTTGGGAATGTCTCTGCCATTGCCAGGCAGGCCAGGCAGTGACACCTCCTGTCCCCAGCAGACCATAGGGACATCATTGTCATGTTGGTCTTGTGTCTTTTTCCCTGACAGAGAAATTAAAGCAAGGGAGGGCCTGGTGGCTGTTTAGTTCTGTCCAGGTGAGGGAGGGAGCGGAGCCAGACTTCATTCTGGTTTCATTATTTTAAGTTCACTCAGCTCGTTGTTCTAGTATGTTTGTTTTGTGTGCAAATTTAGCCCCTTAGAAGTATCAGAAAATATTTCAGCACACCTGCAGAGTCAATCCACAATGAATAGCACCTTATCTGAGTCTTGGCTCTGTCCTGGAAAGATGTTCTGTCGCAGAAAGGATTTAGGATTTATACCTGGCCCATTCCCCATTAAGCAAGCACCTCGAGGTACTATCTGCAGCTGTGATTCCACAAGCACTGTGAAATACCAGTACATTCCTGGTTCTTCTGGCAGGGCAGATTTGATTTTTGCTCTCTGTTACAGATGGCTGCATTTCAGCTGGATTAGCCCATGCCTGGGGCTCAGACTTTAAGCCAGTTTACACTTTTATGGCAGCTTACACACTGCCCAGGGGAGGACAAGCAATACCTGATCCAGCATAAAGTCAGAGCAGGACAGATAGATGGTGTACACATTCCTCAGGATGTTTTGTTCAGCACTGTCCTCCCAGCTGGGATAATACAGAATTTGAACAGAAGGCATATTGTACAAGGTACCTGGAAAGGGAGAAGGAGACTGACTAAGTTAAAAAAAGGCAGAAAGAACTAGAGACAAAAAAGTAAGCAGGACCTAATCCTGTCCTTTAGTGGGTTCTCTTCAAGAAGCAATGACTGCTGTGAGTGACAGCAATATTTGTATCACACTTTATTGTTGTCACCCCACAGTTACAGAGAGAGTTAGAATGGAGAACAGAAATGCTCAGTGCCATGCTGGACCTGACTGTTGGTGTAAGGCCACAGCTCAAGGTCTGTGAAGAGTCAGGATCTGCAGACAGGCAGGAAATCTATTTATCAACAGATTTATCAATATTTATCAATCCTGTTCCATGACCTCTTACCAAACATCAGCAAAAATCCCTTCCTATCTCCAAAGAGCAGGCAAAAGCCATTTTACAGAGTGGAAACAGACCAGGAGAGATGAAGGAGGAAGCCTCTGTGTTCTAAATGAGGCTATCCATTTTGGAGTACTGTATTTCCTCCTAAAACATGCACCAGGTTTCTGTGAGATCCTGAATGTTACCAGAAGAAAGCCAGAAATGGAACCCAGGAGATCAGATTGCCTGAACATAGGTACAGTGTCTCATTGATACCTTAAGCTTTAGCTTTCATATTTTTCAGATTCTGTGCTGCCTAGGTGTGTAGTTTTGAGTTTCATATTTAGTGTGAGCTCTCTTCACAGAGTAGGTTGACAAAAAACTTCCTTTTTTAGCTTGATACCAAGGACAATCGTTACAAGTTTTGGGTGCAAACTCCACTGAAGGCAGAGAGAAACCTGCAGCTGGGGTGCCAGCTGGAATAATTAATGGAAGAAAATATTCACCTAATCTTTAGTTATTTACAACCAGAGTTAATTTTGCAGTTCCTCTGGCAGGTTTTTGGTCATTAGGGCACTGGCAATGAGTCTTTTCCAGTGATTGATCAGTCTCTGAAGGCTGATGCCACTGGGAGTTTGGAGGCAGCAGTGTCTCAGGGCAGAAACTAAGCAAGGTAAAATTTAGCTATGCTCTTAAGCTTTTCTTTCTCTCCTTTGTCTCAGAGAGATGATAAAAATAAAGACATATAAACTCAAAAAGAAAGAATAATGGCTTCTTCCTGCTGAGGGACTGTATTTAGAGATTTTGGCTAGTTTTCATCCTAAGTGCTGCTGACTTGAGGAAATTCTTTTGATCATCTGAGCCTTGGCTAGAGTAAATTTCCAAATCCCTTTAGATTCCTAGGGATTTACAACAGATGCTGAATGAAAGATTTATCTGTAGCCCACAGGCCTCCATGGCAATTCAGAGCTCTGCTTTCCCCAGAGGCAAAGGGCAGCATCAGAGGAATCGTCTTTAATCTGTCATCTCTTGTGCAGAGACGTCTGAGAAGGTGTAGGGATCACCTGATCCTTCCCAGGGCACAAGGATAATTTCTAATGAAAGGAGGTCCTGAACAGGGACAGCATTCTTTGGAGACAGGTCTTCCCTAGAGGATCAGGGTACAGGAAAAAGAAATGAAGTCTAGGCCACACTCTGCAAGATTTGTTTGCATCACTTTGTTTTCTCTCCTGCTGTCCACACTTTTGTCGCATCACACAATGGTTTGGGAGAAGTGGAAATAGCTTAGATGTTATTAACACTACTAACAAGTGACCAGGCCAACCTAGCTTTATGAAGTCAGCTCCCTTTCATGCCCTCTTTTCACTTTCTGTGCCCTAACTTTTCTGTTTTGTTTGTCTGAAACAAACAGATGTGAAGTGACTTACAGCCTCTTCCTGTTCAAGCTCAAGACCTAGAGGGTGAGTAGAGGGTTAGTGTGCTTGGCTTATAATTTGTGGCTCCCCTGCAGCACAGCCTTTCCCTTTCAAGTACCAGCATGTCCAGAATGCTTCTCGCCCATTGCAAACCTAACAGCCATTCACTGCCACCCTGCTTTCCTGCTCTCCCTATCCCTGTACTTTGTACACTCTTCTTCCACAAGCTCCAATCTGCCAGATGTTGAATGTTCTCTGGGAATTCCAGCCGCGTACAACTTCACACAGAGAGCCCAGATGTGTTTAGTGAACTTTATGTGCTTCCTCACTCATACCCAGAGGGGTCTTGGGAACCTGGCAGGATCCTTGCTCAGCCTCCAGGGATTCAGCAAACAGGCTACAAAGAGAAAAGGACAGTGGCCTTCAGTTTAATGAGGCTTTTTCCCCTGGGACACTGCTGTATCTTGAACTTCAATGGTAATGTAGACACACAGCATCCCCAACCTCCCCTGAGAGGAATTAGAGTGTTGCTGCTGTTGAGGCTTCTGCTGAAGGAGGTAGGAGCTCTGCCTGGAGTCAGCCAGCAGTGGGAAGCTGCCACACACTGGGATTGCAGGAAGAATACCCACTAAGCATGTCTCCTTCTGCTCTTTGCTGGTTGAGAAATTGTTCCAGCTCTGAAAGCTTCCAACTGGTACAGCTCATTCTTCCTGCTTAGCTCAGTGTGTTTTCAAACACGAGCCTGAAACTTAGTGGATGGTAATTACATTTTGACATTAATATTTAAACCACAAACACAGTTAGCACACTAATACCATCCCCAAAGGCTACTGTTCATTTATGTTTCATCCTTTTGAGACTTAATTATTGTCAGGGATGAATCCTAAAAGGCAAGAAATATTACAGCTCAAAGACTAAACACTCCCTTGATTATTAGAGCTACAGGATTTGGGCACAGACTATGCAAAGGGCCTTGGCTATGGTGGTAACACTAATACTGCTACTAAAATCCACTGAGTTTTTAAAATCTAATTTTAAATAGCCACAGAGATTTATTTGCAATTACAATTATACAGACATCTCAGTGTTCAGTTACTTTAGCCAAAGAATAACTTTGCAAAACTGAGCTGTCAGTACCTGTTGTACAGATGGAGACACAGCAATGTTTTGAGAGCCTGACCTAAGGCAGCATCAGGGCTCCTTAGTCTGAGGTGATGGGAGTAGCAAGTGTCTGATGCTTCAAGCCTGTTGCTTAACTATTCTTCAGGCTATTTCTCCAAAGTAACCTCTTTATAGACCTTTTATAAGAAAGAACTCTGAAATCACACATTTTCAAATGAATTTGTGCAAGGGCAGTGATGCTCCCAGGATATGAAGAGCTAGCCAGGCATTTCAGATGTTTGGCAGCATTCTGAAACACACTTTGTTATGTGCAACACAACAGAAAAATCTGTAACAGAATCACTAATAATAGAGTTAGATTTTCTGCTGGTCTAACTCCAGAAGCATCAAGAAACTGAGCTGTGTGTACAGAGGTGACTCTCCTTCAGTTTTTCTCCAGCCACATTTTGCTGAGGATCTCCTGATTTTTGTTTTGAGTGGAAACAGCTAATCGGCAAAAATCACCAATGCCACCTGTTTAACAACAGCTGTTCCAAAATGTCTTTCTTCCAGTCTTCTGAAGCAAAATCATGGACTTACAAAGGTCTGGTGAGAACTGAAGTCAGGCTTAAATTTGCCACCTTCTGTTTGGTGTCAGAACCTTGGACAGTGTTGCACTGGACCCAAGCTTACTCCAAAATTTTACAAATCTTTTCATGCCTCTGGCTAAACCTGGGGTGAATTTCTACTCTGATGGTCTCTATTTCAATATGTCATTGTTGACATTTTGCATTGTTCAGATAAAAATCATAACCAGAAAGGAGAAATTCCGTTTTTCCTTCTGCCTCCCTCCCCTTTTTTTCAGTTTCTATGCTGTGCTGGCTACTTAATAATGATGTCATACGTGGTGGGAAACCCAGACCTGGTGGAAGGGAAGAAATTTTTTGACATACATCTTTAGATTAATTACTAGTTTATTTAATGTCTCAGAGCCTTTAATGAGGGGTGGTGCAGACTCTACCACTTGTGTCTAAAGAAGGGCAAGTCTGCTGCCATCTGCTCCCTCAGCCTAAAACTAATGAGTGCATTAACTTCAGAGGGAGATTAATAAACTTTCACTGCCTGAGGATGCCATGCTTGATGTTTAAAGAGTAGCCTCTAGAGATTGGTTTAGCCAACTGTGCTCCATTTCATTTAGAAAAATCTATGAGAAGGTTCCCATTACTCACAAAAAAGTGTGTGTTTTTTCCAGGGGTGATGGCTGTGGTGTAATAGATTAAATGCATCATTTACGCTGCTCAGGAAGCAGGATTGGTACGCTCACTCTGCCTGGTCTGACAGATGACTGAAAAAATAGCAAATACAGGCACATGGATGTGAAGTCTGCACAAAATGATGTGTGTAGGATGCTGGAGCACCAGTGGCTGTTTGCATATTGGTGTAAATGATGACCTAAGAGGAGTGAAACTGGGAGGGTGTAAAAGAATCACACAAGTGAGTATGAGAAGCAAGACCACTGCACTGCATTGATTTCACCATACCCTTCTAGTCAAATCAGATTTGTCCTCCCTTTGAGTGTCTAACTGCTCTCTACTTTACATGCAAGTGCAATATTTGAAATGAGAAGCCTTGATCTATGGAAAGAGGTGCTGATGTTCAATCTATATTTATATTCACAGGCAAACAGCCTGTGGACTCAGATACAGACTCACAGAGTCACTGAAATCCCCACTGAAGTCCCCTTACAAGAGCCTGAATCATTGGTGTGTTTATCCCATAAATTGATGGTTCAAATGCAGACTCATACGGGGGTGACTCTGACTTTAGCCCGTGCAGTCTGCCTGCTGGGAAGATGAGGTGCACACTGCTGTGTCTGTATTGGATGTCCTGCTGGCTTTGCCTCGTGTCTCAGTTGAATATTGACCTGAACCATTTTGTGTACATTTTGGTTTTTTCCTCATTTTAAAACACCAAGCTTCACAATTTTCTAAGTAGATCTTTGGGGCTGTAGCCGTGTGACTTCCATTATAGACAACAGCATTCACTTACTACGTTCTGAGGTGCACATCTCTCCTGAAGCATCCTGGGACCATTCTGCTTTTTGGCTATTGCCAGTGAGGGAAGAGTGGAGAGTTTTCATGTTGAGTTATCTGGTGAAATGTTATGTTGTGTGAAGTTGTTGAGCATCTGCTTCTTCATACAGGGAGAAGGTTGAAACTGCTCCCTGGTGCCCTATCAATGCTGCCAAAAAGATAAGGAAGGAGTTGGGGTCAAATGGGGAGTTGCTAAAATGAGAAATATGCTAAGTGCTCATACTTTTCAGCAGCGGAGCTTTATGCACAGTGAGTGGAATGAACTTCAAAAGTGAGAGAAAATGAGGTTCTGTTGCTGCTGCTGCTGGAGCTGTGGTGGTAGTGGTGTGATTCCAAGCACTAATGCAAAGAGCTGCACAGCAGAGGCAACTTGCCCTGCACAATCTTTATTATCTGTGATACACAACTGTCTGAGCATGATCTACTGGCCCATTTTTGGCTAACCAACCGCATGTCAGCAGTGGGTAGTATTTTGGTAATATTTGGGATGGTACTTACCCAGTGATGGCTGGTGCAGGAGTCTCAACAATGACATGGCCTATAAAAATGAAAATTATACAAAATGGTTTTAAAGCTTGATTTGTAAGAGACATGGCGCATTTCTGAGGGGGAAAGGATAGTTTTTTCCCTCAGATGAGGGTGCCTCGTGCTTTAAAGAAAATATTGAGCATTTTGCAAGGCTCACTTCTGTACGTGGGTGAGAGGTGCCCTGGGAATACTGATGATCAGACCAGCTCAACAAAGGGCCCAGTTCTGTTATAGCACCTGACTCTATTTGAACAGTTAGATTTGTTGTGACATAAAATCCTATTGATGATTCTGAGAGACAGCTGTCAAGAGATAATAAAGAATAGAAGTGGAAGAGCATTCATCTGCAATTACCTTAGATGCTTTTAGTAACAAAAAAATGAATTTTGCATGCAAGAGAAGCTGCATGGAAATCAATTTGGCCTACAGCTATATTTTCTTTTTTCACTTCTCTGTACATTTTTCTTTTCAAAGTCTATTTTTCTGCTCACCATTTGCAAAGAGACATTGACCATGACATTGAATAAGCATGGTAGCTTTACGAGTAGCCTGACATGGCCTGTTTATCCTTTCATTTCAAAAGCACACCAGATAGATCTATCTCATCCTCCTGTAGTTCCCTCCTTTTCTTGCTTTTTTTTCCCTCTTTTTGAAAATTGTAACAGCAAAATTGAATAGGGGCTGAGATCTTGGCAAAACTGTAGACCAGCAGTAAGCTTTCTGTGCAAAGACTTGGAAAAAAAAAACCTCAGAGGGAAGGAAATAGAGGGAAGGAAATAGGGAGTTAAGATAGAAGTGCTGATATGACCTTAACTCAAGTGTCATCCACAGCAATGCTTTAATTTATTCAATCAATTGCAGAGCCCTTAGGCTGAGAAAGGATAACTCTGGGATATTAAATCTGTCCCTCTCTCCAATCTGTCACTGGTGTGTCAGAATACATTGATTCTTCTAGTCCTGCTTTTATTAACTGTCTCCTCAACGTGGCCTCTCAATCTATCACACACTAACCTGCAATTGCTTGCTGAGTGCAAGACCCCTGGAAAACCTCTGGATTCTCTGCTGACCCCATATTTTATCACTGTCAGTGCAGATGTAATGACCTGCTATTACTGTATGTTATTCATCCTCACATACCTGGGAACTGCCATGGAAGACTAGACTGCAATCCTGTTCTGTCTTCTGCCCTCTCACAGCCCATGTGCAGCACAAAAGATGGACCATACCTGTGTTGGAAATCCTCTGGCATGGCAAAGGGTGGCCTGAGGGATCCAGATCCTCCCAGATCCCCATTGATGGTTGGTTTAACTGCACTTGCCATTCCTGCAGGTGGCATTTCCACTCCCAGCTGGGAGCTGCCTTGGGCCCTGGGACAATCTCTGTTAGGAAAGTGGCTGCCCAGGGCAGAAGGAGGATTTTTGCTCACTGTGCAAACAGCTTGGAGCTGCGGGGGCTGTCATTTCCCAGCTGCACTGAAGTGTCCAAACACCTAAAAGCTGGCCTGACTCTCTCTAACCTAACTCTAGGCTTAACAGTATTATAAAAAGATCTAAACTCGTCCCTTCAATAGAATTGGATTCTAGTCCTTTTTAAAGGCTGAGGCTACTTGTAAGCATCCTGTGGATCCAAAGGGGATGGTGTCACTGGTTTTGTGGATGTCTACCTTGGTGGCCAAAGCTGGTCCACATTTATGGCTCTGCACAGCTTTGCCTCAGTGATCACTGACCCCCAGCAGCGCAGTGAAGCACACAGATAGGAACTTTAAAGCTGGGAGCACCATTTTGGTCACCCACTCTGGTCTTCTGCCTTACCCAAGCTCAAGACTCTAAGCCGGGCTGCCAGTCTCCTCAGTTTGGACTGGCTTACTAATTTTGGTTTTAGAAACTGTCAAAACTGTAAAATCTGTGGGTTTTGTACAAGTTGAAATTAATCCAATTATCAGACAAATAAATTGCCCAGGAGCTCAGCAGAGTATGGGAGCTCCATGCTCTGCACACCCATCCTCCCAGCATGAGTGAGAGGCTGAGAAAATCCTGCCTAAAATCCATTGCCACAATCCTTCATTTGGCTCTCATGGCCCTGTAAGATTTGGAGAGAGGTTGTTTAAGGTTCCCATCATTGCTTTCCCAGCTGCAGCATCCAAATCCACTTGCAGCTTTGAAGATGTCAGCCTTTTGGCTCTACCCTGATTATGTTATCCACAGTCCCAGAGTGCTTCAAAGACTTTCTCAGTACTTTAAGCACTGCAAAGCTGGGCACTGGCAGTGGGTAGCTTTGAAAACCAAGGAATTTTTACCTTTACTGAGAAGCCTCTGTTGTAAAGAGAGTTACATTTCCCCTCTGTAGTCTGAGTAATTGAGAAACCTTTCATTCCTGATTTATTTGCCCATAAAATTCCTGGTGGTTTTGCCACTGTTTCTTTCCCTTGTAGCATGAGCAAATATTGAGCAGCAAATCCTCACCTTAATTTCATTAATTATCAGCTAGGGCTGGAAGCCTCTGAAATAATATCTGATTTTAACAGAGATCTCAAAAGCAAAATAAGCTCACAGTCCCTCCACTTCCTTCAAAGCTCTTTTTCTCCTTTTTCTTTGAATCTGATTTTAATTCACCTTCACCTTCCAAAGATTTTCAGGCTTCTTTGTTCTCATATGAGATGGAAAAGAATAGGTAATTGTGTTTCGTTACCAGGAGCAATACATTTGCAGTAAGTTTCTCACTCCCACAAGTAAATAATGAAATAAAGTCCCTAATTCATCCAAGTGATTTTTCTTTTTACAGCCTGCATGCATAGTTACTCACTGCATCTCTCAGGTTTGAAAGGAAGAAACCATCTTGCTGTTCTGTAGATATCCCAGCAGGAATAATACAGAGTGTGGGAAGGAAGTGGAAAGGAAGCAGCTGACAAAAGTCTTCTGAAATGATCCTGTTCAGGATGCAGACTCCTGTTAGCTGAGGTTCTGGCCAGGGACCCTAAAGCAGCTGAGAAATCAAGATGTGTTTTTTCCTAGAGAGGTCTCTACTGCCTAGGCTTCTTCTGAAGCTGAATCTCATTTTGATAATCTGGGCTAGCCCTCATGTGTCCTGCTACCCCTTACTTCCCTCCTGCTGCTGCAGCAGCACAGAGGCTGAGAAGTAATTGTCAAAATTAAACAGCGTTCAGTTTTTTTATTAAAAATTAAGTATTTGGGGCCTGGAGGATGGTGCTGAGTATCCAGATCTCCTCCAGCTTACTGACAGAAACACCCACATACCCAACCAACAAGCACAGAGGTGAGCTGGGATTTTCTGCTGCTTTATTCCCCAAGCTGAGGAACAGTGCTCTGTATTTACAGGCATCTTTTGGGTAGGTGCAGGAGGCTGTTCAAGGCTCTGCCAGCTTTCCAGGCATGGAAGTTGGTGGCTATCATTGCAAATCAATCTCATGCACATAAAATATCACTATGAACAGGAAACACATTTTTCATCTAGTCACTCTTTCTTCTGGGACAGGCTAGCTGCTCAGAAGTTCCAGGAGAATTAAACACATGTTGCAGAGAATAGATTGATGTGCACATTTATAGGGAAGAGCAGAGTGTGGACTGTGTGCAGGTGTAAAGGGCTGACAGCTGCTATCAAATGTCCTCCAAATCCTGTTAAAAGAAGAGTTTCTGGGGAAGGCTCTGTGAGAAGAGGGATGAGGGAACCAGAGAAAGGGAGAAAGGGGTTTCACTGAGCAAATTTTCTTATTACCACTCCTCAGAGCAATGTGTGATAGATATGAAGATGTCATAGATTGGTGTGTTAGTGAATTTTAAGTGGGAAGAATAGCTTTTGTAGGAAATGTTTTAAGATTTCAGTCACTGTGAACATGAAGAGCACAACCATTTGCAGAGCACTTGTAGCCAGTTAAATATGCAGAGGAAGGGAAGTTGATCAGGATGGTAATCCCAGAACTGGAAGAACTCAATTTAACATGCCACGGAAAAACCACTTAGAAGCCCCCCAGAATAATTAGGTACTGTCTCTCATCTTCATTCCTAAATATATTTGTTGGCTTGACTTTTTCAAATCTGAATTTCATTTCCCATACATTTAAAAGGGGATATTGGCAGAGAGCCTTTGGAGGCTAAATCTATCAGGCATCCACCAAGTGCACAAAGATCCTGACTGGAAGGGCTGACAGCATTGGGTGCATGAATAGGTGAGTAGGTGGTGTTAGCTAGATAGGGAGATAAATGGAGTCAAGCAGCCTGGTTTGCTGCTGTATCTTATCTGACACCCACTGTGGCAAGACATTATTTGATTCCTGCTCTCTTTGGGAAATGAGCCTGTGATTTGGGACACACTGGCACTTAAAGGCAGCACTGAAACTGGGTATTTGTCTGTTTGTGCTCAGTTGGAAATTCCTTCCAAACTTGGCAACTCTTCTCAAGTTAAGAGGAGAATTACAGCAATTGTTGCAATCAACTAATAGTAGCACAGGTTTCTGAAGGAGTTCATTGTAGAGGGGAACAGCACACCTCAGGTGGAAAAATAAGGTCTAACATCTTTTTGTAGGCCCCAAATTGAATTCTTAGTTAGGTCATCTTTGTGTCTCTTAATCATGTGTGACATTAAACACTTATTCAATGAAACTCTACTCTTTGCACTAATTATTAAGCATGAAAAATTGATATTGAGCGAGGCCATTGAGCCAAGACGGTTCAATAACTAGCAGGGAGGAGATATAATTTCGATAAAATTAGTTTCCTTGAGCCAGATGGAGTTCCCAGGATGCACTGAGACAATATGACACATGAAATTGTCCTCTGACTTGTGTGACAGCTCTAACTGTGCTATTAAAAAGCCATCAATGAGCTGAGTACGGTGATGGAAGAAAGGACACAATGAGGGGGAAATTGAGGGTGTTTTAGACAAAATGTAGGTAAATGGTGATTATAAAAGGTAGCAAGGCATAGCTGGGAGTCTTGGAAACACCTCTGTGATCCTCAGTGACAGAGATCAAAGAGAACTGCTGTATTTTTGTAGGATTCCCAGGCAGATGTTTTGTGACCTGCCCCTGCCCAGTGTGACGGGCTTGTCCCCACAGGGAATTTCTAGCTAAAAGGCCTGTGCAGCCCGCCTCACACTTTAAGAGGAAAATACTTTGTCATTGTGCTGGAAAAAAAAAATCCCCAAATTAATCAATTTTCCCTTCTCCTTCTCCTTTTCTCTCCTCTTAGATTTGCTTTTTTCCCTTTCATTTCTTCATCTCATTCTTGTTCTATATGCTTTGTCTTTCACCCTCTCCTTTACTAACCTGAGCCTGAGAGGTCCAGTTTGGAACAAGGACTTCTTGGAGCCAGCACTTCTGTGTCCTTACTTTTTCCTCCACACTTCATGGAGCCTGTGCCTTGTGCTCTGTGTCCTGGGATGCAGCCCCATTATGGCAGGAAATGCCATTCCATAACAGGCCAGGTGCTATATGACATCCACTTATCCAAACAGAATATAATGTAATTTCACCCATGGGCAGTGCTGAAAGGAATGAATTTCCTGAGTGTGATGTATGAGGCTGCCTCTGCTATCTCTGTTTACTGAGCCTCTTGCTTCATTCCCAGCTTCCCAGCAGATCTCTAAAGCTCAGAAAACACTGGAGCACAGCTGAGGAACCAAGATAAACCAGAGACACAGAGGTTTGTTGTTTAGACCCCAGAGCAAACAGAGGCAAATTAATGGGTCTATCTATATCCCTCCCTTTCACTCTTCTGTTTGTCTTTTCCTTTCTTGTTTTCTCTTCTCTTTCCCTTTTCCTTTGTTCTCTTCCTTCTTTGTTTCTTGTTATGATAAACATGATTCTTGCACAAGGGCATTCAGCCTTTGAAACTTTGATTTACATCAGGGGAATGGCTGAGGCCAAGGCACCCCAGTTCAGGGGATTTAGCAACTTGTGTTTGACCTGTTTTTCCCAGGGATGAGGTGCTGGTCAGGAAGGAGAACAGAGCTGTGCCAAGATGGGCAGTTAAATCCCAAAGGCAAGGGCCAGAAAAGGTGCTGGGCTTGTTCCAGTGTCACATCTCACAGATTATTAATATATCAATAATATAATATATATTGAATTATTAAGTTATTAACTTAATAACTACCCTGCAGTGAGATAGTCTGTAGCATTCCTGACTTGCTCTGCTTTGGAACAAATGTTCATATGTATGAAGAATATAGAAAAAGAAACACATCCAGCAAGAAGTTCAAAGCACCCAAGCAGTTTGGGTGTTTGTGAATAGGAATGGTTGCTGAGCTCCTTGGATGCTTTTGGGGTCTGAGTGCCTGCATCATTAGGAGCCAACAGCCCCCAGTAACTCTGGCATGTGCTTCAGTTCTGGCAGGTGCATGCAGGAGCTTGTTTTGCTGCCTGCTTGTGCCACACATCTGCCTGCACTGAGCACCACATTATTGCTGAGTTAACAACACAGAATGTACATTCTCTCAGGCAGCTTCAGGAGGGTAAACAGAGTCCTGGATGTTGTTAACATGGTACCCTGGCACTTCAGAATTCCCTCAGCAGAGAATGGTCCAGATGTGATCAGCAGATCATGCCATCATTAATTTTAATTTATTTGATTAAATTTAATTAAATTTGATTAATGAATCACAGGTGTGAGAAAACAGGAGGAAAGGAGAGAGGAGTTGGTGTGAAGGAGCATATTGGGTATTTGGCTGATTCCTGGCCTCAACTCTGCTTCCCCCAGGCAGCTGGGTGCTCCCCAGGGATTTCTGTGGGATTTCCCAGGCCAAAACTGGACTGAGCTCTGACACAGCTTCTGATCTCCTTTATGAAATGCCTTTTTTCAGAATGGAATTAATGGACTAAGGGTCCATTGCATTCTTTTTGAGGCCTTATGCTCCAGGATAAGCTTTGGGACTTTGGGAGCTGAAGGAGGCATTATGCATGTCACTACCAAATTAGAGCCACTGCCATCCAAGCAGAGGAGCTGGTGTGGATGTGCACTGAGATGAGCTGTGGGGATAGCAGGGTGTAACAGGCTGATGGTTTGTCTAGTCCAGCATGGTTCCACTGGAAGAGGACAATGATACATTTTTCAGCAGGAAATATAAACTGGGTTCACTACACAACATTAATCATATGAAGACATGGAAGTAGAATGCTGAGGATTGTTTGAAGAACACTCTCAGTGAGAACTTGCTTTGACTGATGCCTGTGTCTCCCCTCTGGCATTCCCTAGACTGGCATTGTCTCTGTGCATGCCACCAACCAGCTGATAAAGAAACACCGATACATCTCTGCACTGCAGCAGGTTATTGGCAGAGTTATTTAATTTTGAAGGTTTGGAAGGGGGTGAGAGCCTTCTCTTTGCAACACTGGTGAGAGATTTAAGCAAGGCTGTGCAGGAGTGAAAGGAGTACCCAGCATTACCTTGCACAAGCAGGAAACATGAAAGGAAAAGTTGTGTTAACCCTTCTGGGCTGGACTGGGATGAGCCTTTAATTGTAGGATTGCACACAACTTCCTGCATCATGGAATACAACAAACAGCATGTCTTCAGACTCCAGCTATATTCTCATAAGTTACTGCCTTCATATTTATTTAAATGAGCTGACTGTGAAGCTTGTGTAAAAGTACATGCAGTGGAAAAATGAAAGCAAATGGTGCTGAAAGCAATTGCGCAGATCCCTAAGGTGTAAATTTAAGGGAAACCCCTTCCTCTGGGAGCAGCATGAAAAGGATTCAGGAGAGAGAGGTCTGCCAGCTCTTTTGATGTTTCCCTTTTCCTCTCCTCTGCCTTTCTCCTTGCTATTTAAGGTAAATACCAGCGGGTTGCTGGAGGCATCCTTGGCCCTCTGAAGTGGTGATCCCTGTTTGATCTGCCATTTGAAAGTGCATTGTAGTGGTTTGGCATGTGAATGTGTTTCCTGCTTCCTTGCTTTGTCTTTGTCAGGGGTATAATTTGAGACTAATTAGTTCTCAGCTCTCAGGCCTCACAAAGGAGAATCAGCACCTGGTAGACTCTATTTGCTGAAGCCTTTATGAAAAGGGAGCGCATTACTCTTTCATCTTATTGTACAAATAATTAGAATAACTTAGTCCCCTGGGAGTAAGAAGTCCCCTGGGATGCAGTTTGTGTTAAAAACATTTCCCTGCAGTGACTGGCTACTTTGGCAGCCAGTGTAGAAGAGCTGGAGGGCTGAGACCTCTTGCCTGTGGACACTTGCAGCCTTTCATCTGTATCCCTGTGGGCTCCAATCCTTTCTGATCCAATGCCTCTAATCCTTTCCTGTGTTTCAGAGCCCTGTCTCTCCCAGGGATCAGCTGAATAGAGGAGTGACATACAGGCCTGGAAGGGCTGAGATGGATGACATATTGAGTATATGAATGCAGCAGGTCCTCTAATGATTCTTCCAGCTTTGTGGACTGGTACATGGTGCATGCCCTGGTCTGGGGGACATGTCAGACCCATCTCTGTGTGATTCTGGGTCACCCCAACTGCTCTGCACAACAGAGAAGCTCACACACGTGTGCTCAGTGCTCTCTCCTGAGCTCTGGAGGGCCTTGGCATCTTTAAAGCTAGTGGAGTTCAACAATAAAGGTAACACCACCTCAGTAAAGTGATACTACACATTGCAAGGTTGAATTCCACCCATAAAGATCAAAATCTTTGAGATAGCTTCTTTTTGTTGGTGACATCTTGTCACAAATAGACAGGAAATATTTCACATCTATGGGATTTCAACCAGTAGCATAATTCCCTCACACATATTCTGTTGCTGTGTTGGATGTTATTTTCCCTGCCTCTAATGTATGTGCACATTAAGGTTGAGTTACTGTTGCTGTGGGAACTATAACTTCAAGTTTTATTATTCAAAATGAAAAAAAGAGTATATTTATATACTTTATTTTGCTTATGGATCAACATGGTAATATTGATACAATGGGAGAAGAAAGAGAAACTTCTGAACAGAAAGCATAACATCAAATACAGATCTGGTTATTTTCTCTTCTGTAATGTTCCTCTTACAGGCAAAATCCCCACTCTGAAGAAAAAGAAAATAAACTATAGAACAGACAAAAGGGATAAAAGAAAGCAGCAGATAACTGAGATGTTAAAATAAGTTATTCAGAGAGAAAATATTTGCACTTACCAGACACAGGTCACCACCTGCCAGGAACCTTAGTGTAAAACCAGGCATGAACTTGAGATACTGAGACTGGCAAGTCTAGGACAGAGTGGGCAATTGTAGTCACACTGCTCCTTTTCAGGGGAGTTGTGGTGGTGCAGAGAAACAAAACAGACACTGAAAAGCACATGGGGGAGACCTAAAATCTGTTTATGGTGTCTCTCCCACTGCCCTGGGAGAGCTCATAGGTTTGTGAATTTAAAGCAGAAGGGTTTGTTCCTCACAGACTCAGGAGAACTGGAAAATGTGGTAGGCTTGAGTAGAAGACTGCATGACTTTTTCAGTGTCTCAGAATGAGGAGTCTGGTTTTGGTCTTATACTGGTATTAAGTCAGAAGGAACCTTCTTCGAGTGAATGGTGTTAGATGGAATAAATCAGGAGTAATGGGGGAGAACCAGGCTGTGTAGTGCACCACACAGGGAAACACTTCCCAGCAGTGGCCAATGCTACTTCCTAGCCATGAGTTATGTGATGCAGGATTTAAAGTACAGTCTGTGTTTACCTGGTACCTTTCTAGCACAGCTACTTCTGATGAAGCCAAAAAGTTATCTCTTTTCAATTTATCTCTAATTTTATAAAATACAAACCTTTTCCCTCTGACAGAGCAGGGCCACTCTTCACTGATCACACTGCCTACTGTGATCTAATTTGTTATTGATTTTTACTGAGGTGATGTCCATAACAGGAGTGGAGCAACCCAAATCACAAATCACTAATGGAAATTGTGACCAGCCTGGAAAGATGATGATTAAAAATGACTGGTAAGGCAAAATCAATCAGGCCCCTTCACAAAGTTGTTTGTGAAGGGGCCTGATTAGTGTACAAAAACAAAAATCAAGGATTAGTGATATTAAAAACAGATTCTTTCAAAAGCTTCAGATGGTCTCCTGTGAGACAGAAATAGCTTTGTTTCCTGAACACAGAACAGGGATTTATTTTCTCAGCAGTGGTGGCTGAGGAGGAGCCACTCTAGTGTGTCAGATAAATAATGTGAGTTTCTAACATTGTTTTGCATTCCAAAGTTCATGGAAGTCTTAACAGCCTTAAGGACAGTAAATCTGGAGAGCAGGTCCTGAATTTAACATTTTAGATCCTGGATGGCTGCTGTGTTAATGTCTCTGTGCTGTGGGAGAGGAATTAACTCTGGTGCATCAGTGGGTCCCAGAGAGATGCATGTCCCTGCTTGTTTGGGCGTGGAGCCTGCTGTGCTGAAGGCACTCAGAACCCTCCCTGCAGCTCCCTGCCCTCCCCAGCTCCAGCTCCTGTTGGGCCAGGCATGGTTTCAGTGATGGATTCACAAGGCTGCTGTTTTCCCAGGAGCATAGCACATGGATATTGGTTGATGTAACCTCAGAGAAACCTTGGGAAGCAGTGAAGGATGCAGACATGGGCATTAAGTGACACTGGGTGCAGCCCAGAGTCTCACTCAGCACTTACTGTTGAGGTCCTCAGTGGGGATAAACTGGTCTGAATCCATCAGGTTCACTGCCACTGCAGGGACTGAGCCACACCATGAGAGCTGGTCCCAGATGGAGCTGGGGAGGTTGCAGACCATGAGAAATGTCTCTCATTCAGCTCATCTGGATGATGGAGTCTGTTGACTGTGCAAGTGGCTGCAAGCGAGGAAGTCCAGCAAAATCTCTTCATCTTCTCTTTAAGGCATGAGTGAGCTTTGGAAAGGCCTTTTCTGTTCTTCCCTGTCAAATGTGCTAGTTCTGCATTTCCATTACATCAATTATGTACACTGCAAATATTTGATTTCAGGGAAACGTGAAAAGAAAGGAAACTGCTTCTTCCTGTCTCAGGGTGGACTGGATGTGCATCAGAATAAAGGAGATGGGCAGAGAGCTGGGAAAGCAGCTTTTATGGCTTGTGGATGAAATGGCATGAATATGTACGAGACTGTAATTGGCTCCCACAGAGTAACCAAGCTGCCAGAAGGCCCAGGTGTCCTGGCTAATTGTTGTAGACAATTAATAACGCAGATTCTACTAATTCCATATCGAGCTGGGCAGCTCATTACAGGACCAGAGAGTGAGATTCTCTGCAAAAGCTGCTTGGAGATAGGAAGTGTTGGGGGATTCAGGCTTAGGGGCACAGAAGGTCACAACTGGGCTGGCGCTGATGTTGGCTCAAATGGCAGCAAAATCACAGGCACAGCAGGAGACAGTGACAGTCTGTCAGCTTTTGGCTGAGATCTGGAGCCACATGAGGGAGAGCTCTCACCCACTTGCTCCTCCTTGGAAACAGGAGCTGGGTAATGAGTCTGTGGGTTTAGTAAAGCCTAACAAATCACATCTTTATCCTGTGACCCAGCTTACATATAGACTTTTCTTCGTGGTAACATGAGTCCCATAAGTCAACAACATAATTTGACCCACTGTGTCCCATCCACAGATATATCTGCAAACTGCATGGCTAGTGGTGGTGAGATGCAGCTGCTTGAAGACCACTTGAGGCTTTCATGATAACCTGCCACTAACCACAAGTTTCCTTGGCAGGAACCACTAGTAATTTTAAGGAGGGGCTGTGGCAGCTGCCCAGTTTTGCCCTGCTCTGTGTCGCAGGGCTTGAATAGACACAGACAGAGTTTGTGGGAGGACTCATGCTGCCATCAGCCATGCTCTGCCTGCTGTGGGAATGCTGGCATCTGTCTCGAGGCAGACTGTTTTATAGGTATTCTGAGAAGTGATGAACCCTGGTTTTCAGAGCCTAAAAAAGCTCACTTTTGCTGGGTTTAATGCACTTGTCACAGCAGCATCCATCAGAAGCGAGCAGCACCTGGGGGAGGACAGCTCCTGGTACATGAGCACCTAAAAACTGGATGGTGCTCCAAGCCAGGACTTTGAAGGCAGCATGGGTCACATTACATCTAGAAGCAACTGATTTTTTACTGGAGTTCCAGCAAGCTCCTCCATTAGCTGCCTCTCCCTTCCCCTTCCTCCAGCATTCAGGTACTTGGGCTTGCAGGGGTTTTAACTGCACAACTTCAGGGACTGTTTCCTATTCCTATTTAATTTCTAATTAAATTAGAAATTAGAATTAATTTTTATTTTCTAATTTTTCTTTCTATTAATACTTTTCATGGAGGTTAAATATAAGGAAGTTCCTTCTCTGGAACTTTTCTATCCATCTTGCAGAAGTTCCATGGCAGAGATTACAGGTACCAGACCTATGCTGTAGAACTTTTTCTCTTCTGAGTATTCTCCTTCCTATACCCACATATTTCCCTGCTTTTTCACTTTCCTTCCTGTTCTTTTAGGCAGCTTCATTGTGGCAGAAGAGGTTCTGCAGTACCACAGTCCTGCCTCTGGCTGCAAGGGGTTCAGTGTTCCAGAGCCTGATGCTTGGGCTTGGATTACAAGGGGGATCCTGGAAGGGATCTTAGATGCCCTACTTTGAATCAGGGTTGTGTCAACTACACTGGATTCTTACAGATATCTAACTGACAGCAGTTCTTAAGTATAACTGCAGAGAAAAATAGGAAACAATTATAAATTAATGAATGTAGCAGACTGCTGACGGGCACTGGTGGAACTTTAATCTCAGGGCTGTATCAGAGTAAACACATCCATGCCACCCACCAGCTCTGGCCATTCTCACTGCTTTGCCATCTGTTGCAGGATGGCTGGATGAACAAAATTTCCATAATTTGCACAATGTCCTCATGTGAAGCACAGTAGGAAGGCTGCTGGTATTTTCTGATCTTATGGCTCTGAAGAGACAAAGCTGGACTTTCACTGTTGGGAGGAGGCCAGACCATTTCCCATGTAACTCTTTCTCTTTGCACTTTCAGAACTTGGAAGAAGTTTTCCAGAATTTTGTGAAATAGTCTTCATTTTTTCCCAGAGACAATGAATTTCCAAAGTGTCCCATGGACTGCAACTTCAGCAAAACAAAACTCTGCCAGCACCTGAGGCACTCAGGGAAGCAAAACAAACAAGTAAAACCCAAGCCACACACACTGCTTGAGCTTAATGCAAATAAATCACAGAAGTATCAAGTTCAGCTCTAAATCTCTCTCTCCATCTTCCTGTCTTTCAGACTGTTTCTTACCTAAGAATATTTTATCAATGTGCCAGTCTGGCTTCAGGTACTGTTTAGCTTTTTCCTGGCTGTGTATTGTCTGCCTGCTTCCCTGCTTATACTTCTCACTTTATTCTAATAATGCTGTGTTGGTAAATAAGAGCACACCACCAAAGGCAACTGCAAAAGATATTTCTCCAGCCCCATCCCTCAGGGGACACTTCTCTCCATCTTGAGGCACCAGGGGCTCTTTCACAGATATGTTTTTATTTTCAGCTACAGCCTGCACTGGTCCCCAGTTGCACACTGGAGGCAGCACAGCTGGACTGTCTGCACAGAGCCTGCAGTGGCTGCAGCCTCCAGCCATCTGAACAAGTTTGTTCCACACCCACACAGACCCACTGACTGCCATGAAGGGCTCTGCTGAACTAGTGCAGCCACAACAGCAAGAGCTGCCCTGTCAGAGCATGAAGCCACTGGTTTTGTCAAAAGGCAATCACATTTCCTGCCTGGGCTACTCAAACACACAAGTGGCCTCTTTTTATGGCTCCATCAGAAAGAATCACACCAGGTGATGGCTTCCTCTCCCACAGGTAGATCAGCCTCTCTCCCACACCAGCAGTTCAAGCAGGTTGATGTTCAGATGGAAAAGCCTGCACAAGGCAAAATGCAAAGCCTGAGAATAGATGGAGGGTTTTGATTGCACTTCATTTGCTCAGGGTGGGGGCTGAGTGTGGTGAAGGCAGATGACAGAAAGAGGAAACTGAACAAATAAATGGCATCTCAAATGCCTCCCACACCCTGGCTGTACAGAAGGAAGAAGGAGACTAGAGAAAAGCCAAGGTGGAAATAACCAGAGTGACTTATTCAAGATTCCAGAGTGAATCCTGGAGGTCCAGGAACAGAGGTGTCCACCAAACTGTGATGTGCCTCAGACTGTCCCCCCTTATAGATAGTTATTATTTATGTTTATACCATTAATAGTTTGAAGGAAATCTATCTATATCAAAATTTCACCTATTACTACGTTCAACTCTACTAGGCTCTGTTTAGTAAAGTCTGTTTAGGGACAGCTCTTTACCTGGAGGGCAGGAAGAATGGAATTAGGTGCTCTACAGGTGGATGTGAACAAGAACAGTTGAACAATTGATTGCAGAGGGATTTCTACAGGAAAATGAGGGGACCAGCTCTGTAGAAAGGCACAAGGGCAAAGATAAACTATGGAATAGGGGTAGGAAAAAGAGTGAGAAAGGTGAGCACTTTCTGCCACAGGAAGACCATTAAGAACAGGGCAACATTACCCTGCTGAGCCCTGCGGGAAAACAGCTGCTTTATCAGTTCTGCTGTCTTCTACCTCAGAGTGGCCTGTAGTGGATAACCTCACCAGGAGGTGCAGAAATGGCCTCACCTCTCCCCCTTCCCCTGTGTCCTCAATGACCACACTGCCACAGAGGAAGGGATGTGTTGTTCAGGGTCACACAGTGAGTCAGGGCAGAAGCCAGCTGGGGACAAGGGCTTCCCAAGTCCCTGGCCTGCATCCACTGTGCATCACTGGCATAGAGGCAGCTCTGCAAATCTCACATTCATTGCAATACAATAAAGCTTTGCTGCATGGATCTGGTTTTTTGGGAGTTTTTTACAATGTCTCTCAGAAAACCAAGACTGATTTGCATTTAAAAAACCACCAGTTACAGCTCAGGAAAATGCTATTCAGTAGATTATCTCCCAGTTTTTCTCTCACAGTTTTTTTTTTTGCCTGAAATATATTTTTGTCCTAATAGTGCAATACTTATTGCTAATGTTTGTGTTGTGAATATTCATTACATCCTGGGGCTTCAGCACTCCAATGGGAAGGAGAGCACAGGAGGCACTGCAGTCCTGATACTCCTACGCTCCACAGACACAGGGTAGAGGCATCAGGGAGAGAAGCTTGTTTGGCTGGGCTGTGAGCTCTAGGATACTAATGCAGTCTGGAAGCCTTTGGGGAACACTGGTGAAACTCCATTAAATGGTGCACTGAAAGCCTTTTCAGCAAATAACTTCCATAAAACCATTAGCTTCTCTTAACTGCAAGGAAAAAGCTCCACACACAGCAGGATTTAGGACACACTCTGTCTCTCTTTACACCTATTTCTTGCTCTAGGGCAGTCTGCAGAAGGACCTCTCTTTCCCAGTGAGATTCAGGACTGGACATATTCTTCCTGCCCTCAAAACTGTGGTGTTTTACCTGTCAGCAGTGGTGATTTAGGTTTCCACAAGTGAATTTATGCAGAAGAGCCCTGCTCCCATGCATGCCTGAGCAGGGACAGCTTCCCAAAGCAGCGTGGGCTGCAGCTGCTTGCAGGGCTGGGACACACTTCCCTTCTCCTGATGTGGCTGGAAGCTCCTGAGCTCACTTGCTGTTCAGATGGTGCCATCTGGCTCTCAGGAAATATATGAGAAATGTTATGCACTAAAAGAAGGGGCTGGCTGTGTGCCTTCACCTCTGCTCTTTGGGGAAGCTATTGTTTCTACATCTGGGAAATATTTAACAGAATCTTTGAGTACTAGTGTTGCCTGAGTAAGAAAATAACAGGCTGGCAGTTAGAATTCAGGCCTCAGTCAGTGGTAATTAGAAGATATTTTGCTTGGTGAGGTCAGGGCTGAGGTTTACAAAAATACACAACACGAAGAAAGACATAAGAATGTGGCTTTGTTCATTTTATGGACAGATAGGAAATACCCCTTTCCTTGATGCGAACATCCATCAAGCAGGATGTTTGGGTTAGGAAAGATGAAAAGAAAAGGTCTCAATTCTGTGATAGGAAGACATAGGAAAAAATAGCTGAGGAAAGTTTCTAAAAAGAGCATTTTTCCCCACTCCCCATTCTTTTTATCTGAAAAATCACTTTATCTGCAATTCAGCATCCTTCAGGATCCCCAAGGAGCTGAGGGGACTGAGGAGGCACCTGCAGATACTCCTGGGAGACTTTGCTGGCAGCTGATGGAAAAGAACTTCTCTGGCTTTGGGGCTATTGCCCTTTCTTCCTGGGTTTGTCCATAAATTTCTCTTCACATTGTTAAGCTTACTGGCGTGTTCAGTTTTCCTTTGAGATCCTTTTCCATGTACCTACAGTTATGCATGTCACCCTGTTGTGGCTTGACTCTGGCCAAACAGCAGGCACCCAC
>VWYI01028963.1:0-27095 GCA_013399455.1 Anthoscopus minutus
GTTCGTCCTGGGTTTCCTAGAGTACACGTGAATTCTCGTGGAATGGAATAAAAATCGGAACCTGAAACCCAGAACGGTCTTTTGCATCTTGCCTTCGCCTCTTCCGGTGTCTGCAGAGAGGAACATTCAGGAGGTAAAAGCTGGCTTTTCCAACTTGCAAGGGGAGTTTTCTCACTCACTGCAGCCCCGACCGCAGCCTGCCTGGACTTGCCGGACCATGTGGTCCTGGCTTAGTGGCAGTCGTTGAGAAGCCGAGAGACCAGGCCAAAGCACCCGGGGAGAGTGAGGAACCCCAACAGATATTGAGAGATGCATCATGAAGTTAAAGAGGCAAAATAGCAAAATGTGAACTTCTGGAAAGTCACTGATTTAATGTGTTGTGCTTTGAGCGAAATAACTTCAGAATAATAAGAGAAACAATTGCCCAGGTATATTAATTGAATATACCTAGGCCTGGGAGGTCCAGTCGAAAAGAATAATCTAAAGATAGATGAAAGGGAGATGCACTAAGACACATTTGCTCTCCTTAAACCATTTCAAAATAGGAAATAAAATCAGTAGGATCCAATTCAGGAAAAAATATATTTATATAACAGGTTGTGAGTATTGGCATTCTCTATTCTGATTTTGCATAAATTTATGTAGATGAGTAACAAAAAGAAATGAAGAAAATAGTATAAAAAATCCTTTCTTTATGGTTATAAGGTTAGGCAGGAAAACTTTGTAGCTGATGGGCAGAGTGAACTTTTTCGTTTCCTTTTTTCCTTTTCTTTTTTCATTTCCCTTTTTTCCTTTTTTCATTTCCCTTTTTTCCTTTTCTTTTTTCATTTCCCTTTTTTCCTTTTCATTTTCTCCTTTTTTTCCTTTTCTCCCTTTCCTTTTCTCCTTCTCCTTCTCCTTCTCCTTCTCCTTCTCCTTCTCCTTCTCCTTCTCCTTCTCCTTCTCCTTCTCCTTCTCCTTCTCCTTCTCCTTCTCCTTCTCCTTCTCCTTCTCCTTCTCCTTCTCCTTCTCCTTCTCCTTCTCCTTCTCCTTCTCCTTCTCCTTCTCCTTCTCCTTCTCCTTCTCCTTCTCCTTCTCCTTCTCCTTCTCCTTCTCCTTCTCCTTCTCCTTCTCCTTCTCCTTCTCCTTCTCCTTCTCCTTCTCCTTCTCCTTCTCCTTCTCCTTCTCCTTCTCCTTCTCCTTCTCCTTCTCCTTCTCCTTCTCCTTCTCCTTCTCCTTCTCCTTCTCCTTCTCCTTCTCCTTCTCCTTCTCCTTCTCCTTCTCCTTCTCCTTCTCCTTCTCCTTCTCCTTCTCCTTCTCCTTCTCCTTCTCCTTCTCCTTCTCCTNCCTCTCCTCATTATTTTCTTCTTTTTTGGTCAAATAACTTTTTAATCTTTTTAGTATTATTTCATTGGACAACATAAATTTCTCCTGTGTGTGGATTGATTAGTCTAAGAGTCTGCCTTGGTACAGGGAAAACTACAGAGAATTTGCACACTGAGTGACCTGAGAGCTCTATGGAGGGCTCAAATACGGAACTGGGATTCCCTTCAGGTTCTTTCAACAGCCAGATGTTTCCTATGGTTTGAGTTTTATGTCTATATGCAACTAGAAAATGAATATTTAAAATAAAATATGCTGGGACTGCTCCATTAGTCCAGCAACTTGATGCTGCATAGTCAGGACTGTCCATGGAGCAGGGAAAAGCACAAGATGTCACTAACTGGACTTGGAATCTTTTAACACTGACAGTAATTCAAATGTTCCTGGAAACAGTTTTGAGCAGACTTTTATTTTTATAACCAGTTACTTATACTGATAGCTGGTTTAATTATTTGTGGCTGTATGTATGAGGAACATTGCTAGCAGGAAGAAGCAGTGCTTCCAATATTAATGCAAGCACTAAACATTTTTAAATGTCATGTTTATAAGTTATAAAGCAGTTTCTAAGATATCCACATTCCTCTGATTTCCATCAGCTGAAGTCACTGGGTATGTTTCCAGTTAGCTGAAACTGCAGTGGGAGTTGCATTTCCAATCTAAAGAGATAAATCTGCAGCTGTTAATATCAAATCATATCTCATTATATTTGCAGGGATAATAAGACATGGATGGCTGGCTGGTGCAGCCTGAGAAGTATGTTAGCTTTCAGTGTCTTTGGCAGCAGTTAAATGGGGATGAACAGCATCAGAAGGGGAATTTTGCACAACTTGGGAAAAATACTTGTCATGAAGAAAAAAGTTAATTCCTCATTAATCAGATCTGCCTACAGTTAAGGAAGTGTCACCTAAGTGTGTTTTGATTTCTGCTGTGATCCTAACTTGCTGAAGATCCTAACTTGCAAAACAGAAGTAATTGGATTTGTGCTCAAAGGCAAAGCAATGAGTTGGAATGTGCTTTATGAGTGACCTTTGTGGGGATTGCCCTGTGCATCTCCATGTGGTGCCTGTCACCACTAAGTGGCTGCAGACTCAAGGTTGTTTCACCAGGCACACACAGGAATTGTTTTGTATGTGTCTTATATGCTGTGGATCATGCACACTATTGCAGGGAGCAATAGCCTGGAATTAGGGAATTATCCAGGGGCCTCTCTGCACTGATCACTGAGGTTGTATAGTCTGAAGGTCCAAACTAAAATCCATTTCTTAATGTGCTATCCCAAGACTGAGATTAGGATTTCCCAGATGAGGGAATGAACCACACTCTGGCCATTGCTCTGGCTGCTTTCGGGGAGTGTTCTCTAATTCCAACAAGAAAAGCTGTCCAAGGAACTGGCTTCCCTGGGAAGTCCATGGGAAACCCACAGTGCATCTTACTGTTATTGTACTATCACCTAGTGAACCTTAAGCAAAGCAGACATTAACCATTAAACTCGGGTTTTGATAAGCTCTGCTGTGACAATGGGATGGGAAATCATATTCAAATCCATGCATGAAGTCCCAAATAAAGCAGAATAGGGTTATCATAACCTTATGTAAGGTCTGTGAAAACAAACACTTAAATTTCTCAATTTAGCTCCTGCTTACCCTTCACTGGAAGCCCCAGAAATTCCTGGACTTGGACTTACTCTTGTCAAGTTCTTGTTATTATTCTTGGAAGAAATATTTGTCTTTCTAATCTTTCACTAAAGAAACTTAGATATTTTATGTAGAATCCTTATAAGGTCATTGACTTTCGCCATAGAAAATTCTGATAGTATTGAATAAGCATATGAAACTCAGGAGTCAAAAGTGGAGTAGCAAATTCCCGGAAACTGATATGCCAAAGAAATGGAGAATGTTGATGGTATAAGGAGTTCTGATGAAAATAAAAAAGAAAAGAAGAAAACTGCTGCATTCTGTGTCCTTTTCATTTTGCAATGACTAAAATGGATGAAGATTAAATGACAATTAGGGCATGGAGGGCTTAACTGCTGTCAAGTTAAAAAACAAAAAAAAGAATGAAGAGTCACTAATGTATATGACCAGAATTTTTTGCCAGTGGTTTATGTTCAAACATTTAGTGTCATGTTTTGAGCTCGCTGGAAACGTGGCTCTAAAGATTTCAGTACTCTAAAATATGTGTGATGTGCCTGGTGTTGTGTAGGAAGGCTGTGTTTACATCCAGTTTCCTTAGAAATCCAAAGAAACATTTATAGCATAGAATTCCTACTGGATTCTTTCAGTTCAGGAAAGGAATAGCAATGTTTAACTGAATTTCATCCCTGTTACCATTATTTTTGGGAAATACATAAATAGTGATTCCTGAAGGCAACACCTTCTCTTACTTTTCCTGGCTTCCATTCCTTGAGACTCAAACATCATTGAAAAACTGGAATACTACACTCCTGTAGAGATGGTTTGGCCAAATCCCAGTAGGATAAGGCAGATTTTTAGCAAAAAGAGGAAGAATGAGAAAGAAATTATTATGTACTGCTAAAGGCAATGCCTAGTGGTTTTGATAAACAAAAGTTAGAGCTGCTAATTGCCAAGGGAGCACCTGTAATTTAGGCTTTGAAAAGATGATAAACCATAGGAAAGTAATTTGGAAGCAAACAAACAAATCTGGTAACATAATATCTGGAAAGTATTTTAAACTGCTTATCATTCAGCTGTGCAGAATAGATGTCTAATCTCTCCCAGTGCTGCTGCTAAAGATTTAGATGATTTTGCACAAACCTTTTCTGAGTCTTTAAAGACATCCAATTTAGTGAAGAGCAAATGATTTGTGGTGGGAGAAAAAAATCATTTTAGCCAAGTTTCCAAAATTTGTGTTATTGGTGGACAGACATCAGAACAGGACTCTTGGGACAGATCTTGCTTGTCCCCTTCACCCCAACCCCTTCATTCAAAGCCTCAGGAAATTTAACGAAGACAAACTTCCTTGTGGGATAGAATCATGGAATGGTTTGGGTTGGGCGGAACCTTAAAGCTCATCTTGTTCTACCTGCTGCCATGGGCAGGGACACCTTCCACTATCCCAGGCTGCTCAGAACTCCATCCAACCTGGCCTTGGACACTTCCAGGGGTCCAGGGGCAGCCACAGCAAAGAAAATTCTAGTTGGACACAGAGGAAAACTTGTCATGATGAGAGCTGCTTGGAGCAGGACCCAGAGAGCTCAGGCTCCATCCTCAGAGCTTTTCAAAACTTGTCTGGGCAAGGCCCTAGATAACACGATGCTGCTTTGAAGCTGTCTCTGCTTTGAGTGGGAGGTCGGACTGGATGATTTCTGGAGCCTCCTGCCAGCATAAATGGTTAACCATTCTCTCATTCTAAGTGAGCAACATCAGAGTGAATCCATGGGCTTTGATTTCAAAAGGAGTCTTATCATTTAGAGGCTGCTGGCAGCTGATTTGATCCATCTTTCTCTCAGCAGACACATAACCAGTTTATGGCAAATCTTCTCATTTAAATTATGAGTTGCATCTATCCCAGCATTGTCAATGCTAAGTGTTAAATCTAATTAGTGGAATTTTACAGGGGAGTTTTAAGAGACTATGAAAAATGAGATTTTTTTCCAAGTGCCCTCTAGAAATATCACATTTATTTCCATCATGGTGCAGGTTATAAAAAGTGACAGGTAGTGGAAAACACATCAGCCTTGCACTTATTTTTCAGCGCATCAGCTTATTTAGGCTAATGAACTATTAAGGCTCATTTGTAGGATAGTTTTGTTATCGTTGTCCACATTTTTGAAATCTCCACATGAGCTTTTATCCAGGATTGATTTTTCTCTTCCCTTTGACTTTAAAACTGTCTTTGCCTCAGTGTTGTGGTAGTTTGGCAGCTTTGGGCATCCCCAGTCTTTTCCCCATTTTTTTCAGAAATGTCAGCACTGATTTATTAATTTACTCTGAAGATATTGGGAATTTCAGTCTTCCCTTAAATTCTTTATTTTAATTCTCCATAGATGGATTTTCTTCTTGTATGCCAGGTTGTAATCCTGCTAATGTACTGTTTGGTTTCCTTTGAGGTTCCCTCATTATTATATGATTGCTACTGTGTTTTGCCATGATAGAACTCCTGGCAACCCCAGTAATGCATTTTTGCATCGTTTGTTTTGTTTTTTATACTGACATTCTTAAAATGTGAAATCAATAGACCAGTAGGTGCAATGCCTTATGGATGCTCACACAAGTTATTCCACAATAAGAGTAATATTCCTTCTTTTTGTCTTGTCACGGCTTGCATTTCTCATTAATGTTCTATTACAATACCTGTAAATTATTCCAGTTCAATGTTCAAATGCCAGTAATTCTTTGTAGTTAATTTTGAATAATTATATATAACTTCAATAACTTGTGGTGAAAAAAAAGAGAGTTCTATCTGTAAATCAGACCAGACACAATGGCCTGAGAATATCACCAGTAAATTGTGACTTTCTCCAGTCAATGTTCAGTGCTTACTTCACTGTTCAAAAGTGTAACCATTTCTGTTGACATTGCACAAAATATAGTATTTGTTTTCTGTCTCCACAATCTGAAGATGATCTTTCTTTTGCTGTGCAATATTGCTCTGTATATTTTAGACACAGATCTTCTGAGAAAAGCAGACTAATACAGTTGCAAGAGAAGATAATTTGCTTAGTACGGGGGTCAGTGGCCCAGCTAAAGGTTTACCCATACTCCCCTGAAGGGAAGAGAGCCTTTAGGAGCTACCTGTCCAGCACACTTTTCAGTTAATTCTGTGTTTATTATTGGTTGTCCCCTTTTGATGTGCCCTGACCTGACGGAGTTAAAAATTTAGCTCCCAGTATCCTCCTTGGCATTTGTATCAGAGATTTCTTGGAGGACAGAGCTGGAATTAAACCTCCGAAAGGAATCAGATGTGAATCTCTATCTCTTTCTTCTATTCACTTTAACAGCTGTTATCACTCAAACAGCCTTGTTCAAGGCTAGAGCTGACATCTCTATTGCCACCAAAGAGATTTGGGGTCCCAGCCCCCATCTCCTCCTGGCGATCAAGAGCTTAGTGCATTAAATAAATTTTTAAAAAGTGCCAAACCATACCCTTGTTCAGGACTTTTGACTAGAATTCAACTTAACTTACATTATTATGATCTCTATTAAAATAAATATTTAATAAGCAAAACTAAGTTGAGCATTTCTAAATATAACTTTGGGCTTTTTATTTTCTCTGGCAAAAGAGGAAAGTGTTTGGCAAGAGTTCTCAAATGGATAACTAAGCAGTGTCTTATTTTAGTGCCAAGGGCATCCTAAGGAGCTTGGCCAAAATGATTGAAACAGAACCTGGGGAAACAGGAGGACAAGTCAGCTCTTCTTGGCCCCTGCTTGAAGGGGAAGCTTTCCTTAGTGACTGCAAAGAAAAGTAACAGATGTTGGTTTGGTTTTTGGGGTTGGGTTTTTTAGTTTCTCTTCATATTATTTGAAACTGTCTGGAATTCACAGAGTCCCTGTGTATTTCTCTGGGGCAGGGGAGGAGATAAAGAGAGGAAATGTAGGAGTTTGAAACATTTGTTTTAAACTTTCTTTTTTAAATGAAAATGAAATTCCCAATGTTTTGTTTTTACATTTCGTATTTGATTGCAGTATAATGACGACGATTGAGAGGACTTTATAATGTGTCAATTGATAGAAATGATGGCAGTAAAAGGGGTCTTAACTCCTTGTCTTGGATGATGCCACTTGTGCATGGGGTTTTTGCCTGCTGATATCATCCATGCTCAAAAGCAGATTCTTTAGTGAAACTTTATGAAGTTCACAAGAAAAACTCTTTTAAAAATCACACTATTCTGTATAGTGAAATGATTTCTACTTCTTTCCTATGAGTTTTTCATCTAAAGGATGGGCAGTGTTTAAAAATCAATGGTAACAGGAGGAATTTTTGTGATGCTTATGAATAAAGATGGAGGGCAAGCAGTTGAGAAACGCTTCCACTCATGAAAAATAGTTTTATTTGGGTTTCAAATCCTGCCAGTACTACAGGAATACTCTGAGACATCCTGTGAAAGTAGATCTGTTAACACACTGGAAAATCAGGACAACAAAGAATGTAGCTACTATTTTTTGACAGGGTACACCTTCATTTTCTATTGTTCCCTCCCTGATAGTAATAAACAGAGGAAAAAAAACCCTTTACAAGTGACAAGATTGCATGGAAATCAGGATTCATATAGTTGATTTACATTATGTTAACATTTTAAAGCAAATGTGGGCTACGTATTCTCTGCTAGAAAGCAGCCAAAAATAGAGGCCTTTCTACTACACCTTTCTACATGAATTAGGTGGCGACTCTGACATGAATTGTTTCCCCCAGTACTTTGTATGTCAATGATCATTTATATCTGAAACTCCTCACTGTGGCTTTGCAGTTGAGAAGTCTCTATTAATAAAATAAATTTTAAAAAATCAAAAAGCAGTATTATTAATTGAATTTTATTTTGGATTTTTACTGTGCTGTTCATACCACTCATTTGTTTCAGTGTAGATTCTTATTGTCTAGACTTAGATGGAAAGAGACACTTTCAAAGTTTGGATGTAAAAGGAGCTTTTCTTTACCATATGCTGTGCCCTGGTGAGCAAGGAATTGCCTTGGGAGAATGCAAGTGAGGATGCTTCTCCCTTTTCTTTGGATTGGCATGCATTTGGAGGAGGTGTTCCTTGTCCTCTAGTGAAATCAGGAATACACCAGGACTACAGCAGTTGTCTATTCTTCCTTTAGCCCCAAAGTTCACACCCACTGTTTCCCCACAGGCTGATCTGCTGGCACAATGAAAATGCAGAACTTCAAGATTAAAATAAGGAGAAAGTCCTTTGGTTTAAATTTTAATCTTCATCTAAGAGAAGAACTAATGACACTGAAAACATCTATAATGCAGGGAGAAATTGGAAAAGCTTCCTTGCACGTGTCTATTAGTGCTCTGCTTTATGACTGAGGAAGAAATTTGTCACAGAAACAGACACAGAATCCCTCACCACATTTTATCCTTGATTCAAAAGCTATGGCTACTTATCTCAATAGAAGATAATCTCTGGTAATTTTTGTGTAGTGAATCAGTATGTTTAACAAATGAATGATCTGCTAATTATTCCAAATATTACAATATTAATATTGTCTTTTTTTTTAACATATCTATTCAGAGTTGTCTGAAGAATTTCTTAGACTGATTTAAAAATTAATTTGTGTTGGATTTATGTAGACTTCTGAGCAGGTGAGGATACAAGCTAAGAATGTTTGCAGGAACAGCAGTTTTAGATAAAAACTGAGAATGGAAATGAAATATGAATTTTAAGTTATAGCAAGCAGAGGGGAAAATTAGATATCCACAGCAGAAACAAGATTCTAATTTATTTAGAGACAGAAATATAACATGAACAAATGCTTAATCAAATTAGCTCACATTTATAACATCATAATTGAAATAATAAAAATAATTTATTTTTTAATAACTTTAAATAACACTGGTTAAGGACCACAAATTTGCTATAGAAAGAAGGCAGATTAAGAGAATTAATTAGAGAACACTGTGATCTAATCCAGTATTCTGAAAGTGTGGGATAATCTGTCACCTAAACTTACTTTAAAACTAATTCAGTTGTATATAGCTGCAATAAGGCATCAGGGAACAGTAAGAAAAAATGCAAATAGGTTGGTTTGCCTTCATTTAAGGTGATTAAGGATTATTTTTTTATCATTCATAGTTACAGAAAGCAGCATAAGGGATGGAATGATTGATTTGAGTTGGCTCAAATCAAAACAGGAAGGTGACCAGGGCAGGGCTTTTCAATTATTCTTTTAATTTGGACTTGAAGCCAAGTTTCACAGGATTTCAGCTTGGGGGTTTCCCTGTCAGAAAATAAAAGCAGTGTGAGCATGAACAGAATAAAAAAGCAGTAAGTTTATTGTCAGTAGTAAATTATTTTTTTATTAATATTATGAAGTTTGTCTAATTTTCAAATTTGCTGCAGAATTGAGCATTAACTACATAATTTATTCATCTGAAGGCACAGGAAAACTATTTCTGTCCAAGCTCACAGTGCCTGCTCACAACGCAGTTCTTGCTGCTGGCAGAAGAGAATAGAAAGATAGAAACAATTCCATGTTTTTTTAAGATTTTTTTTCTACTGCATTTTATCTTACAATTTAGAATTGAAAGCAAAGCATTTCTGCAAGTTTAATTTTTATATATAAAATCGATAGGATCTTATTGCTTCCATGTACATGTATGATGATTATTATTCCTTTTATAAATACAGATCAGTATATAAGGTGACAGATTCCCTAGGAGTACATTAAATTTATAACGTTTCACATTGTCATTACACTAACTGTCAAAATAATAGCTTCCATTTCTGTTCTGTTCTCATTACCACCTTCAGTGAGATTTGTAATTTTAGAGACTCATATATTCAAAGAATATGGGGAATACACTATACACTGTGACCTTTTCAATATTCCATAACTGCTTTGCTGAAAATTATACTTATCTTCCTTGTTTACTTCTCTTCTCTTTCCTGTATTAATTGTGTGGGGAAGACTTGAAATGGGTGACCTTTCCAGAGTTTTGTATTTCCATTGGCCAAAAGATACATCAAAGATGTATCTTACATAGCACAGCGTACTTAACAACACAATGTTCTCTTTGCTTAGAACAAGTAACACAGAAAATTTTTGAGTTCGCTGAAAATGAAGGGTATGCAAGGAACAGCATTTTATTTCAAAAATGTTCCCATTGACGATAAAAAGAGTATCTGTAATACATCATTTTCAGAAAGTCCAACTGCCTGCATAATATGCCTTTATAGATATTCCTGACACTTAATTTGAGAGATTTTTGCGTCCAAATCTCTTTTGAATTCATGTATATTTTTCTGCCTGCATAGTACTTGTCTCTCTTTTTGTTTTAGTATTGAAATGGGAATGGTGAACCATACTCATTTCATGTCTCTTATTCATCAGTACTGAGAGCATCAGGGTGATATTTTCCATCCCAGCAATCCTTTAAGGTTAGTGACTTGGAAGCATTCTGTAAATGCTAAACGTCTGTTAGGCTTTAACCTGGGAAAGAACTGCATTTAATCTGCTTGTTCTACTTGTGCTGTGCACTCTGATGATACTGGGTATGCGAAACGTCAGTCCAGATTGGTGGGAGTTGTGTTTGTTCTTTTATTGTAATTTGTTGGTATTAAAAGGAGTGGAAAGGGTATGGAGGGGAAAAAAAACCTCTCAGCAAAGGGGTGAAAGGAAGACTTAAACTGTGTGCATAATCTTGACAAGGAGCACAGAGAGTTTAAATCTTAGCTTTCATGAGGGATGGCAAACTGAGCACACTTCCCTTAACCACCCTCTGGGCAACTCTGTGTGGTGGTGGTGAGAGTGTCTATAGTGGTATAAAGAAATAATGTATTTATGATTGATTATTGTCATCCTGAGACCCCACCATGGACACTTCTTTAATGTCTGGTGCCCCAACATTAAAAGGACATGGAACTGTTGGAACAGTCCAGAGGAGACCATGGAGATGCTGAGGGAACTGGAGCACCTCCCCTGTGGAGAGGCTGGGAGAGCTGGGGCTGCTCAGCCTGGAGAGGAGAAGGTTGTGTGGAGACCTCACAGCTCCTTCCAGGGTCTGAGGGGCTGCAGGGAAACCAGAGAGGGACAAAAAAAGCCTGTTCTCCTCCAGTTGTAGTGGGATGCAGCAGTGACAGTGCCCACAGCATTCCTGGAGCTGCCATCAAGGCAGATGCCATGTGAGATGCCACCCATCCCGCCAGGCTGTTCCAGACATTTCTTACCCATTCTCTGAGCAGCACCTGTAGCCCTTGTATGGGTAAAAGAGGGCATTTAGGATGGACAGCTGCTGTGGGAATGCATCAAGAGGAGAGATTCCCATCTGTTCCAACAATGAAAATTGTTTTTGAACTCATAAAAGTCCTTCTTTAGAGCCAGACTCGAGCAGCTCCTTTTGTTAGAACATGGATACTTTAATTTCCAGGCATCACCTGAGATACACATATGTGTATGCTACAAAAACTTACACAGGTTCCCTGTTTTAATACTGATTTTAAATGACTATAACTTCATGTATCTCCTTTATAATATTTTGAGGACTTAATTGCTATGTTATGGCAATGCTTATCAACAAGCACTGAAAAGCTTTAATTACTTTGTACTTTAGTTAGTTATGAATGCATGCAAAATTTAGCTATTTCCCCAGAAGCAAATGAATTCCACATTTATTATGTTACATAAAAGTTATGGAATGATTTAAAACAATTAAGCTAAAGGCTATTTTATTTGGGGTCTAGCTCATCTAAATGATGCATAAAATTAATCCCAGAAAAAATATTTCATATGAAACTGCTCTATGAGAAAGAAGCATTAGGATCTTCTCAGAAGGATTTTTTATAGGAAATGTATCTTATGGTAGTGAGATGCAGGTATATTATGTAAACCAACAGTGTTGTAGTGGGGTCTTAATTTCTCAAATTAAACTAATCAAACAAAACTATCATCAAGAAGAACGAGAAATTCAGAAGTGTTTTTGAAGCATAAGAAGAGAATGTAATTAGGAAATTTGAATAGAAATTTGGGAAATCAGAAAAAGAATGAAGGTAATAAGAAAAGGCAAGAGGAAAAATCAAAAAGAAACAAGTTCTCAAAATTAGCTTTGATAAATTAGCAATCAAGTTTTGCTATTGCAATGATAGTTATTGTCTGTTGCCTGTTCAAAGCAACTTAAGAGCCTTCTACCCAGGATTAGTGTTGTACCACTGATTGTCACAGGATCAAATACTGCCAACTGTTTTCCAAGGGAATTTATTGATAACTATCACTGAGAATTCCTTGCATAAGTGATGTGAGGACAGAGGAATTATTCCGTATGTCAGAGCTACATTAAGAATCCCACGGATTAATAATTAAAGCCACATATTAAACACTTTGGTCAGATGGACAAAATGATAGAATTTGATGGGTGGAGAATACAGGAAATGAAGGAGATCAAAGTAGTTTCAGGATTATGTGGGATGAGTGAATGAGTGAATGAATGAGTGAAGGACTGGTAAAGTTAAGCACTTCAGTGTCTTAGTGACTTTGTCTCCATTTAAGCTTGTTATATATGGAAATGATAATAATGGAATCATATGATAGTTTGGCTTGGAAGGATGCCTCCCACTATCTCAGGCTGCTCCCAGCCCCAATGTCCAACCTGGCCTTGGACACTGCCAGGGATCCAGGGGCAGCCCCAGCTGCTCTGGACACCCTGTGCCAGGGCCTGCTGACCTTCTCAGGGAACAATTCCTTCCCAATATCCCATATAACCCTGCCCTCTGGCAATGAGAGCCATTCCTCCTTCTCCTGTCACTCCAGACCCTTGTAAATAGTCTATCTCCATCTTTCTTGTCATATCCCTTCAGGATATAACAGAAGAGTATAATCTGGAACATCTCACTGCAGTAGTTTTCCAGGAGTGGGCTGAGAAGCTCAACTGGCAATGACAGACACACTGAAAGCTCTCAGAGTTTTTAACATTTTATAGACCCCCAGGAGTGTGACTGTGCTGAGGAATAGATGGAGTTTCAGTACATAAGGAACAGATTTTTATTCCAAGACTTCCTAAAGACAGGCTTAGTTACCACTGCATTGAAAAGGATGGAGTTCTATGAAGTTCCATAAACAACAGATGATTCCAAAACTTCATAAAGCAATATTCTTAATGTATGCAGTTCCAATGCCACAAGAGAGTACTTGCCATCTTTTCTTTCCCTGAAAAAAGGGTTCCTCGGAAACCAGGTTAACCCAGTGAGGATGCTGAAGCTTTATTTGGGCTGACTTGGGGGCTGGAACACAGCTCCTCATTGCAGTGTCTCATCAGCTTCACAAGCTCCTTGTTCCAAAGGTAGTGTGGAATGTGAGAGGTCTCAAATTCTATCACACTCTAGAAAGGAAAACTTTCCAGTGGTCATTTTTGTATAAAGAAAAATGATCCCCTGAGTCCCAAAACCTCCCAGTCTAGGAAGTAGAAATTATTTACAGTTTTCTCTCTCCTGAAGGTATCACATATCTATCTCTTGAAAAGCAAACTACACATCATGAAGTCCAGGCATCATGGATAAATCTGACTTTCATGGCAAATGGAGAAGAATTTGATTGTAGGAAAGATCTGAGTTTCAGAATTCTGCCTGAAATTTAGGCAGTGGTCTCAGAAACAATTTCTTGTATCCTACCACCACAGATTTTGAAGGCTTGGAAGAGATCATGTACTTTTTATTTAGAACTTACATGGAAAGTGGCCAACTCTGAAAATTTGCTCCATCAGGTGGTATGAAAATTAATTTCAGAAAGTTCAGAGAATTTCATGGAAGAAATCTTTAGTAACTCAGTGTGTGCTCTTAGTTGATATAAACAACAATGCTGTGAGAAAAACAAGGAAATATTGGTGTACTCAGTCATTCTGATTTTATCTTGCTTTATTACAATCTACAAAAGGCAATCTTAAATGATAATATTATTTAGTTAATGAAAGCTCCATGAAAAAAGTACATTTCTCTGCATAACATTGATTTTCTTTTCTTCTCATTGGAATGTTGATTTCTGAAACAAATGTCCAGGGAGCCAGCATGTGCTGTTTTCCAGCAGAACACAGCATCTGGCTGCCCACCAAAATAGGGAGATAAACTGCTGAGTTTATTACAAACACCAGAAACTCTAGGAGGTAGAAGCATTAAATATATGTTGGTTTATCATTGTCCTCAAGATACAAAGAGATCAAGACAGACCTCTGTGAAATTTATGTGGATGTCAGTGGGACAATGACTTTTGTATTTATTTTAACTTTTTTGTAAAAAAAAATTTAATAAGGTTAAATTTATATTTCCTAGGAAACTTTGAAGTAAAAATATTCTCCTCTGAGAAATTCGGCTGTATCTACAATCAAAATAAAATTCTAAGGAATACATAACAAAAATAACATAGTTGAGTTTTAGAAGACCTTTTTCTTATGAGGCAAATGTAACCTCAAAACTTCTTCAAAGAGGCTGGAGTGCATTTGAGCAAAGGGAATATGGAGTTCATGTAAATACTACAGTTCTTCAGACATTTCTGTCATTGTTTAAGTGTCTCTTCTTCTTTTTTTTCCTCCCAGGCCTCCAGGCATCTCTGCCTCAAGGGACACCTTCTCTCTGTGAGTGTCTCTGACTCTGACTCTGTGGGACACCCTGTGGTCCTCCCTCCTTGGTCCACACAGGAGAGCAGAGATGGGCAGGGCAGCACCACCAATGTGTGTGTGCCAATCACTTTTATCAACTTTCCATGTAGTTTTTCCCCTTTTTATCACAGACATGCTGAATGGCAGTAGCTGGAAGATGACCAGCTAATTCATGGGAGTGTCATGATCCGCTAGTACAAATGGGGGTTGTGATGGTTCATTTTACTGATCTCAGAGTGCAAAAGGACACACAGCAAAGGGGACTTTTAGTTTAGTCACAGCAGTGCACTTTTATTGAGTGCCAACAACAATTATGTGACAGAAGAGAGAGAGAGAGATATAACTAAAACAAAATAAAGGAGAGAGTGAGAAGGGTAGGTATAGCTACCAACAGAGAAATGAAATCCTCGTGGTCCAGCCAATAGATTCATCTTCATTCTGTGGGGGATCACCAAAGTTGCCTCAGAAAGTTACATTTTTATAGTCTTTCTCTAAAGCGAGTGGCATCTGGCCAAGAGGTGGGGAGATTCACAGGCTGTTGTGATGAGACCTGCTGCTCTGTGAGGCAGCTGTAAGTGCACAGAGAAAGCTGGTATTTGCCAGTCCCTGCTTGAAGCAGTGTACAGTGGCAGCACAGCAGCACACCTGCAAACAGTCACTTGGCAAGCATCACCTCAACCAGGCCAGAACTCCACTTGGGTCTTAGTCTCTGTCCTTACGATGGTTGTGACACAAATGGAGGAAACTTCAGGACGTCTCTTACAGGCAGTTATTCCCAGTTGCCATGAATACAGGGATGAGTGCAATTTCTGGCTCTGGAGGTTTCCAGGGGTTGTAAGTATTGCTCACTCCAGGACTGGGGAAATGGTAACAATGCCGGGAAACCTTTCTTATGAATAAAAAATATAATAGGTTCCTTAAAACCCTGAAATCCTTTGTTTCACTTATACCGAGGTCTTTTTATATGGTGAGATCCTGTCCTAAATTAAGTTCTGTCCAGTGTAAGGCAGCAATGGCAACATTGTTTGACCTGAAGATAAAGGATTGGTCTGTGAGAATCATGGAATGGTTTGGGCTGGGACGGTCCTTAAAGCCCATCCAGTGCCACTCCTGCCATGGCAGGGACACCTCCCACTGTCTCAGGCAGCTCCAACCTGGCCTTGGGCACTGCCAGGGATCCAGGGGCAGCCCCAGCTGCTCTGGGCACCTGTGCCAGGGCCTGCCCACCCTGCCAGGGTTCCTGTCCAATATCCCATCTGATACTATTTTCTGTCAGTATGAACCTGTTCCTCCTTATCCTGTCACTTCATGCTCTCATAAATCATCTCCCTAAGAAAGTTTCATCTTCAAGCTTGAGGAGCTGGTCTTGGATGACCCTTTGTGCTTCTGGGGATAATGTAAAGTGCAGAACACAAAAGTTCAGTGTAGTAGAAGTTGTGAAAGGTCTTTTTTTTTTTTTTTTACAGGAAAATTTTCTGGATCTCCAAATGCTGTTGTAAATATCACTGTACATAAGCACATTAATGATCAAATATTAGATTACCCTTTTGTGATATTTTCTCAGCTTTAATTTTCATTTAATTGAAACTATTAGTAGAGCTGTAACATTTAGAAAAATGGCTGCTGTAAGGTCAGGTGCTGTTTATCCAAAAGTACATATTTGTCCAGCAAGCTAATATTTTTAAGATATTGTAATATTAGCCACCCTATATACATTTTCTCAGAGATTGTGCTGGGGTGGGGCTTCTAAAGCTTTTAAAAAAATATTGCAAAAAATTATTACAAAGAGATTTTTAATAATGGAATTTGCAGGGCCATAATATTGGCTGATATAATTTTTTCAGCTTTCCAGCTGAAAGACAAGTTTGAGTAACATTTAATATAAAGTTAGTACATTCTTTTTTGTAAATACTTTGTGCCTCAGTTTTCCTTTTATGAGATATTCAGTTCTTATGTAGCTACTGATTCTCTTTATTTTCTGAATATAAATTTTTAAATTAGTCCCAAGTTAATTTCAAGATATTTAAAGCACTCATTCTAAAAATTATCAGTCTTTAATTATATAGGTTACAGTGCTGTTAAAACATCTTGTTCTAGTCCTTCACATGTAAAATATATATATGTATGTGAAATGTAAATTTTGAATTGTTTACCTTGAAATTTTCTACAGTTTTATACGTGTCTACTTTTTTTTCCTTTTTGCCAATATACATAGGATCCAGCCACACTCTTTGTTCCTTAAGGTATATAACCATCCTTTGCTTAGAAAGTCTGCCAGATCAGAAGAATTAATCAGAAATCCTTCTGTTTTCCCAGATAGTTATATGAAGCTACTTGTCGAGGTCCTATTGGATGACTCTTTTTCTGCCACACTGAGAACACTGTGAACAGCACTTTTTTTTTCAGAAATACTTTTCTGCTAACATATCATAGCTGGGAAAGGATTTATTAGGTAATTTTGACTTTATCCTGACTTTAGAGGATTATTTTCTATAATTTATCATCCAGTATAATCCATTAATCTTGTCACTTTTCTACTTTTTTTTTTCTTTTAAGTATCAGATCTTTCAAATCCTGTTTATTTTCCTGTTGCTCATAAACCGTTTTCCTCAGAGGTTTATAGAGAGTACATTCGATGATATTGGGAGGGAAACTTTACCTTATCAATGGGTGTAGTAAGGTTCATGTAAGTCTGAAAAATGCTCTCGGGATTCTTTCCATTGTTGGGAATAAGTGAATGGGAATTCTGTATTCCCTTTTTTCACCTAGTGTGGGAATATCTTTATGCCAGTATAGACACATTTATAGCTTAACTGCTGGCATTAGTAGAAAAACCCAGTTGTTTCCAAAAAGTAACAAGCTTGATATAAATTCAAGCAGTATAAATTCAGTTAAAACCCATAGAAGTGATTAGACATTAAAAAGTCCCTTCAAAATACTTTTATGCCTTTCAATTATTCAGGAAATCTTGTAGGCACAACTTTGCTGGGGCTCCATTAGCTGCAACTTGTCTGCTTTTGGTACCTCCTTCTTGAGGGATATTTTGCTCTGGGAATCTAAATGAAAAATGTAGCTTTTAGGAGGACTGTCTTACATAATGTTTTTCCTTAATTTAAATAATTCCTAGCATAAGAAGATTGGTCTCTTGAGTAAAGTCTTTCTACTTCAAGCAGGAGATATTTCTGCGTCCTGCTGAAATGAGTGATTTTCTTTGCTTTTAAGCATTTACCAACAATCTGAGTAGAATTAGCTCCTACAGGCACATACTTGAAATACCATAATAATGTTTCCTTAGCCTCTTGTTTTTGTGAAATGAGAGAGAAGATTTTTTTTCTTTATTCTGTCTACTAGGTTACTCATCCCAAGGTTAAAGTCTGGGAAAAATATGCAATTACCATTCATTTATTATATTTGTAATGCTCCTCTAAAACAATTAATTTATCTTTTTAGTTGGAGTGGTCTGAATTGAAGCAGCTACTGAGATTTATGTGGACCTTTGATGTTGTAATCAGAATTATTTTCTGAAGGCTGATTTTCATTATTATAAAATTTTCTGGACTGTGTTCCTCCTTGTAAATCCACAAAAACCTTGAAATACAAGATGTGCCTTCCTGTTGAATTTTACTTCTTATGTTTTAAGTAATTGTTGAATATATGTGTGTTCATAATGCTAAAAATTAAGAAAATTGGCCAGAATTCCCCTCCGAGTGGAGTTTTAAAATTTCTTGTTATCTACAAGAGAAATTGGTAAGCAGCAACAATGAGAAATAATCACCACAAATAATTGGAAATATCATGAATAGAGTCAGGTTAATTAAGAGTAAGAAGAATTGTATTTTGAGTTTGGGGACTGCAGGGACCTTTGAGAGAGCTAGGGAAATTTGGGACCTTTAACTGATGTCATAAATATGAAATCACTGAACACTGGGTTCAAAATGCTTTCATCTGACCCTGCATAATTTAATTTAATTTAATTTAATTTAATTTAATTTCATTTCATTTCATTTCATTTCATCAAATCCCTGGTGGATTGATGGAGACTCTTTTATTTGCTTAAAGGTCTTCTCACACTGTCACAAAAGCCTGGGCCTATTGAAAGTTATTTTATACTGATTTTTTCTAAAGCCTCTGATTTTTTTAGCTCAACTGACACTTCAGCCAGCAATAGATTGGGTTTGGATTTATTTTCCCTTCAACTGACGTTCTTCTGATGTAATTAGAAGCAAAACAGAGATATGTAGATATTTGTAAGCACTTTACAGGTTATGTTTTTAGCTTCACTAAACCAGTTCCACACCTGTGGTTTCACACATGCTGCCCTAGCCCCCAGCTCATTGGGCTGTGCCTCTGACCTTTCTGATTTATGGAAGTCTGAACTTCATTTTCTGTGCTCAGCAGTCTATTTAGCTCAGCCAACCCATGGGAGCGGGGAGATGCCAGAAGAGGCAGCAAAAAGGGGTTTTGATAAATGGTTTTTCAGGCATGTGCATGTTTAGTTGAGAGAAAAGGAGAGTGGCTGATACTGTCAGGTAACTTGCTTAATTACCTGAGAAGTGAAGGGTGGCAACTATGATGGGAATTTTCCAAAAAGTGATATCTGAGTATCTTTGAACTTAAAAATGTGATATTTCTACCAGGCAAATTAATTCAAGGATAGGAGTAGTGGACACATAGGTAGATATGATATGACTTGGAAAAAAATGGTATAGATCTCTAGAGAAAGTTTCTTCTGTATTTTCCGTAGCCAAAATTTTAATGAAAAGTGTGTTGATACTTGTAATAGCTTTATATTTACTAATAAAGCAAAGCATTTAAATGTTTTGAAGTTGGTTATTTATTGTGATATAAGCAACACAGAAATTGACAGGTACCAATTTGTTGAGTGTTGTGATTCAAGGAGGAATATGGGAGGATTCCAGCTCTTTCCACTGCTTTTTATTTATGATTTCAGTAATTTCCCAGCATAAATTGTTATTTATGTAATTTGGAAATTTTTAAGAACTTGCAGCAGTAAATCTGTTGATTAAAGTAACACCCAGTAGTGTAAGTCACTTTTACAGGGATAGATATTGAGCCTGTTAGCCTCTACAAATCTGTGGTACTTGTAACATGCTCCTTAATGATTACTAACATGAAAGAAATTTGAATACAAATTTGTATATTAGACTTGTCAGCTGAAGGGAAAACAAGGACTGGTAATACCCAAGTAGAGATGCCAAAATAACAGCAAGTTACCTAATCTGCAGGTTACTCGTTCAATTTTTTTCAGTTGCTGTGATCTGAGGTTTTTGTTTAGCTAAAAGGGTAAATGGATACAAACCTCATGAAAGCTAAAAAGCAGCTATGCTGTCCTCCAGTGACTGGGGCAGCCAAACTGCTCAGTTTGCTAAATCTGCTTTTGTTTTTGACCAGTCTCAATGTCTTTCTATGGGAATCTGTGGGATTGCTCCTAATTTATAACAGCAGTGATGAGAAGGTTAGATGGGTTTACTATGGACAGCGTGATCCAGTTTTCACAGAATCACAAATAATTTAGGTTGGAAAAGCCCTCTCAGCCCATGGAATCTCAGCTGTGCCCAGTCCCTACCTTATCCCCAGCCCAGAGCTCTGAGTGCCACCTCCAGCACTTCCAGGGACACCTCCAGGGATGGGGACTCCAAACCTCCCTGGGCAGCCCCTGCCAAGCCCTGACCACCCCTTCCATGGAGAAATTCCTCCTGGAGTCCACCCTGGGCCTGCCCTGGCCCAGCCTGAGGCTGTTCCCTCTCCTCCTGTCCCTGTTCCCTGGGAGCAGAGCCCAACTCCTCCAGCTGTTCCCCCTGTCAGGAGTTGTGCAGAGCCAGAAGTTCCCCCTGAGCCTCCTTTGCTCCAGGCTGAGCCCCTTTCCAGCTCCCTCAGCCCCTCCTGGGGCTCCAGCCCCTTCCCAGCTCTACTTCCTGCCCAGGACATGCTCCAGCCCTTCAAGGTCTCTCTGGCCAGGAGGGGCCCAGAACTGGACACAGCCCTTGAGGGACATCAGCAGTGACAGCACCAGGGACAATCACTGCTCTGATAAGGATGCCACTAAACAAATTGGATGCCTTTGGTTTTGTTTGATCATTTATTATTAATGTAGTTTTCTTATGTAACACATTATGTATCAGTTTATTATTTAATTTATTATGAAAAGGAACATGCTCATTTCCCTTTTGCTGAGAAGCAGGGAAAAAGGCAGCCTTTTGCCTTCACAGGAAGTCCATTCTTCATTTTCACCTTGTAGTCACGTTAAAAAGTGTTATTTTCTCATTGGCTTTTACAAGATTTAGAGAAATGGATTCATCCTGCAGATATCTGTACAAGGTGCTGGGTCTGTTCTGTGGCTTTGCACAGTGTGAACTCTGGGGTGAACTGGGGAGAGATCTCATTCTGCATCAGCTACTTGCCAGTATCTCCCTGATTTTTCCTGCAGGCAGCCTTGAGTAATTTATGACAATTTATCCGCCTGGCAAGAGCAGGATGGCTCACCTCAGGTACTTGCTCTCATGTCCCAGGAAGGTGTTTCCAGGTTTGGGACATGTTGAGTTCCTGATGGAGCTCAAGAGCATCCTCTGGCTGCTATTGCTTCTTCTTGACCCTTTAAATCAATTCTGCTCCTAGGTACACTGATATTATCCATTGATCTTCCCCTCAGCTTCCTGCTGCAGTGCACAAAACTCCTTTTGGAGTTGTTAATGTAGTTATTGACGTATTGATCACATCTTTTCCTCCAAGTTGATAAATTTAAAATGCTTTAGCCAAAAAACAGAGTACAGTTTATGTGCTCAAGACTTAAATTCTATCCGTTTTTGGTTTACTGTGAATGTGTCATAATGCAGATCACAGAGTAAACTTGTCCTTTTAACAGAACTTTGCCAAATTAATTCTGTATGACTGCAGTGATCCAAAAAGAGGTTTTCTGTTTGTTTTAATTACATTTCTTTGCCTGTAGGAGTTAACATATGGATCTATACCTAAACTACAAATATCAAAGCATATAAAAGCCATCTTTTTTTTTGTTTGTTTGTTTTTTAGCTGATTTTATCTCACTGTTTTAAAAAAAAAATTATTTTAGTGGAACTTCATAGAGGCATAGAATGATTTGGGTTGGGAGGGACCTGAAGACAAAAATCTTGCTGAGACAAAATTAGAAGAAATGAAAAATCCTGAAGGATATTTTTTGGTATCTGGAAATTCGGTGGACAGTTAAAATATGCACATTATTTTAAGAGCTGACTCATTCCTATGTGATATTGAGCAAAACTAACCTGGAATTTATAATCTTGGGCATCCAATTTAATAAAAAATAATAATAATTTAAAATTCGGTTATGTTCCCCAAGCATCCTAATTCTGAAATAAAAAAATAAATGTATTAATTTTTATTTAAGAAGCCATCAAATCTTGCTATAGGATCCTTGTCCTCTGACTAGGACCCAGTTAACACATTTCTGCAAGAGATACAGAACTTGAGAAGTTACAACCTGTGTAAGGCCAAAGCAATGGTGTGAGTATCTCTGCTTGCTGAATGACAGGTGAACTTAAGATTGATTAGGTTTATCTATTCAAATTTCTCTGTATGATATACCATAAAGGCAAATTAGTGGAGGATTCTACCATGAAAATGCTGTCTGGATTTCTCAAATATTTATTTTCATCTTCTATTGTATTCCTTTTTTTCCCCCTTGTTCCTTGAAAAATATTTTTTCTCCATCTTTATCAATAAGAATAGTAAATCAGTTCAGAAATTTATTGATAGAGCTGTAAAATTAAATTCCACTTTCCTCTCTAATTCAGTTACATTTTATTTTGCCTTTCACTTATCCAAAACATGTCATAAAACATGAAGTATGCATATATTTTCCAACCTTTCATTTAAATTATAAAATTCTTCTGGAATTCTTCAAGAAAGAAAGCATTATAAACCTTACAACTGCATATATTTTACTGATATATATGTACAATATATGTATGTATTAATTCACAAGTTTACTTCAGCTTCACATATGATCTGGGATGTCAGTGGGAGAGTGATTCAGGAGAGGGTTTTTTTGGGAATATGGAATGAGAGGTTTCCTGTCTGAGGTGGTGGGATATGAGTGTGCAACAGGGCCAAAGTCATGAGATCACACTGCCCTCAGCAATTCCAAGTTTGTTATTGTTGTTTGTTGTTATTTGTTAAATGCCTTGGCTCTTCCTGTACTGATTCAATTTTGCTGCAGTGTAGCAGTGAGCACTGGGAGCTGTACACCATGTGAACTTGAACTGGTTCAGGTGCCTGCCTGTGGGAGACAATACTCCCAGCAGGAGTGGTTCAATACACCACAACAGCCACATGGAACTGGCTCTTTATGCCCCTTCAAGATGCACTGTATTACTCTAGGCTATGCATGCCTAAGGTCTCCTTAAATTTTTGATGTGGAAAATGGAACCAATTTTATGTTGAACATGTCACACCTATGCTATCCATTTTTCTCTCCTTCTACACAGAACCTCTTGTTTTCTCAGTTTTTTTCCTTAGGTATTTTTAGTCAACATTCCAGCAGAGTGATTGTTCAGTAAATAGCAGTGTTTGTCAGTTTATGCTGACATTCTTTTATGTGCACACACCCATAAAGATCCCTTGCTAAAATATCTCCCATTTTCCAAATGTCCAGCAAGGTTGATTGATTATTCTGGTTTGAGAGCAAAACCATTGAGAGACTCCCAGTCAGAAATCCATTTATTAGAAAAAGGGAAAAATAGAAAAAAAACAAAGAAAACCACAAAGTCAGAATACAATCTGACACCCTGTTGGTCGGGGTGTTGGTAGCAGTCTCGTTGGAACAGTGGCTGCAGTCCTCCTGGAGTAGCAGCTGTGGCTCTGTTGAAGCAGAGATCCTTTAGAAAGGTGCAGCCCTCTGCTGAAGGTCCAGTGGTGATAAGTGGGCCTGGCTATTCTCTGGAAGTCCAGTGAAGAAAGGCTGCTTGGTGTCCCAAATCTCATGTTTTTATCCTGGTAGAGGAGCTTGGCTCCTCCCCCTGGATGGAGCATTTTCCAATGGGATGATGTAAATTTATCAGTGACCTCAATGGCCTATTAGCAGAAAACCCCTCCCTGGAGGGAGGATGGGTTGTGGGAGCGATAAGGGTTCCTTATCAGCTGCCTTATCAACAGAAGATTACATCACCCCCGCTCCATCCCAGTTCCAACAGATGGTGATAGAATAACACACNGGATGATGTAAATTTATCAGTGACCTCAATGGCCTATTAGCAGAAAACCCCTCCCTGGAGGGAGGATGGGTTGTGGGAGCGATAAGGGTTCCTTATCAGCTGCCTTATCAACAGAAGATTACATCACCCCCGCTCCATCCCAGTTCCAACAGATGGTGATAGAATAACACACCTTTGATTACATTTTGCACTGCAGCCCATGACATTGATTAACCTAGATAAATCCATCTCAGTAAGAGTTTAAAATTTTAATAGAATAGTTCATAATGTTCTCAGAATGAAACCAAGAAATAGACAACAGTGCTCATGGCATAAATCTTCAGAAGGGTTTTCATCCTTTGAAACATATTTTTAAATTTTCCCATGGTCTCCTACTGCATTCTGCTCAACTTCCCAGCATCCAGACCACTGCTGAATGGAGCATTTAGCCATTTTAGACAGCGCAAAATTCCATCAGCCAACAATGTCTATGACTGGAATGTCTGATTATTTTAATTCTTAGCCTTGGCTTCCCATAAATCCAACTTCATCAATCAGCCCAGAGCTCTGAGTGCTACCTCCAGTCGCATTCCATGGACGCCTCCATAGATGGGGACAACACCTTCCTAAGAGGTTTCAATTCACCTTTTAACATCGCCTCTGTGACAATAAATATTGATAATAATGAAAACTGCATCTAAACTGCAAGAAATAATATTTATTGTCTTCACAGATGAGCTTCTGTCCATGCTTCATGTGATATGTTGCAGCTCTTTTGGGGCAAACTGAGGTTTGTTCCTATTCTGTATTACTTCAAATATGCTGCTGCTTTGCAGTCTTGAAGGTTAAGGATTCAGCCTCTGTTGGAGAAGCTAAAATTGAGAAATCCTATAAATATAATATTTCAGCAAAAGATTCTGAGAATATGAAACCTCTGGACAAAATAGAAATGAAAGTCAGTTTTGAAATATAAGCCATTGATGCTGATTGACAAAACCCAGGCCAGACAAGAATCTGAGGAATGTGAATTCAGATAGGATAATAGAGTCACTCTTATCGGCTGTATGTAAAATCCTCTGGTTTTCGTGTTATATGTTAACCAACATATAACTGTAAACATATTAGTGTAAACTAGGATATCCATTATAGAAAAGGATATAATGTATTTAAGAAGAACCTTGGTCTCTTTTTGCTGGCCCTCTCTGGCCTCTTCCTATTTCTTCCTTCTCCTCACCCTCCCATGCTCAAGTGCTCAACCCCTCCTTTCCACTCTGTCCCTGAGCACATGCTCACAGCTGATGCTGGCTGGCAGCCTCAAAATGCAGCTCTGTCCTTGTTAACAATAAACCATCTTTCCCCTGAGCTGCTTGGTGTGGCTAGAGAGCCTGTAGAGTCCCTGGAGAATCTCATGCAACTGCAATAGCAACCACTACAGATACCCGGCTCTCTAACTCCTACAAGCCTCCCTTCACCTTCTGGGTTTTTTTAAAGTTCCTGTTGGGCTGAGATCTGGTATGCCAAGTTTCATCCTGAAGCAAAATTTTATGTCTGAGTTAAAAATACACAGGTAAACCCAACAGGAATTGTCTCACATATTATAATAGGCAAAAAAGGTATTTAATAAACTTTTACTTTTTTATTTTTGTGCTGCTATCTACTCTCCCCTGAAGGAGCAGGAGTTAGGCCTTAAGGTCAAACAGGTGCAGCATAGATCTATATTCCTTTATGTTTCCATGTATCTTTCTGCCTCTCTTCTGCTGAAAGTTTCAGCTCTATTGCTCAGATTTTGGGGACTTATAACAAGAGTTGTTTGCTATATTTTTAGTTTAGGGAAGACCCAGTAGTAATTCTGATATTTATGAGGAATGTAAAGGATATCTGCTGATTGTGTATAAATATTTTCAGTATCTGGCTCATTCAGGAGGAACATTTCATTTTTCCAGTGTGTTATTATTATCCTCAATTGTGTAACTTTATGGAGTCATGGCACAAGTCACAACATCAAATTATTTTGAAACATTGTGATTTTTTTTTCTCCTTCTTTTTTAATTTTTGTTTCTTTTCCCCTCTGTCATTTAGAATTTGTAGACAGGTGATGTTCCCATTGAAATCATGAGCAGAGATATTAATGTTCCAAGCATTGCAGCAATGAGTGTCCAGGCCTTCTACATTGTGCTTGACATGTCCCGAAAGAGGAACTGGACAAAGTTTATGTCAATAGCTGTCAATAAAGCAGTGAGATTATGGTAAATCAGGGCTTCTAGAAGAACTCTTCCTTAATTATAGATCGTATTTCTGAGCTGATGATACAAAGATGTTGTCCTAACAAGGGGCAGGACTTGCACTGGGGCTACTGGGGTCAGCCCCCCAGAAAAATATGTGATTCTTTGAGAGTTATAAGCCTAGCATACATGGAGACATTGGATATGCTTCCCGCAAGCCCAGCACAATTGCATACCTGATGGGGAGTTATGAACTAATGACTGAAGCTCCCTCGTGCCCAGGAAACAGAGATCTCAACCTAAAGACAATAAATTTGCTCCTAGTTTTAAGTACTGAGGAGGAGACTTTAGTTATCTGACCAGCCTGCTCTGCCTTTCAGCAGTTGTGCAATCAGGCATGAAATTATCTCAGCTATAAATCTGAGTGCCTTGAAAAAGTTTAGTCTGGTATTGTTTTTCACTGTGTCAAAATGGGTTGGTCTGTTCACAGCATAGCAGCAGGGTTTCTGAAGTATTCTGCTGCTCCTCCCATGGAGCAGAGGGTGAAATCCTTATGGATGATACTGGGAGTAGGTGCAGTCCATGGTCTCTGCCTAAAATTAACTTTATATAATCCCAGAATGGTTTGGGTTGGAAGGGACCTTATCCAGTTCCACCTGGGCAGGGACACCTTCCACTGTCCCAGGCTGCTCCCAGCCCCAATGTCCAGCCTAGCTCTGGACACTTCAAGGGATCCAGGGGCAGCCACAGCTTCTCTGGGCACCCTGTGCCAGGGCCTGCCCACCCTCCCAGGAACAATTCCTTCCCAGTATCCCATCTAAATGCACTCTGCAAGTTTGATATTGGCCTTGGAAAACTATGAGTGAACTGGTTTCTGTTGCTTCAAAATACCTACAGAACTGATTGCAGAAAGTGATTCTGCTAATGAATTCACCTTGTGTAATACTTCTAAGGATTTAGTCCACTGAAGTCCATTATCTGATCAAAACCTGTTGCAGTGTGTGACTTTAGATTCACGTGTTTTAGATTTCCCCAAGT
>VWYI01028964.1:2413-29938 GCA_013399455.1 Anthoscopus minutus
GGGGGGGGGAGGGCTGAGGTCTGATTCCAGCTAGCTTGGGACGCCAGGCTTTTAACAACCCCAATAAGGACAAAAGCAAAAGACAAGAAACGCTCTCTCCCTCGAGACCAAAAGTCCCACAGTTTATTGTAGAACAACTCACGTGGTGTCCAGGAGGAGAAAGAGGAGAAACCCACGGAGAGAGGGTGGGGAGAGGTCACGGCCAATAACACACCTGATGGGAGGAGCAAAGGGGAGGGAGTCTCAGGTAATCCATCGCCATAGTCTTGCGGGAGAGGGGGAGAGGGGTGTATAGGACAAACTACCTGATAAAACAAAACCACCCAGTGCAAAATAATAACTAAACAAACTATTCAGTACAGTACAACATAAATAGATCTTCCTCAGATAAAAGTGCCAAATATAACATCCCTAGGTCTCTAGTGGCTTATGTTAAAAATGAGACCAGACTCCTGTAGAAGAGTGATTTCAGCATTTATTTTAATAAAAATAAAAGACCTAAAGCATTGGGGCCCATGGTCCGAGCAGGCGCATTTCCGTCGAGGATGTTGCAGTGGTGGCGCTTGGGTCCTCTTGAGTAGGCGTGTCTTGTCTTCACAGCTTCCTCAGGTGAGATGTTCCTTTTTATCCTGTTTTTTGTCCTTCTGGATTGGTTTCTTGTTAGGATCCTTTCATTTGCATGAAGGTTTAAGGCACTTAATTGACCCACTATAGATGTTGTTTAGGCTGGCTCATTTCACTGGGCGGTGGTGCACTTTTCTTTCTTGTAATATGGTATGTTGAGTACCGTGTTTCTTATAACTACCCTTTTAATCCCTTTTACAATATAATTACCAAACTAACAGTACATGCTTAACAATTATTTTACAACCGTTTATAATCTATTTTAACAGCTCAGGACTGCTCTTATTTCTTGTTGCCTGAAGATGGTTGTCAACCAGACTTATAAGAACTTTCATATATTCTTCACCTGGAACTCTTGCTGCTGACTTGTTATTCACAGGAGCTTTTAAAATTTTATGTTAGATTTCTTAGCAATGAATTTTAGGAGACTTTTAAAATCTTTTATATCCAAGCTTTGTGCCTCAAGAGTGACTTCAAGAGACTTTTTTGCAAAGTCTCGTTTAAAAACCTTCTGTGAGGTGGTTGAAGTGGTTTCAATGGGTTTTTTTCCTCCTCTTTGTATGGCAGGTTGCACTCCTAGGAAGTGTGGAAGAGCTGTGACAGATGCTGTAATCACAAGAGAAGAAGCTGAAAGAATTCGTAGGTAATTTTTCTTTTAGTTCTAACTTTTAAAATACAGACTTTAATGACATTGTTCCAGTCAGGTGTAGGATGGGTGAGCAGGATGGGTTAGATTGATTAAAACATGGAAGTTTTGTTACTAAAGCCGTTTTCCATTTTTACTGTAGTGAGGGCAGTTCCTTCACACAGAATCTGCCTGGCTCTGAGGGATATAAGCACTTCGCAGGAAGTAAGGAAAACAAATTAAATAACTTTTAAAGGATTTTCACTTGGCCTCCATTTAGCCCTTAAAAGCAGAACAAAACAATGTAAGCCTTGCAGTGATGTCTCTGTCGGGGTAATCACCAGCTGCTGCTGACCCCGAAGTCCTCTGTGAAGGGGCTGTTTTTTTGATATTTTTGGAATTTGTGGATGGGAGCTGAAAGCTTAGAAATGTGCTGCAACACAAATACTTCGTTTTCATGACAATCTGTAAGGTTCTGTTTCAAATAAATGGGAGCTGCTATAACTCAATTGGGTTATACCTGATGCATTAAGTACCACTCTCTGAAGAGTTACATGTTGTAAATAAGGACATTAAAGGACAAAGTAATAAGGCTTAAGTTCTCATCTGAGATTATTGTTTTGCCTGCAGAATAGCAGAGAAAGGACTGTCCTTGGGAGGATCTGATGGAGGGGTGAGCAGTGTCCTGTTACTTTCTGCATTCTTTTACTGTCAAACCAAGATTATAAATGCATTTTTGGGGGCTGAGGTGACGAAATGGAGATTTTTCCTCTGTTTAGACTTGAAAAACAGATTTCAAAAGCTATTTCCCTATTATTACTGCCTTTTTTTTTTGTTTGTTTTGTTTTAAGGGAAGGTGGAGGGAGAGGAAGATGATTCTCTCTCACTGCAGTAAAATAAATCTCTTGCAAATCTGATGTCTGTGGAGAGGTCTGGGCTCTGAGCCAAGCCTTCTCACGTGTTTCCTCATCTGTAAAGGTGAGGAAGCTCTTGTGTGCTCTTAATCCCTAGGAAAAGGTTCACGAAAAAGGTGTAATGTTGTACTCAGCACTTAACCAAAATAATGGATAAAAACTGAAAGATGTTAGAGACAAGAACTCACTGGAGTTTCTGGGAAATTGAAGTTGTAAGGGTCATAGAATGGTTTGGGTTGGCAGGGACCTTGCAGATCATGCAGTCCCACCCCCTGCCATGGTAGGGACACTTCCCACTATCCTAGGTTGCTCCAAGCTCTGTCCAGCATGGCCTTGGACACTTCCAAGGATCCAGGGGCAGCCACAGCTCCTCTGGGCACCCTGTGCCAGGGCCTCACTGTTCTCACAGAACCATATTCAGGAGAAGCCTTTAAATACACTCTCCCAGTTTCTTTTATACCTCCTTCTCCTGTCTTGCCTTTTTCCTCCTCCTTTCTCCATGTGCCAGCCCATATTCCCAGTGTCAGGGTGCAAATAGTTTCCTGGCAGTGCTATCCTGGCTCTCAAATACCATTGGATTCTGCTGGATGTGTGCTGATGGGCTTTAGATGAAACTGTACTAGTTTGAGCCTTTCATCTTTTCCAGTCTCTTACCCGCAGAGCATAAAGAATATTTCAAGCCTGACTCCATTCAGCTATGTGTGTATGCTCCCAAGCTTCCAGCCACTTGAAGCAGGTCAGGCTTGTTGCTTTAAATTTCTTTGGCTTTAGAGTGTTTGGATAATTCTATCCAATTATGTCGGCTGTATGACTAATTTTTCCTTTAAAATACCTCACAATTATATTACTGTTTAATTATTTTTAATTCTTTAACCACTTTGTTTGCTTTGCTATTCTAAATAAAACTTCTATAGGTTTCTATTTGGATTCAGACTGCATTTTTTTGCCTGGAGTTTCCTCTTAACCCCTTTGTAAAAAACATGTCTTAGTTTCTTTTTTTTGGTTTTTTTTGCCTGCTATAGCTGTTATCTTTTGAATTCTCAAACAGGGATTTGTGTCTGTGTGTCTAAATATAATTTATTAATTTAAAGGTCTAAACTTGCAGTTTGTGACTTTATCAATTTTCTCCTCCCTTTGTTTGCTACCCTTCTTTGGAGTGCTGCAGCATAGCACCAAAACTTGTTTTCCATTCCATCTTTTTATGTTGAGAAAGTCTTGACAAACATTTGAATTATTGAGGTCTCCCAGGGATCATGCCCCAGTTGTCATGCTGAGCTTTCTCATCTTCCTTTGTAACTTTCCTGGATTTATATTTATTTATGCAGACACACAGAGAGTGAATCTGGAGGTGACATAATAATTTTCTGGTCTAACTTCCAGCAGAATTCAAACAGGAATATCTTCTTCACCAGCAAGCTACTTTCCCTTGTACATCTGTCTCTCTCATTTTGTACTCTGTTCCTTATTCACAGAATGGGAATTGCATTAGTTGTCTTGATGTTTGCCTCAGCTTTTTTCTTCTTCATATAGATAATGATACTTTCCTTGTCAACCTTCTGTGATGTAATTCTTCCCTCCCTGATACTTTTCTGCATGTCACCCCTGCTAGTATGAACACTTCAGTCCTCACTCATTGACTCATGTCTTGTAGGTGTTGCCATCATACCAACTCTCTGGTGTAAATGAGACAACTCATTTACTATCACACCTTTTTTGTATTTCTTTCAAAGCTGCAGAAAAGAAATCCCTTGGTGAGCCAGTCAGCTGCAGTCTGTGTCCTGACTTCCAGCAGAACTAGCAAGAGCAGCCGCCCAGACCTCCCTTTGCAGGGGAAAATTAAATTGTTTAATGACTGGGAGAAGCAAACAAACTGTGTGATGCCAAAGAAGAGGTTCTGCTGTGAGCCCTCCAGCCCAGTGGTTCTGCAGGCTTATCCCTTGTTCTGCTTTCAGCCCTTCCAGCCAAAATCTGAAGTCCTCAAAATGCTGCCAGCTCTGCCTTTCCCTGTACAGAATCCCTGTCCTATCTCATACCTCTACTGCAGGCTTCAGAGTTCTCCGTCCTAATGAGGCTCCTGATAGTGCATAGGAAACACATACTCAGGAGTGAAAGATGTACTTGGCAGCATCTTCCACCTTCCTTCCAGCTCTGTTTTGATGTGATTATCTTGGCTGAGCTCCAGGAAGCTGGAGAGGAACTGGTTGTGTCCAGTCTGTGTCTGGTGTAAATTTGTGCTGGACTCTGCAGCAAAATATTTCTAGTTTAACTTCCCCAACTGTATGCTGAACCTCGTCCAGGCTGGCTGAGGTGTAATTCAGGCTGGTTACCCTCGTGTTTCCTCATTAATCAGTGTAATTGAGAAGGCATTTCTCTAGGATCAGAACCCTTATCTGTCTGCTCGTGCTTCAAGGAGGGAAGGGTGTTTGAAGATGGGATTGTTCTGAAGAGCATGTGCAAGGCTGCCTGCAGTAACACTACATTTAGTGTGCCCATGTATAACTTCCATTCTTTTCGGGGTGTTTTCCCTGTTGGAGGGACCTGAGATCCAGTTCCGGCTAGCTGAGGACCCCAGGTTTAACAACCCCAACAAGGACAAAGGCAAAAGACAAGAAACGCACTCTCTCTCAGGACCAAAAGTCCTACAGTTTATTGCAGAACAACTCACATGGCGTCCTGGAGAAAAGGAGGAGAGAGAGAGGGGTCCAGGCCCTCTGAGATAAACCCAGGGAGAGGGGGTGGGGAGAGGTCATAGCCAATGACACCTGAAGGGAGGGGAGAAGGGAGGAGACATCTCAGGTAGCCCATCACCATGGTCTGGGGAAGAGGTGTATGGGATAAACCAAACCACTAGTACGAAATAATAACTAGACAAACTATTCTGTGCAATGCAACACATTCTCATCCCTCTTCTCAGCTGGAGTGTGTGAGCATTCCTACAGGAGCACTGGGATAGAGTTTGGAAGTGATGAGTTAAGGTTTTCTCATTTTTCTCTGGATAATGTGGCTGCTGCTTGCTTTTGTTAAAAATATATAATACTTGCTTTTCACAAAATTTTTGCAAGAGTGTTGTATATATATATATTGTAATTTTTCTATAGTTCTTATGTTAACTAAACTTAGACATAGTAATGGAATAGCTGACAGTTGTGCTTGAACTGTCTGCTTGGCTGAGATAACATTCAGTGGACAGCTGATGGGGCCCTGCTGCTGACGCACCAAGTATCGTTACCTACCAGCTGTGGAATGAGTGGACCAAGGCCCAGATCAAAAGGTGGTAAGAAGAGGATTAAAACCACAAGCCAAGAAACACACATGCTCTAAAAAGGCGGACCCAAGGAGTGGCCATGCTATAAACAGTTCTTGGAAAATGCAAAATAATTAGAAGAAACCTTTTAGAAATGGTATATAGAGGGGTCTTTTTGAGGCAGCAGGTGTGCTCTTGGCAGAGTGCCAAGGCACCTGACTGTATTTAACTCTTTGCTTTATCTTTGTCTCCTAATTGTCTTTTACTAAACTTTTAAAATTATACTAAAAAGGTGAACCTCATTTATCACACTTTCAAAGTATCATGTAAAACTTTTTACAGGTTGGAGGAACTGGTGTCGATATGAACATGTATTTAATGGTTGGCAATCCCTTCTAGTGAGGAACAAAGACAGGGTCTGTCAGGCTTTCCAAGATGGGAATATTGATCCTTTTTGCCATAAGCTGAGAAGTGCTGCGTACTTGAATATTCCTTTTTAATTCTTTTAGCAGTAAGAGGGTGGAGAATATGGATCTAACAGTAGTGAAGGTCCAGAAGAACATGCTTATGCTTTTTATTTTTTTAAGAAAGTTCTATTTCACTTCTGTAGAGAGTTCTGTAAACCAGTATATGGGGGTAGTTCTGTCAAACAAGTCTCGGAAATAGAGATATGGGTGTGTGTTTGCATCTTTACACAAACTTTGTAGCCCTTTAAGCCTGGGAACACTGTCCTGGACTGCCAACTGGCCCTTGGTCAGAGAGCAGGACTTGCAGTAACCAAGATTTTATTCTCAGTGTCAGAAATGATGCTGAAAGTGTTTAATATTCTGAAATGACAGAGGCCAAAAGAAATGTGTTCCTCTTTCTTTCCCAGGTAGCTGTTAAACAAAGAGCTCTGAGCTCATGTGTAAACAAATCGCTGTCTTGGCATTCAGTTATTTTCCCCTGTCTGGAACAACTCTGAAGAATATTCTTTCTTTTTCAGGTTCCCTCTTCATCTTTTATCTGGCTTTTCTAGGCTTTATGTTGTAGCTATTGGCTTCTCACCTATGAATAACTACAATTCTTGTGGGTGTCTTTTATTGATTCATTTAGTTATTTTGCCTCTTCCTAACTGTAATCATCTGGAGCTTGGGGAGTGAGAAGAAATGTTGGAAAGCATGTGGAAAGAGTTAGAAAGGCAATTTGTTTTTAAATTAAATTGATCTTTTCAGCTATGTTGTGCTACTTCTTATAATCCACTTTTAATATGGTCACAAATATATATTTGAAGCTACACAGGAGCAGTTTTACTACTTTTAGCTGTGGCTTAATTTTTTGTACGGAGCCAGAAACCAATAGATGAAAGTATTTTACTTCTGAAGCTCGAGTAAAGCTTAATACAAGAGCTGCTCTTGCATGAGTGTTAGATTACTTGTTTCCTTAATAGTCCTCTGAAGCTTTTGGAAAACAGTGGGAAGGGCAGATCTGAAAGCTCATGCTGTGTCCACTCCAGTAACTTCCTACTTTATGTATTTTTCAAGGCGTAAATAAGGTTATTTGTGTAGTTTTATAAAAAAACCCTGTTATTATCTCTTGTAATAACAGTTGTTAGTGGGATCTCCCTGATTCAACTCTGGAGGCTGCAGAGATTTTCTAAGGGACTGTTATGGGTGTGTTCCTCTGTCACCACTGTTATTAATGCTGGGATTTTGTTAGATAAAGTGAATGGTCTGTGTGCATCAAAACAATGCCAAATTACAAGATGAGTGCCCAGATGTTATTTACTTCAGTACCAGTCAGGTTAACTGTTGCTCTTAGATATTTCTAGTGTAAAAGACAAAAAGACTTCTATTAGACAGTTATATTTTTGATGCTTTTGAACTGATGCAGAACAAACATATATTTTGTGGACAGCAAAAGACATGCAAAAGTATACTTTATTAAATTTAGAGAAACATTTTAGAATCCTGTGAGGTAACTCTCTCTTCTGGAAAATCTGAATATGAATCTTTGCAGCTTGTTGGGAGCTCAGCAGAAGAGTTTGGCTTGAATTGGATGAAATAGATTGAATTTTCTGATGTGAAAAAACTTTTCACTTTGTGGTTTTCTTTTACAGCAGCTTAGAAACTGAGGAAAAGAAAGTTTGGCCCTAGTAAACCTTGGAATTCTAATTGTACTTTTAAATAGACTTTTTAATGTCTGTATGAAATATGAGAAGTATACAAGATCTCATGGTAAAGGAGAAGTTTTAATAAAAAATGCTGGACAAGATAAATATTAGTGCTGCTATTTGAGCACTTCACAAATACTGGAAAATGAGTCATCTTTGTGTGGAAAGGAAATGTTTTCAAGAAGGGATCCTGGAACACAGTGATTTACCCCAAGCCTAGAGCGGGAAACTGGCAATTTTCTGTCAGATCTGAATCTCAGGAACAGCAGTCCTATGCTTTTTTTTTTTAGTACTTTAATAATATCTGCATCTCTGCAGGGGTCTTAGGGTGATTTGTAGCTGTAAAATAAATGTTATATTGTGAACCCAAAGATTGGAAACTACTTTTACTTTGGAGGCTGTGGAAAGTGAGAGGCAACTTGGGACAGTTATTAAAGGTCATAGTTAAATAATGCTGAAACCTTTTCATGCTCATTTTTCCTTGTTTGTTTCCTTTTTCAGGCATCAATTTTGGACTTGCACTCTGGAGCTCTTTCCCTGGGGAAGCATTTTGTTAATCTGTACAGGTAAAATGAGACTGTGGCTTCCTGCCTCTAGTCATCCCACCCCTTCCCTGCCCACTGCCTTTTCCAGTGGCCTGGGATTAGTGATGAGAAATTATGGTAGTTGGCTGGATTCACCACAGTTTCCATGACCAGTTAAAGAGCTTTCCTGGCATGAAAATGGATATTTTGTTGAACTGGGCACTTTGAAACCTGCCATTATCTTTATTTTTATGTTCTTGCAACAGTTACTCATAATACTTTTTCACAGTTATAGTTTAGTTTTTCATCAGTGGAAAAAGTCAAATAGCCTGAACCCTTAAAAACATGTGCTTATTACATGATGTGGGAGGGGACTTTTTTAATGCCTGAGGAATGCCATTACCAGTTGCAGTATTTCAATCCTTTCATCTTTTAGCATTACATCTTTTAACACTGCTTTTGCACATCATGCTCAAAACCTTTTGTATGATTTTGTGTTGTTCTCACTTTTTGATTATGGGTAAAGCACAGGGTGGGGCTGAGGAGGTGTCTTGTTGCTCGCTTTGATTCAGCAACTCTTTTAGACTGTTTATTTTTCAGGTACTTCGGGGACAAAATTCAAGACATCTTCACAGAAGAAGATTTTGCATTATACCGGTAAAGATTTTCACTAACTGCTGAATGAACCACAAACCAGAACTTTCTATGATTTTGAGTCCTTTGTAGAGTGCAGGCTGGGAAGGGATTGCCCTTCATACACTGGAATTTGCAGCTCAAAATAATAATTTCTGAGAAAGAAGATGGCTTGAGGAAGAGAAATAAAAGGGCTTTTTGGTGACTGATAAAAAACATTTAAGCTGCATCAGCCACATCAGCAGTTTTAAGGTGTGAATGTACTTAGGATGATGACAGCACCACGTATTTCCCTCCCTCCCAGCAAGAAAAGCTGCTCATCTGAGCTCTGTGGGGATCTGCTGGAACATGGGAGCTGAGATGGAAAATCCTTATTACCTCCTTTTTCACACATTATCCAAGGGGTTTTGTGAGATGATAGACACAATTCTGGCCTATTTTATACATCAGGAACTTGGGGTTTTTTGAGGCAGAGTGTAGCAAAACATTAAAAATGGTCAAGCAGGAAGTGGAAGGACTTCAGATGACTCATGTTCTGGCTGGAGAAGCAGCCAGAGGATGAAATAGCTCTCTAATGGAACAGCTCTGGAATCTGATGGTCTCAGCTTTCCTGCAGCCCCGCTCACATGCACTTAAAAAAACACAACAAAACTAACAAATTCCATGTGGCTGGGAAGGATTAGCCAAAGTTTAGGAACAAGTATTCTTTGTTGACTAGACACAATAAAATTCTTTAGTTATGCATTTCACTTAGTTTCTCATCATTTAAAAGTACCTGATTTGAACATTTTAAGTCTTTTTTTGGTCTTTTTTATCTTGCCTGTGTGAAGGAATCTGACCTCCCTTTAGTGGTAGAAGGAATGCTAAGTAGCCAAGTGGGTTTATTAGTTTTATTAAAATAGTAATTAATTAATATAATCCCAAAGCATTTATCACTTTAAGCTTATTTCTATTTAACAGCTGTTTTATGTGTCATTGTCTTTATAGGTGAACTTCAAAATGTTTTACATGGACTGTAGTACTTTATGGCCTTAATGAATGATTTTGTTCTATTTTTGGGAGCATTTATCTTCATTACTGTCCATTACCTACCAGGGTCACTTTAAAAACTCTTGAGAGAATAAATGAATGTAATTCATGCCTAAGTATTGCTGATTGCAACAATAACAAATCTGAGAAGGCATCCTGAGCCAGGAGGCTGTTTTCTAAACTGTCTCTGTCAAAATTACATTGTGTCAGACTCAGTTATGGTTTCTAGCCTGAGACTTTAGCCACCATCTGCCAAGCACATTACAGTAATCCCTCTTGTTCCACATAATAAATGAAATGTTTATTCAGAAGGGAGATCTTTAATTAAGATGCTTGGTGGAAGGGGTGAGTTGAGCAGAAAACAGGACAATCAAATATTTATTCCCAAAACTTTACAGTTTATGAAGGTAGAGACATAGGAGGAGCAGAGGAGGAGCTGTGAGTTTGCTTTCTGCCTGTATCTATTCTGTGTGTGATTACTGCTAAAGCTCTCTGCCTGCAGGAGGCCTTTGCTTTGTCAGCTCCCTGGGACACTGCTGACAAGTGGAATAATCAGAACGTTGTGTGGGATTGAGCTTTGAGTGTTCCTAACACCATGATTGAATCACACCTTGCAGTGGCTCCTAACTGCATTTTTTTGTGTTGGTCTGGCAGAGTTCATGTCTCACAGAAACTTTTCAGTGGCGCTTTTAGCTCTCTGTGCTGCTGCTGCTACATTAAGCTGGCAGCTTTGCAAGGTAGTGAACTTCCTTTCTCTCAAGTTTTGTGTTGGAGTTCCAGCTACTTTACTAGCTCTTTTTTAAATTTTGTTCGTCGTCATCCTAACTCCAAAACAGTAACTGTTTTTACAGAATCTTGTGGTCATGTGCTCCTTTCAGAGAGTTATGGTCTGCCTTTCTCTGAGTCTGGCTTGAACATTTTGATATTTTCCAGTGACTCAGTGCAAATGGACAAGGACTGCTGCTGACAGATGTAGGGGGAGCATTAATTTGGTAATGACACTGTTGACTGGATGCTGTTTCTGGGCATTTGTTGCACCTGCAGAGCTCTGTTATTGCCTCTGCTCAGAGCCAGGGTACATGTCAACAGGCTGAATGAGACAAGAGTTGCTGTGCTTATGAAAACAAATGCTTATATTCTCCAGCATGAGGAAGTATTTTCAATGTAGCCGTTGTCCACCAAGACTCTCCCAACAGTTTGGAAGAGCCAGTGGGAAGGAGCAATGAGGAAAGGGAGACTCCGGCCCAAGGCTCCTACTGCTTCTGGGTCATAGAGTCTGAGGGAGCAATGTGGCTCTCCCAGTTTTGGGCTCATTCATTCCTTGCTTGATTACACCTTCTGAGCTGAAATTTGGCTTCCTTTGTCACTTGGTTTGAACATGAAAGGCAATGTTTTTTTCCTTAGTAGGCTATGTTTGGAGCAGCAGGGTAGGGAATGGAATGAAAAACCTGCAGTCATTGAAATAATTGACATAGCCTGGCCAGCAGAAAACTGACTGTACGGAAGAGTTTTTCTAGGCTAAAAAGTGACCTTATTCTATTTTTCTAACCAGCTGCATGCTGTATTTGGTTTATTGAGTAGGGCTTTGCATCCTGTTTGGTTTGTAAAACGGACATTCTGCCCAAAGCCATCGCACTTCAGTCTCCCAGAGGAGTGAAGCTTTAACAGAGCCTTAAAAACATGAGACAGCAAGCCTTAACAGAAAGCTTTTAAAAGTGGAAAATTAATCAGGCTCAAAGAAGAGAGTAGGACTCCTTGCAGAGCAGGACAACTGCTGGAGATTCAGTTATGTCAAGACTGTGGGTTGACTACTTGGGAGTGGATTTATTCCTGGCTGATTGCAGGGGCCAGGGAATCAGCTGCTCTGGTGTTTGTGGCTATGAATTCTTGATCTGGCTTGTTCAAAGCTCTCAATTCACAAAACAAGAAATTGCACGTAATGCTTTGTGGGAGCCTTTCCTGCATCCTGCTCCTTGGAAAAAGCAGACAGCGCGATCAGCCTCCCACAGCATGAGAGGAAGAACCTGTAGGTTCTTTCCTGGTGTCAGTTTTGCAAACTCCACCACCATGTATATCTCAGCTTGAAACCTCAGTTCATGCAGCCATATATATCCCCTGAAAATCCCTCTGACTTCATTTAATGTTTTTGATATCTCACATGTAAAATAGCATGAATTGACCGCTAAAAATGTAAAGTGACACAGGTTAAAAATCCAATCTATGTGTGTTATTTCTATTTCTTGTGAGGGACTAGGTGTGAACAGAATGAATATTTAGTATATTTTAGTACTTGTGGATTTGAAGAGATGAGTTTCACAGCCTGTAGACACACACACCACAGGTCTTGTTTTAATTCTGTCACTTATTTTTAGTCACCCTAGAGAAATACCTGGAAAAAATTTTCTTGAAAGTTATGCTGAGGTTCAGTACTATCGAGTGGAGAAATATAATAGAAGATGCAAACCTACTAATGTAATTCCGTGCATACCTTCAGAAATGTGTTATATTATCTTGTTTGTACACTGCAATTGCTAAAAACATCTCACATTCATTTTAAAAAATCTAGTAATAATACCAATGCATATGTTGACCAAGAACCCTGAATTTTATGGTGCCAGGGACTTCACTAGTTGGTTTAAAAGTTGCTAGAAGTTCTTCAGAGCCAATGCTTTAATGGAGCTACAACTTTACTTTTATCTACTTTGGATTAACAATATCTATGCAAAAGACTTTATTGTTTTCAGCAGTTAACCAACAGTGGGATACATGTGGAATTATTGAGGAAAGGAGACAAATTTTCAAACCTAAGCCACAGGAGACCGTTTCTTCTCCTTGATATTCTGAGAATTTAAAAAAGTGAAATAAACAAACCCCAACCAAAATCACGGGAGGGTCTTTCTTGCCTTCTCTCTCTTGCCTTCTCTCTTCTCTCTTCTCTTCTCTCTCTTGCCTTCTCTCTTTCTCTCTCTCTCTTTTTCTCTCTCTTTCTCTTTCTCTCTCTCTCTCTCTTCACTCTCTTTCTTTCTCTCTCCCTTTCTTTTCCTCTTTCTCTTGTTTTTTCTCTTTCTCTTTCTCTTTCTCTTTCTCATCTTTCTCTCTTTCTCTCTCCTCCTCTCTCTCTCTCCTTCTCTGTCTCTCTGTCTCTCTCTCTCTCCTTCTCTCTCCTTCAGGAAAAATAAGGTATGGGTATGTATTGGCCATGGTTTGTCAGCTGAGGAAGCGGCAGTAACTGACTGAAGAACATAGAAGCTGCAGGAGAGAGGTGTCACTGACTGTGCTGTGTGTCTTCTTTGCAGGGATGTGAGGCAGAGGATTCAGCAAATGATTGCTCAGGTATTTGGTATCGGCTCTTCTGCCATGTACCTGACCAAACCAACATTTTTCTCCAGAATGAACAGCACAGGTGCCAAGACGACACATGATGAGTACTGGCACCCACACGTGGACAAGGTGAGGAGGAGGTTGAGATGGGATGTAAACATCTCCTGTTACTATTATTAGATCACCTTGAAATCATTTTGCATTAAACAATCCATCAAACAAGTTTGAAAACTGATGCTGCTGCAGGGGATTAACCTAATGGGAGATAAATGAGTTTTAGAAACATAGGCCATTACATCCCATTCAATTTTATTTTCTCTAATTTAGTTTTGCTAGAATTAGTAAACTGTGAGAATGACTACTCAGAAATCTCTTTTGTCAGGAACATTGATTAAAATAACCTGAATTGCTCTTTCAGCCAGATCTAGCAGGAGCTGTTTCACAGCAGTCAGTTGGTCACTTGTTATTTATCTAAGGCACTTGACAAAGGTTTAATACTTGTATTTCAGCTATATGTGAATTGAAGCTTTTTGTGTTTCAATGGAGATGTGGTACCTGGTACCCTCTTTCAATAACTTGGTGTTTTGATCCTTTTAACTGCAGTCTTATATCTAGTCTTATAGCTTAATACTTGGCATTTCTCAATGGACTTAAATGATTTGAATTTAAATCTAAATTTCACTTAGTTCAAGTATTCGGAACAGCAGAATACAAACAATGGAAGAATCAAAGAAAAGAAAACCCACAACACAATCCCCAAACAAGCAAGAAAAACCCTCCACTCACAATGCCCAAGTTTAATGCCTTCAGGATTTATAAATGAGTCACTCTGGAGTCATTGATTATCCAAGATGGAACCAAATAAAATAATTCTAGCAAAATCCAAGTTACTCCTCAGAGCTTGAGTCTGTCAGATGGCAGTGTACCTTGAAGCCTATGACCTGAGACGTGAGAAAACCGGAAATATGCCTTGCCTTAAAGTACATCATGGAAAAAACCAGTCTGAGGGAAGTGTCTTTTGTTGGTCACAGCATTGGTGTGAATTCCCGTGTCCTTGTTCATGTGGACAGAAGCAGCTTAAATTTAGAAAATGTAGTGGTAGTGATGACACAAGTTATGTTTAGAAGCAGAAAGTCCTCTAGGGTGGAATCTCCCAGGTTTTGGATGCCTCTGGTTTGAAAAGCTGTGATGTAACCAGTGAATTGGAATGGCTGTGGACCATAGGTGGTAGGGGGTGGTTTTGAGGTCCAGATAGTTTTGATTTTTGTTGGTAGGAAATGGCTGTAGGGAGCAAATTGTGCTGGTGGGGTTCACAGAAATTCCATCATGTTATGCTCAGTTCCAAGAGACCCTTGAGAAGAAGAAAACTGGTGATTCTGTTTGTGTGAAGTGCAGTGAATTCATTGGTTCCTTATAGTTTTTCCTCAGTTTCAGAGAATATGATTTGACTGCCACAAGGGTGGGAAAAGCAGGATATTTCAACAACTGGTGCCTATTTTCTCCACTCTTTTGTTTCAGCCCCAAAAAAGCTTATTTTAGAATTTCAGAGTCTGATTTATTACTATAATGAGATTTGTGTCTGCAAGCTCTGCTTGCCAGTATTCTCTTTATTCTTCTCTGCATGTGTTTTGCATTGAGAAGTGAATCAGGTGGTTGGATAACCTCTCAATTAAGTGTTTCCACCTAAATATCTCCTATAATGTACAAGTTATTTTGTCATTTATATGCAAGTAAGTTTACATGAAGTGAATTTGTGGAAGCTGCTTTTCTGTCTTGTCATCCTGAGAGTGCCTGAACATGATGGACAGCAGGCTGAATGTTTTCCAGTTTTTATCCTTCTCTTTTGTTCAGGTTTATTAATCTTGCAGGCTGTCTGTTCAGGGAGCAGAAACATCAGTTGATTTGCCTTGGCTTTTTCTAACCCATCTCCAGCTTCAAAAAAACAAAACAAGTGGGAAAAATGCTCTCTTAGACTTGGAATGCATAATCTAGACCTTAGTAGTGTCTATACTGAATAATTGGGTTGTCTGATTTATGACAGTGGTTGGAGTCAGTGATCTTGGAGATCTTTGGCACAACCTAAATAATTCGGAGTCTGTGAAGAGGATTTTCCCAGCTGGGGAAGTTACCAGATCTCTTGTTCATAATCATAAATAGTCTGAGCAGAGACTAAATAGGATGAACATGTGCAGCTTCCCAGGTTGCCTTCAGTGCAGTCAACCTGGCTTATATTTCACTTCCTCCAGCAAACTTTTCCACTTCCAGACTGCAGTTGAAAGCAAGGAAAAAACCATATATTTCTATTATCTGAGGTAAGTTCTTCCCAGAAAAGAGCATTAGAGTTCTTATGAGGCCTCCAAAGCAAGTGTGAATACTGGGAAGTTGAAGAAAGATCAATAAAACTTTTCAGTTTGTTGGATGCTTTTGTGTTGGATCATTATATATGATTTCCCCTTGGAACAGAACAAGTCACTTTAGATATTTCTGCATATTTTAAGAGTGAAGGTTACTCCTAGAAGATGTCATGATTTTTTCCTTGCCTCTTTCCAGAAGAAAGGTAAATTAAGTCTTAGCAAAAAGAGTTCACTATATTTTCTGTTTCATAATGACGTTGTTGTTAAAGATGTGGCTTCTTGGAATATATGAAAACCCCTCTTGCCTTTTTCCTGATGTTGCTGAGTCTACTGCAATTATATTTCTCAGTCTGAATCTTCCTGAATCTGATGCATTTTTTCCCCCATAAAATTACTTGGTTTATAGTTACATAGGAATGGAAACTCTGAAATCACCCGAATGACTCATTTAGTCTTGTTGAATTTATAAGCATATAAATCAAATGAAGCAAGTGTTGTTTTAAGATGTGGAATTTCATCTTGGATAGAATTTTTTTGGTACTGAGGTTTCCAGATGTCAAATACCTGATTTATAACGGAGTTGCTGTTGCACACTGTCCTAGTTTAGGGCAGATTTGGGAGAAAACCTCTGAATGGGGTCCCTCCAGGAAGCAAATTCAAGCGACCCCTCCTGCAACTGGTTCAGGAAGATATCATTGGAGAAAAGTGGGAAAAAAACCCTGTTTATTTAACAGAAATTGAACAGTAGTAAACAATGAAACCACTTGCTGTTCAAAGAGATGGCTAGTCCAGGAAAGTCCTTGTTGTGAGGTGCAGCTCGGCTTGCTCGGTTTCTTATCAGTCCCTCCAGCATTGGAAAGTGCCAAGGCCCAGGCCCCGGTGGACCACAAGCATGAGCTCCGGGTATTTCTCTGGTTTTCAGTCCTGAGCATGTTTGGATGGATTCAAGGAAAAAAGGAGGAAAAAACCAGTGTGGGGAACTTCCCTGCCTCAGCTAGCTGAAAAACTAACTAACAGCAAAGAAGAGCTCTGTCCTGCTGGCTGGCTGTGCTGCAGACAACACAGTCTGGAGAAGCATGCGGGGAAGTGAGTGGCATTTCTGAACACAAACTGCGGTTGCTTCCTCTTCCCTCTGCTTTGCTCTCAAAACTTGTCTTAAAGGTACAGAACTTAACATTCAGCATAAACAGAACACACGACTGGGGATACAAGCACCATAAAGTCACCCCAGGTCACATGCTTCACACTTTCAGCACTGCAGTCTTACAGCATTCTCTTGTAGAAGCAGTGTGGGACTTGTAGCAGTCCCACACTGCAGTCCTCTGCCTGGGCAGGGATCCTCTTATCCTTCACAGAATTGTCAAGCTCTGCCATTAGATGATTTTGGGTTAGTTTTCCTTGAATTTTTTTCTATCAGAGCTAGTCCAGCACTTCAGTGCACTTTTGTTGTTTTTTTTTTCTAGCCTAAACATATCCATGATCAGTTTATAGCTATTTTTGTTCCTCCTAGTTCTACATCCTCCCATCTCCGTGTGTTTATAGGTAGGAATCGTATCCCTTTTCAGCCTTTATTTCTCTGAGCTGAACTAGCCAAACCTTGAAGTCTCCTCACTTTCAATGTGCTCTCCATCTCCCCAACCCTTCCCTGTTCCTGCAGCCCTTTCTGGCTGCTGAGTCTGTCACTGAGAGCAGCTGCTGTCTCTTCTAGAAGCCGTCTTACTCTTCTTTTCTTCCCCTGCATTTAATAAAGCACATGAAAAGATGCCATTTCTGCTCAAAGCCATTACCTCAGCTCACCTACAGCCCTTTGCAAATCAGAGATGTGATCTTTGCTCTTGCATTGTCTGCTAAATAGACTCTGCCAATAGATAGGACACTGGAAGTAGCTATCAAGGCTATGCTAGTAGTTATCTACACAGAATTAGGTGAAGACTTACAGGGAAAGAGAAGTGTTGACTCTTCTTCTGCTTGCTAGACCAGTGCTGATTGCAAAGTGAATTTTCTTCTGCACTAGAAAGCAGAGGATGCTGTCCTAAATATCCTCAGAAACTACAGACTTCTTGCATGGGCCTACAACTATTTATTTGTATAGAAATGTGTCCCTCAAAAAAAACCCACTGCAAAATGGGGCTGGCTAATTCTGGCAGTTAGTTCTATTTATAATAATAGCCTTTAAAGAAGTGTCATACAAACATCATTATGAGCATCTACCATTAAATATTATCTCTGTTCAACTTTTTGGATAAGGAGTGTTCAAAAAGAGCACACTAACCATATGACATAGCAGGTTGAATGGAAATATCTGCATTTTTTCTCGAGTTGTTTACAAGAAACTGTAGAAATTTGATTCGCAGCTGTGTGGCTTTGAATGACAGCTTTTCTCACGTAGTTTGATCTTTTGGCTCAATTATTAATCTGTCTGATACAGGAAATCATTACTAGGATAACAAATATATTTGATATACATGACAGGGACTTCTAGCATTTTAAATAAGTGAGTATAATGTAGTGCCTACTTTCCATAGTGTTTCATTTCTCAGGCTGGGCTGCTTCTGAGAGTGAGTTACGAATTAAGACAGGAAGAGAAAAGCCTGGCACACTTCATTTCCCAAATTAGTCATCTCTAGAAATCAGGTGTGTTTGGTTAGGCTAAAATGGTTGGTGGTCAGCTTTTATTAGTTTAGAGTTGGTAAAGCCACCTTGGAGAGGAGGAAGAGTGCACTGAGGGAGCAAAGATTGCTGCTCCACTGAAGAGTTGATAAAAATAATTCTAACGCACTAAATGTGCAAGTATGAGTTGAATAAACTTCTCCACTGGCTGGAGACTTCCTTAAATCGATTGCAAGTTTTTATCACCAAGTCAGTGAAGTGGAAAATAGCTTTGCAAAGCTGATTTGCATGAGAAGGGCTGTAGAGTGGCTGGTTTGAGGTGCTGCACCACCACTTGCTCATTAATTCCCATTTATTGCCTTGTATTGCTACCAGTTTGGGAAAATATGGAGAGAAGGAGATTACTGTAATATTTCTCTAAGTTTTTTGTGATTCACACCATGTAGGGCAGCATATCATCTGATTTGGCTTTTTTCCTTTAAGCCCTTATGGTCAAAATAATAACATGAGTATGGATGTAAATGTCTTCCTATACCATCAGCTGTTATGTTCTCTCTGGTCTTGCCCTTACAGAAAATTGTGTACAACTGCTCCTGAGCCAAAATCTAACTGGCATTAATGTGCATAACTTGAAAAGTGACTGAAAATATTTAGAAAACTTCTAAGTTTGGAAGTAGCACTTACCTGTAACAGTCACCAAGTCAGTCAAAACACTCTGCAAATTCTGTGTATTTATACAGTACTACTGTGCTGCACATTTCACTGTTTGACAGTGTAGTGCTGAATTTTTGACTTGTGATACATAAAGAAATTTGAGAACACAGACATTGATTTCAAGTATTTTTTACATTGCTGGTGACAGGTAGATATGAAGGGAATTTCCAGGATCAGCTAAACTCAGTGTTAAATATTCAGATAGCTTCACTGTGAGCATTATTATGTAGTATTTCTTTTCTCCAACTTCAGTGTACATATCAACCAAAAATAATGCTTTAAAAGGAAGGAAGAAATCACCTTGTTATATTTAAAAGTGAGGTATTTCATCTGTAGGCTGAGATAAAGCAGAGGCTTCTTAAGAGCAGTTTGAAAGGTTTTAAATAAAACCTGTATGGAAAAGAGTAGAAGCTCCTTCAACAGATGTGTATTTACTTGGAAGTTCTGATTTACTGTTACCATGAATCTCCTGTGTGGTAGCTGGTGAAAGAATAGAAGTGAGATATCCAGAAACACTTATACCAAAGATTAGATAATGGGTGGAAATCATTACTCAAGGACTGCTCTTCTGCTTATTAACCTCCTGGTGAAATTTTATCTTGGAATAGTATAAATCCTGTCTTTTTGATGCAGTGCACTTCTGACACTGTTGTTTTCTGCTCTTGGATGATAGAAATCAATAGGAGCACTCCTCTATTTATGGAAACTAACAATAGAAATAATAAATACGACATGCTAGTCTTGTAGTGTGTGTGTAAACACAAGAGAATAGACTAATATACATAGATAATGCCTAGAAAATGGTGTTATTAGTTTTCAAAGACCCCTTTATTAAATACATGAAAAACTGAGAATTAGAAAACAGATCCATCTGCTCAGTTAGCTGTGCTCTGCAGAGATAAGATAAAAAATTTGGTAAATTTTGATAATTTTGGCTTTCCCCACAGGTGACTTACGGCTCTTTTGACTACACTTCTCTGCTCTATCTCTCTGACTACTCTGAAGATTTCGGGGGTGGACGGTTTGTGTTCATGGATGCAGATTCCAACAAGACAGTAGAACCCCGAGCAGGTACAAGCCCAGGTTGGCTGCAGGGAGCTGGGCAGGTTGTGGCATTTATTAGCTGGCAGGTGGTGTGGGACTGTGTTTTGTGTCAGCAGGAATAACATGGGTTAGTGTAGCATCCTGTGTTCAGATTGATGACATCAAAAATAAAGATGAAGATAAAAAAATAAAGGTTAAAATACAGCCACAGTTTGTAATATCTGGTGTTAATCCAGAATAAGTGACTTCCTTGAAAGCTGTAGGGCTTAGAAGAGGTGGGCAGTCCTGATAGTGTAGCAGGTCACTGTGCAGCAAGAGCAGAGCTAACTATCACTGCAGCAAATCCAAATTGTTTTAGACTGGCCTGAAATTCCTTTGCTGCTCAAGGGTGGACTTAATACCCTGTAACGGCTGATGGCCGGGTGTGAAGGTGATTTATTGCCACAGCTCTGCTGACCTGCTGAAGCATGCTGAACTGTGATTACTTGGTTATAACTCCATCCTTGCTTCCAGGAGGTCTGACAGGGATGAACCTTCTGATGGCTGCCAGTTATAAATAAATAAAAAACCTTTAAGGCTGGTTTGAAATTTTTCTAATATGTGGATAATTTGAAAGTAGAATTACTCTGGGGCTGCCTAGAGAGCTCAGCCTCAGCTCATCTGTCTGGCAGGTGAGTGCTGAGCTTTCAGCAGTGTTACCATTCACAATGCAAGATCAGCCATGCTGCTGCAGGAAAAAAAATAAAGGACAGCTTTATATTCCTGCTGTGTTCTGTCTTTTTTTTCTCAGGACAGAAAAGATGGAAAGTTACTTATTAAAGAGCCTCAGTAACTGTCTGCTGACAGTTGTTACCCTAAGGAGAACTGACTTCAGAATATTGCTGCCTGTAAAGTGGGATGGGTGGTTTTTGGCTTCTGCATCATAGTGACCCACTCACTTGCAGTGATGCTGGTTTAGATAGATTCTGAGATTACCTACATTCTAGGTTTGCTATCAAGAATTTTATGTTTGATTATTTTGTGATTGGAAGTAAACCCTAAACTGAAAGCTTCATCTTTAGCAAAATGCTGCTGCCAGTATTTTGAAAGGAAACACATTAAACTATTTTGTTTCCAGATGCAATTCTAAGATGCAATTACCAGATCTTTATAGCTGTATAAATCACAGCTGAATTCTAGGTATGTGAGGAGAGCCGTCTCCTCGGTCCAGGGGCAGTCAGCCTGACTACAGAGTGCAGCATGACCCTGACTTAGGGGGTCTAACTGTGAAATTGCTTCCATTCAGCCCCATCTATTCATTTTCAGGTTTTTTTTCTGCAAGTTCTTTGCTCTTGATTTTGTTTGGGGGGAAGAAGGGGTAGCTGATGAAATACAGAATTTTATTTTTGGCTGTTCCCTTTGCCAAGAGTTTGGATGGACAGTGTGTGCCACAGGACACCCCTTCTGAAACAACACAATACACTGCTAAGGAATTGCACAAATGTTCTTCATGGACCCAAGAGAAAATTAATTACACTTTTCTAAAACACCTCTGTGTTACCACAGTTGTCAGGAGTCCTGTGATTGTGTCACAACCTCTGGTGCACAATCACCACTGACATCCTGTGAGCACAGGATTTAGCTTTAGAGGTGAAGCACAATATGAAGGCATTTGCACTTATTTTTCCTCTTGCTGATAAAATATGTTTTGTGAAGGAATGACCCCAGGCTGTTTTCTGTTTCTGGTACAAGTTGATGTATTTTTCATGTTACTAATGTTCCTCTACACTGTTTTTTCTCTCCTTCTGTCTTTTTGGCATTCGTTTGTTTTGTTTTATGCTTCTTCTGATCCTTTGTGCTTCTCCTGTCACTCCAACTCAACTTTTAAATCTGCATATTGATGAGCTTACATGCTTCTCATTTAGGAGCTCTAGGATTTTTTAGATATGACTGTCATAATCACTGGTTCAATTTTCATACTTGACAACATATTGCTAATGCCACTGCAGACTTAAAACCTGGTACTTGTCTCACACTTAGCCTGCATTTTTGGGGACCTGATACTGTGTGCCAAAATGAGCAGGTTTCTTTACCTGTAAGCAGTAATTTGTTCAAGTGTCAGTGGAGAGCAGAAAGGCATTGTTAGTGATGCAGCAGAACAGAAAAGGAGTAATTGGAAATACAAGAAAAGCAATTAAACCATTGTGGGATGTCCTATCTGAAAGTGCTGCCTGGGCAAGTCCCACTGCTACTGCAGGTGCATTTATAGCACTTTACTAGTGAGGATCAGTGTCAGCCAGGCAGCTGGGGACAGGGAGAACTGTTCAGCTAGGAGTGAAGCCTAAATTAAAATGCTCTTCACTTCCCTCAGTGTATATCACTTGCAGAGTACCTAAGAAGTCACTTAAGTTCTGATTCTCACATAGTTGACTGAATGACTCTCTAATTTGTAGGATGGTCTTTAACATCCCCTAGTCTGATTGTTGGCAAACACAAACTTTAAGAAGGAATTATAATGTATTAATGCTGAGGCTCTTCAGGTTACTTTTTTTTAACAGAAATGAACAAGTCAGCATCAGTTCAAGTGTACAGACCTTTGGCTAATTCATAACCAGCCATGGCATGAAGGAACACATCTTTCTTGTGCTCTGATGGGCTTCAGAAGTGAATATGTGTCTTTTAACTTCAGTCAGGACCTCTCTCTGCCACAAGAAACTTACTGTAACATGAGGAAGAAAAATCTTAGTGCCAAGGGAAATATGTCTTTGAAACAAAAACACTTTTTTTGGTGACAAAGAAACAGATCTAAAGTAGTATCTGTTCCTTTAAAATATATATGGAAATTCTGTTTCCAAAATTGTCATACTGGGTTTGATTTTTTTTGCACCCCTTGCATCAGGGTTGGCTCTGTTTGAGAGACTGTAAGAAACAGAGCAACATTTTGAATGAGGTCCTTCAAAGCTAAGCTCTTTCAATATTAACTCTTTTTGCTGGTCTGAGACATGTTTTAGTAATCTGCAAGACATACGGGAGGAATAAGAAAAAATTATAGACATCAAGGCTTTCCTTTTTCAGTCACAAAATTGGTATAGTTTCTGCTGCTGCTAAACTTGTTAGTGTTAAAAATTACATATTTAGAATTTTATAGTTTTTCAGTCTCTTGTGTGAGTTTGGGTTCTGGCAATACTAGGCAGGTCACCAACTTCACTCGATCATAGAGTGTAGATTAAATTCTGCTGTTGGAATGAAATCCCAGTACTGGTTCTCTGTTTATTTGCAAGTGCATTTCTTGGTTTGAAGGTCAGGTTTGCTGCACTTATTTTCAGCTTACAAGGGAATTTGTTCTTCATACAAGTAATTTATTATACAAAGGCAGAAGGAAAGGTCGCAGTCACTTCTGTGTGTTTGTGGAAGAAACTAATCTGTGGGGCAAAATGAATTCTGTACATTGGAGAGTGAAATGTGACTCTTGAATCTCAAAGAGTGTATTCTCACAGCTGTCAGAAATGTGTGTTTCTCGAAGTGTAAAATACTTGATTTGATGGTCTAAGATATTTGGGAACTTCTTCCCATATAGACCGTCTCATCTGTCTCTGTATTCAATACACATCCTCTGGATTCAGTCTAGGTTATGATAATCTTCTGCCAATCCTAGCTTTAGTTTTGCTCCAATCAATAAAAAGACTGAAGTAATGAAGTTAAATCTTGAAGTTAAATCAGTATCAGCTGAAAGCTGAGAATGATTTTTAAAAAATCTACAGAAGCTGTCAGTCCTGGTGAGGAACAAAGGGAGCCAGCATTAAGCCAGCATGCAGTAAGCGCCAGCCATGCAAAGGACAGCAGTTCTTATTGATTTGCAATACTCATCACAAATTGTGCCAGGGACTGGTAAGGTGATTGCAAAGAGAAGTGGTAAGAAAAGGAGGTTCTGTTGCAGTCATGTCAAAAAGACAGAAAATTGCTCCTTATTTCTCAGTAGAACTTGCTTTTGATTTTGTTATCTGTGGAAGAATAACTGTCTTCCAGACAGGTTTTTTATTCTGATGATGTTTGATGCAAAGTTCACCATGACATAAATGAAACACTGTTTTAACTAGGCCCATAAAGCAATAGGTACCTGGGAGCGCAGGTCAGACCTGCACCTAAGGTGGTGTTTCTGTGAGTGACTTCTGATAAATCCACTGCCTGGAGCACTGAAAGGATTGAGGAGTACTGGGGGAAGAGTTGTCCTGTGTTAGTGTTGCACAGAGCATTGTGAAGCACTGCCAGTATTCAGAATTGGCCTCTCAGGGTTTTCCCCTGCCATGAAAACTTGGTTGTAAATGAACATATGTAGCATGTCCTGTTTGTGCCTTTATGTAATGCATGTACAGGCCAATAATTTGTGAATTTGAGTTGATACTGGTCAAGAAAATATGCAGCAAAGCTGGAGGCAGAAAGCAGTGGAAAATCAGCTTCAAAGAAGGTCCTACATGAAATTCAGGTAATGTAACAGGCGAACTAAAATACCAAAGTAACTGCAGGTTCAGCTGTGTCAGACTGTGTGGTTCAGTAGTGAGAGTTCATTTCTTGGTTTCGAAGCTGTGTGTAAATGTCACAGGCCACAGATGTTCTGATGAAGCCTCTTTAAGGGCCATGTTTGGAATAATTAAGCAGCAAAGATTACCCTTGTGCTTATGCTTCAGTGATTTACTAAATATAAAGATGACTTCCTTCTTACCACAAGTCCAAAACCCAGAACTTGGGCATACATGTGTTTTGACCACAGTTTCTGCTGGACATGGCATTTTTGACAAGGTCAGGAAAAGTCATATAGATGATCCTGAGGTTGTTTCATGTGGATGAAGTTGCAACACTTTGTTCTTAGTGAGAACTTCTTGTAGGAGTCAAATTCCGAGCCCTCGTGCAGCTGCTCTGACAGGGAGAGCAGAGCAGACCTGGCATCACTGGCTGGGTGAGGCTCAGCCCTGAAGGGAAGAACTGGAAAGCAGGGGTGATATCTCTGTCCTTCTCTTGGCTATAGGGAGAAGAGATGGAGCCAAAAGGCCTTGGGAAGATGCATAATTGATTTGGAGAGACCAAATACGCAGTTTTCACTTCTAAATACTCCTCAGAGTTGTCACACTTTCAGACAGAGTGGAAACTGCTGTGATTTTGAACAGCCAGCTGTGCTGGTAGGAGAGAAGCAGGCAGGGATTCTAAAAATCTAGCAGATGATATCTAAAAATGTTAATATACTTTCAGCAGGAAGTAAATAAGTTCATTAATTTTCTTGAAACACTGTAATTTGGAAGATTTCCTGGCTCTTCTGAATTTAAAGTAGAAGCAAATACTTCTTTGAGACAGTTGTTAACAAGTCTCCCACATTACAAACTGGCTGTGGGAGACTTCACTATGTGAACCAGTGATTTTATTTTTAACAGCAAGAAATTTCTGTCTAGTAACTAAATATGGGATAAGTTTGTAACTAGGATTTGATACCCATTGCAGGTGGTTTTTTGTTTGGGGTTTTATTTTTAGGCCGTAGGATTTTTTATTCCTTTGTGCTTGACATAAATGTAGCAAAATGGTTCAGAGAAGCTTGTGCCCTCTCTTCTGGGGTGCTCTCTTCACCCCAGATCAGAGCATTTGCAGATATTGACAGTCCAGGTTCCTTTTGTGGGATTTGCTTAAATTCTCCCAATTCAACATTTTTAAAAAAGTAATTGAATTAGTTAAATAAGTTTTATTGTGTGGTTGCGGAAAACATTATGATCAGTTTATTAGCCTAATGATATGATGGGTTTTCTTGAACACTCTACATAAGAATGAATTGGTGATTAATCCTCAATAGATGACAAGGATGAGAGAACACAACTGTAGTGCGTTTTCCCTGGCAGTGGTTCTGTTCTGGCTGTCTTTCAGAAGATGAGATGCAGTTTTTCCTTCTTTCCTGAAGAACATTTAGAGGTGATAAGTATTAGGCAGACAGTGGAAGCTGTCAGTGCATGAGATGAAAAATACTTTTTCTAGAGGTCTGTGGTGCCAAAAACTGTTTCTGCTTCTCTTTAACCAGACAGAGGAGTTGCTTCCTTTCCTGCTGAACAGCAGCTCAGTCTTCCCAGTGCACCCAACCAGTTGCCATGGACAGTGGATGGTGGTGAGGCCCTTTCCATTCCCCCAGCCCTGCTCTGCATCCCTTCCCTGGCGCTGGCCCCTGCCCTACCCTAGTATCCAGGGAGGAGAGAGGGTACAGTTACGATTCCCTTACTTGATTGAGCGATGGTTGAGACAGTCTAACACATAATTTGCTTTTTCTCCTTAAAGTTATCATGACTCAAGGAGTTTACAAGGAAATCTGGCAGTGAATTAAACTAGAAGAGCCAGAAGGGTGCTGCAAAGAAGGCAGAATGGGAAATACCTTGGATTGGAATGGGAGTATGAAAAGGCTTAGAATCCAGTGGCAAAACAGGCAAGCTGCAAATATAACTGATTGCCAAAGCTGATATTGATGTGGATGGCTTCCACATGTAATCAAAATAACTGGGGTTGGAAAGGACCTCTGGACATCATCTACTCCATGCCTCCTGTTCAAAAATCAAGCACAGGAGACATTGGCTAGGAAAATCATGTCTGAGACATTGCTGGGAAACATCTGAATGCTACACTCATTTGTGCCAATGATGTGGCCCTGGTGGGACTGAGTTTGTGCCAGTGATGTGGCCCTGGCAGCCTGGAAGGAATCAGGAGCTGGATGTAATTTAGGAGTTGACCTTGATTTGAGAAAGGGAATTAGACTAGGTAACATCTCAAGAGCTCTTCCAACCTCTTATGCAACAAATGTGTAATATTAGAGATACAATAATCGTGTAATATTTTTTCTTATGAACATTGTGTTTTGTTGATTTTATTATGGTTCTCAAAATCACGTCATATATTCCCCACATTTTGTTATAATTTCAGCAAGTGTGCCCTACTAATTTTCCTCCTGCCAGAGTAATAACAAGAGAAGGGAGATTTCTTTATAGTACTTGTAAATCAGAGCATGTGTTAACTGCAAAGTATTATAATGATGCTTACTAATTAATTTTCACAGAAACATTGTTAAAATAGGTCAGTACTACTTTCCTTTAGATAAGGAAATAAGTGACAGAAAGTGGTTTTGTTGAGGTTAAAGTTCCATATCACGGGTGTAGATGTCACTGAAAATTGTTTCCTTTGTATTTCCCTTCCTGTCTGTATTGCCTCTCAGGACAGAGGTTAGGTAGCAAATTGAAGGCAGCTTGTTTATGGAAGTGCACCTGTTCAACAGGGATAACATTTCCTGACAGCAAGACTTTTCAAAATAGTGACTTTTTCTGTGATGTAGCTCTGAGTACATTTAAAAAGAATTCACTGCTAAAAGGATGGTTCTGAATTAAACCTGGGAAGGCAAAAGCAGGGAAAAGCAAAGGCTTGGATTTAATACAGTTATTCCTCTAGTGGCTTTGAGTAAATAAATGCTACATAATTGGTGCATAGTGAAATGTCTTTTGCTTTTGCTGCTTATTAAATATTACTCCTTAAAATAACAGTGTTGCTTCATCTAAATTGGGGTCACATAAAATTTATACCAGTGAATCTTGTGACTGGCACTTGCATGTCTGCTTAAATAATGATTCCTGGGGATAGTGTATTAAAGGGATCTCAAAAAGTCAGGAAAAGAAGTGGTTACCTCTAATACAGTTAAAATCTTGCTTCTTATAAGAGGTAATGGGGTGCTAAGCGCTTTTTTGGGGG
>VWYI01028965.1:0-39405 GCA_013399455.1 Anthoscopus minutus
TTGCCTTTAAATCAGAAGGCAACAAATGGCTTTCATCATTCTGTAGAATAGAAAAGATTCTGTTTCTCAGGATCAACTGCAAAGGAATTTCACCACCATGTATGAAAAACATGTAATTTTTTAATTAAAAACATCCAAATTCATTGAAAAATGCTATTAATGGTAACCCAAAACATCATTTTAACAGACAACAGAATCTCAAGTGTCTCACACAGGTGCAATAAAGGGTTGCCCAGTAATCAGGTCACTGTGGAACTAGATACAGGAAAGATGATAAAACTTTCATTTTATCTCATTGCCCACTGAAAAAAGCCATTTTTGCACAGAATCACAGCAGTGATAACAAGGCCAGACATTTTAATCTTCCTATTATATTAAATAAATTAAGTAAGCTTTACCGTGCTAATTTAAACATGGAAAAAAATGTGACATCTGTGCCCATTAAAGGCCAACACTGTCAATTAGAGATTCAAGAGCCATGTGAATTAGGAATGGACTCTGGCCACACAAATCCATTCTGTCTGAGCGGGGCTGCCAGGACTGTGCTTGGGGGGAATTTGGGGCTCCCCTGTCCCAGATGCCCCTGGGACACAAACAGGCCTGGGTAAGAGCAGCTCAGCACAGCAGGCTGTGATATCTGCTCCAGAGACTCTGAGCTCCAGCCTTGCTAGAACTGTCTCTTCTTTCTTCGCATGCTCTTGGGAGCTTCAGCAGAACAACGAACAAGCTAAGGCTCCTTGTGTGCACATGGAAGGAGTCTAAGCCTGGCCCACAGGGTACAAAATCCATCAGGCAGGATGAGCTGTAGCCAGTGATACACTGCTATTTCCTTTATCATCCTCTGAACACCACCATCCCAGCCCCTCATGCCAATGGCGTTTGATCCCCATTTATCAAACAGCAGCAATGTCTGCTCTTCTGCTAAACTGAACTGCCTCATGTGCAGTGGGTATCAGCCTTCCTCCCAGCATCCTGAACAGCAGATGAGCACACTCCACAAGAGCTGGTCCAGGAGGATAAATCGTTTACCTCTGACCTTAGCAAGATAAGACTTTGACATACAAGAAATGGGTAATTTTGCTTATACAGTTTATGTTTCCTTTTTTAAGGACAATGTCTGGAACCAAAGAGATTAATTGGAAAAAAATGATAGGATGCTGATTAAATTGATGAGAAATGCTGAAAAAAAATATCTAATTTTAAAGCAAATGTAATTTCAAAGACTTTGGGATACAGGTCTAAGTCCTATATCAGTTTTTCTGAATAAATAATGCTGCTATTTCAATAGCCAATGCAGAATATACCGAAATAATTTTCATTAGCACAATACTAAGCTGCTATCAATACATTTTTTCAGTAAATATCTCTTTCATGTTCAGCCTTTCTGTCATAGAGGGACTGAGATAATTTTCTTCAATGAAACAATTTAATTTAAAGGATTTTATCCACATTTCACAGTCTGCTCATGACCTACTTCTTTGTGTTTGAACTAAAACTAATCATATTTCCCATGCATTTTACAGAATAATAAGATCAGGAACTAAATATTGGAGAGAATGGAAAAATTCTACAAAAGATGCTTCCACACTGCTTCAAACAACCTTGAAAGCTCCAAGTCTGAAACACTAAGTTTCTGCTATGGAGGCATTGATAGCTTGAGTTTTGAAAATGTGTACGGGTTAATCAACACAGAACCTGGCCTGAGCAAAACCCAGAGAAATGCAGTTTACAGCCCAGGGGTTCTTCCAAAACTGGTTCCAGAGAGCAAGTCCAATGAGTGCCTTGGTTTCAGCAGCACCAATAGACAGTACAGAGGTATAAATGCCACTCTGAAAACTCTCTTGTATCTCCTCGTTATTTGATAAATAAGAGAGTGGTTTTTTTTCAAGTGTATCTTTTTTCTTTAAAGTAGACACAATAGCAAGCTTGACATTTTAGATACAGCTTCTGTCAAGCTGATAGAGGAAATGTCCCGTTTGCTGATTAGCTCCTGGTTTCACTGATGATCTGAAAGGCTGATGACCTGCATGTGCTGAACCCCTACTGAAAGGCTCCCCAAACTTCAGATCTCTCATTATCCTTAAAAAAAAACTTTCACACATTTGATCATCATTGCTACATTTTGCAGACGAAAACGCAGGGATGCTGTGTTCTTTAAAACTTTCTGCTCCTGGAAAGTCAGCCTGTTGGCCTTTAAGTGGTGACACAAACTGCTGTGCATTACCACAGTGGGTTGAATGATTTATTCATGCCTCAGGCTCTTCTGCCCTGCATCACACAACAGAATCTATACTGGATTGCAAATCATAATGACCTATGACCAAAACCCAAGGGCAAACCTGCCACTTTTATAGATACATAAATGATTAATAACTGGGAAAGAATTGCATGTGTTTTTTGCTGTATTAAATCATCTTTCTAAAGTGTGTTGTATTTGAGCTTGCAACAAGTGAAATCACAGAGGAATACAAAAGTCTGAGCCTGATGCTTCTGCAAATGCAAGAAGCCTACGGACCAGCAGATTCCGCATCACCATTCATGCTCCCATTTTCACTATGCCAAGAGAACAAACCCTTCATAGTCTTTCAAGCCTTCTCCTTAGCCTTCTTCAAAGAAAAAAATTTAACAGCAGAAAGAACAACAGGTTGAACAAGAAATTAAGTATTTAATGAAGTAAAACGAAGATTGTCTTAAATGGGATAAGTCACCTTTTGGTAATGCAAAAATAATGCAATTGTCTCCATCCCTATATCAGTTTTACCAGTATATGAGCCTGAATGTGTCAGGAAAATTAACTTGATGTGCTCTGTGTGATGCACAAGGAGCTGCACTTGCCATTACAGAACTGTACAGATGGGTCAACTGCATCACTGGAAGAACTCACTCCAACAGCAAATGCTCATCATCTCTGCACATCATTTCTCAGCAGACTGTACTCTACCAACATAAAATAGCATATCCAAATAATTTTTAAAATTTCATCATGTTCTCAATTATCTGCAAATTATTTACTCTTTGCTACAGTAAATCCATGCAGGAAGTTCAAAGAGAACAACATAGAGCTACATTAGCAGGTTTTTATCCTGTGATGTGCTACAAGGATGCCTACAACGCCCAACTAAAAGCTTTTAGCAGAAAGCTTGAGCTTTTGATCCAAACTGGCAAGTTCAAATGTTTCAAAACCACAGTTTCCCTGAAAATGCAACTGGCACAACAGGAAGAGGTTTCCTTTTTAATCAGTTCTGATTGGATGATAACTTCCAGAAGTCTTCACCACCACTGCAGCTAATAATGCCGCACTCGCTAAGCTCCCTCACTGCAGATTTCCCCAGACCCAGCCCAACTTCCCCGGGCAGCAGTATGCAGGAATCACATCTCACAGGCAGGGGTGGGGAGCAGCAGTCACATGGAACACAAGATGCAGGAGCTGTCCTTCCACTGATCAGTGCAGGAACCTCATATTAATCAAAATACCAGCAGCAAGGCAAAACACCAGCAAGGATTCAGATGGTAACTCTCTAAAAATTCCAGAATCTGTTACCTTCTTTGCAGGGTGGTTCTGCAATCTCATACTCATTCTATGCCAAAAAACAGGTTAAAACCCTAACTATTTAAAGGAAAATCCTTATTTTCCCTGAAAATAGAATGATTCACATGCAGAACAGTGGATTGGTACTTGCCAGTCCCCCTCTTTCTTCTGCACTACCCCCAGTCATTCTACTCCGGGAAGAAAAAGAATCAATTTGTTCATTCTGCATGCCCTGACCAATGAAGCACTAAGACACTAAGGCTGTCAAATACCTTAGTTTTCTAAAAGAGCATCATCACCTCTCCATATTAATTATCCTCATCCCCAACTGTAATCCTGAAACAGCAAATGAAGCTAAGACAGAAAAAACTGAGTCATGTGGCACAGGAAGAATCAGGCAGGACAAATGTGAATCACCAACAACCTAATCTCTACCACTTCTCACTTTTTAGAGCGTCACTGAAGAGGAGATGGTAAGAAGGAAAAACAAGGGGGGAAATCCCTACCCAACCATGTGATCTCAGAAGCCTTTTCCCCCACAATACCAGGGAGCAGGGATGTATCCCACCCTCACCAAATGAAGGATGTTGGTCTTGCATGCCCTGCAACCATCCAAGGAAAAAGTAACCACTGGAAGATTCTGCCTCCTGTGAAACTTTGCCTGGCAATGGCAATGCCCTCACAAACACTCTGCAAAGCTGCTATTACTCCCTCAGCACTTGGCCCGAGTCTGCCCTTGAGCAGCAGATCCACCTGAAGCTGTATCTGCTTTGACCAAGTCCTTGCTTAAAAGCATCTTTCTGTTTCTCAAGTGGTTTTTTTTAGTTAATCCTACCTGGTGCAGAGGGACCACACTCACCTCCTGCAGCCCTTACTTTCCCAGGTAATGATAATCCACCAAAAAGAGACAGTTTGGATTTCAAAGCACTCGAGTCTCAAAGTGCTGGCCTAAATCTGCCAAATTCAGTCCCAGATGGAATAAAACCAAGTTGAACCAAGCTGGGAAGTTAAACTGCAAATATATTCCCCTGCCCCCAAGAAGTTTCAGACCCCTGCTCCTCTAGGGAACAGGTCACAGTTTAATTCATTATCTTGAAATTGCTTGGGTTTTATTTCAGACACTAATATTTATAGGTCTACAACATATGTTCAGAGTTTACCATTTACTTAAAATACACAAATTTTAGTTCTTCAAAGTCTCAGTTATTCAAGTTTCTTCTCCCATTCTCTTTTTGTGTTTCTAACTCCCAAGGAGTCCAAATATACACTGCTGAATCTCTAACCCTTTACAATTCAAACCACGCACAGTGAGCCAGTCACAAAATTAGTCTGTGATTAGCAAAGGAGGCTCAGTTCAACAATAGGAAAAAAAACCAGCATGTGCAATGATTAGTCCATTTAAAGTGGAGTGGGCAGAATGAAAGTTACCACAAGATCAGAGAGCCTTTTATATTGATTAGAGTTTAAAGGGATAACAAGAATAAAGAAGTCTGTGAAGTTATTAGTACAGGGTAATGACCACTAATGAGTTATCGTTAGCAAATGCTTTTTAATGTCGTGAGGTATCTCAGACATGTAACTCCAAGTACAGAAGGAAGGAGGATTTATGGAATATGGGTATTCACAGGGACGGAAAGTTTACCCACCTCAGTACCGAAATTCTCTCTACAGAATAATTACGTTGTTTCCACTTCTTTTTTTGTCTTCAACTTTGCATTTCTATCATTGTTTTAGGACAGCTGTTCTCACAAAAGCACAGTAAACAGAAGCACGTGCCTGTACAAGTTCCATCAATAATTCACTTTTACATATCATTATGATTTCAGCACACTAACCAATTGCTGCTAACTTTGCACAAAGCAGATCAGCGTTGCCTTAAGGTGAAAATAACCGAATCAGCTCCAAAATCTGCACTGAGTTGCAATGCAAGGCAAGCAGCTTTTATGCAGTGTCCATTAGATTGTGTCATGCCCTGGGAAACTTGGACATCAAAACACACTTGGGTTAATTAAAACCGAGGTCAAATTAACAGTGTTGCTAGTTTATTTTATAACTAGGTATTACATAAAATTTCCTAGCATCAGAAAACTGGGTATATAAATTTGAGCTGTAAAATTAGTTCTAAACTTCAGCTAATTTAATAAGAATCATGGAGAGGTTAATATCTATTTAAAAGAAGAAGTAATAGTGGGTGCTATACTTTCTCCTGCACCTCCTATACTTTGTCTGAGGTTTCTTCAGCTTCCTTGGCATATTACTGTTCTTCTTTCCTTTGAGGAAAGAGTTGGATATCATTAACAGGAAAAAAACAATTTATAGAAAACAGTGCCATGTGCACAGACCAGAGGTAAATTATTTATTTTGCCAGTATTCTTGCAATAATTACAAGTAGGAGGAAAGGACTGAGTGCCCCAAAAAGTAAAATGCAATGTAATTACTGGTTTATTTTCCTTCTCAGGAATGCTTCGGAGTCTGGTTTAAGATTGGCTTTATTTCTTACTGTGACAATAAGAACCTGCAACACAATTGAAGGTATGCAAAGCTCTTCAATGGTCTGGCTGCTGCAGGCATTGTGCCAGCTTGGTGGGAGACTTGTACAGGAAGTGTTGAATTTACCAGAGAACCAACAGCTTTCAGAGTTTGAGGGAAGATCTCTCCCCGGAGAGATTTTACTTAATACAAGGTACCTACTTACATTCCACAGGCACATCAGAGTAGATTGAGGGCTGCTCTGGATGTGCCCCAAACCACAACAACTCTGACTGACTGACTTGTAGCTGTGATGCTTCCTGATGAGATTCAGTGCAATTCTGAAAGCTTGGCCTGAGCAGAGCAGAGCACATTTAATACTTCCCTCACATTACCTACATTGGTCATCTCCAGTTAAATCTCAGGAGTGGCTGCAATTACACAGATTTGAATAAAACAAGCCTGAAGTTTTCTGGGACCTCTGAATATAGAAGGGACCTTAAAAACTACTGGCATTCAAATTGCAGAGTAAGGGAAAGAAAAGCACCATGGCCTTTGCTGCTTTTTTAAGTGAGGTTTGGTTCATTAGCATTAATGAAGGGCTAAGAAAGATAGAATCCACGGAAAGATAAAATCAGTATATTTTGTTCAGAAAGGATGCCCTTTAGTGACCCATGTTGGACAAATCTTCAGATCTTTAACTCAAAACCTATAATTATAAAACTGCTGGTCCTTCAAGGTCTAGAAACCCGACAATTCCTTACATTTGCCTAGAGGAACTGCTCATGATACATGAAAAACCCACAGTACAGAACAACCCTCTAGCTGCACCCACCGGAAGCTTGGGAGGTCACAGGGCCCGTGCTTTCAGGGAATGCTGCAGACTCTTTCTCCAGCCTTTCCCCACCACCAAGGGCTGCTCTGGAAGGAGGGTCAGGTTCTCATCCATTCCCTTCTGGGATGATGCTGCCCTGAGCTCCCACCGAGATTGGGTTGCTCATCAGTCCTCTAGCCTGGGATGTTTCTGACCGATGGATTTCCACCCTTGCACCCATCTCAACCACCTCCCTTTCTTCCTGCTTCCAAGCTTAGGTTATAGCTTGACATCTCTTTAATTCTGGATTCCATACAGCTTTTTAAAAAACTCCCTCCTTCCAATCCAAAATAACCCCCAAAAAACAAGAAAAAAAATAATAAAAAAACACAAGAAAACTTAACCTCCATAAACCCAAAACAAAAATAAAGCCCCCAAACACCCTCACCTGCCAACTCTTCTGTGTCTATATTCTCCCTCACACCTTAAAGGTGATGGCTTAGTTTTGAGCTGCTATTCCTGATTTCATACTCTCTACAGAAGGAATTATTTTTGCCACCATTCAGCAGAATTTAACTTCCCTAAATTCACAGTCCACAGCAGAAATGTCACATAAACATTCTGCCAATTTGCTTTTCAGTTCGAAATTCATCATTTCCAAACTCACACTGAAGCCCTCACTCAATTAAAGTGTCTTCATTGGCTTCAACCAGACCAGTGCTGATGATGTTTCTTCCCACACAATTCTACCATAATCTGCTTCCTTCACACTACAGCCATCATATCTCTCCTTTAAATCCCTAATCCCACAGAAAACTTTAAGTATTTATACCTTGCAGACTCAGCAGTTATCCTGTGGACATGATTTTCTGAGCCTGAGAGAGTTTTCAGCTTGACAGTGGCTGATCTGTTCCCAACAGAAAGTCTTTTGAGAAACATTCTCTTTCAAGGACTGTTTTTTGTAAATAGGTTTTGGTTCTCAAAACAATGTCACACAGCTGTTCTGAATGTGGTTTTCTCTTATTCCACCAATGGGACCAGATGGCAAATCATGTTAACCTGTATGGGAACACCTTTTAAAAAGGGTTGCAAACCCCTAAATAAAGGCTTCTGCCTCATTATGATCAAACCTCACTGTTGTGATTTGAGTCCACTCTTCCATTTCGTGTCCACTAGCAACAGTTATCCCAGTGTTGAAAAAAGAATGGGAGAAGAGCACAATATTGCCTGTTCTTCTGAACAGGTGTGGAAAAGCTCAGTGCCTTTTTGTCCCCTGGAGGGCTGACTTTGGTTTGCACAGGTACTGGACACTGTCATGAGAAGCATTCATGACACTTCCCACGTTCAAACCAGGTCACCTCAGATCACTGTGCAAACCATCCTGGTTTGAAAGCAATGGAACAGCTCCTCAGTGCTACATCTGTGCACAGCACTCGGGACAGGCTGCTCTGCCCTGGTCTAATGCACACGAACACAGCATGTTCAGAGACTCACAGCAGCCAGTCTCTGCTGTGGTCCCCCATGGCCCATCCAGAAGTCATCCCACAATACAGTGTCCTGCTACATCTGCTGCACAAAGGGGTCCTTTCATACAGCACATTTCTCAAGGCTTCCCCAATATCAGCTGGAATGTTTCAGGTGGTACCACTTCCCCTGAGAAACTCCTCAGCAGCACTAAGAGCATCTATTTACAACTTCTTTTTTTTTTCCCCTTGGTATTTTTATTAAGTATACCTTTACTGCCCTCTTCACTGCTGAACATGAAACAAGTTCTTTATCTGTGTTCACACAGAAGTGGTCTGTTGGCAATTAGATTAATATTATACATAGTCTGCTTTTCAGAGCTCCCTTCCCACTAGTCCCCAAAATTTATCCCTTCATTTATTCAATTTCCTGTAATGTCTCACTTATTTTTGCTGCAGATCTGGAACTGAATGTAGCATTGCCTGTGTAGAATCAGAACTATATCTATACTATGTCTATAATCTCATCTCTAAACTGAGGGTGTGTTCCACCAACTGTTTTACTGTGTATTTCTCTTAGAAACCCCCACCTTTCCCTTTCTTCTGCCTTACCTGATCACACATGTACCCTTCAGTCCTCGTTCCTATCCAACACTCATCATCCCCCCCACAGATTTTCCACAGATTTCTTTGGTAGCATATTTTTCCAAGAGGCACGTAATTTTGATCTCTACTCCTACAACACGATACAGCTTCTGGTTTACAGTCACTGAAAGGTTTATGCCATGCACACACTTTCCTTCTTCCAGATGCTTAAAAAAGTTATAGAGTGAGGAATGACCTCATTCAGCACCTCAAAAGACACCCATGAAACCCCACCAAAGTGCCTTACTCTGTCTGTGAGCTGTCATCTCGTCTTCCAGAACTGAAGCTGCCAAGTATGGGAAGAGATTAAGAGCAGGAGCACACCCACAGCCTCAAGACACTCAGAGACCAAAGGCAGCAAAAAGACTGGTTTTGAGACTAGGAGTAGAGAAACAGAGGAAAATACTGTTGGGGTCACCAAAAAAGCACAGTGATTTTCCATGTACTTCCAAATGCAGAAAAGAACAATGCAATAGAAAAGGGGATACAATTTTTTCATAGTTACTTTTACTTCTGGTGCAACAGTAATTAAGGTTTCCTGCTCTTTAATCCTGCGACCAAAGGTTTTAAGTAGAATTTACATCTTAAAATTGCTTCTCCTTCGATGGATTTACTCAACACATTCACAAGCTGCTGGAAAAGCAGCAGAAGAGGAACTTCTAATAAAACCTCATCCTCAATTACTGCAGCAATTAGAGCAATTATCACCACCTGTCACTCTTGAAGGAGTAAGTGATGCCAGTGAAAGTTGTTGGGGTGCAGTGAGCTGCCACATCCCCTCTGAGTGGGAAGGAGCCAGGCTGTGCCCCCCTGGATGGCCAGGGCTCTCTGATAGGTTCTCTCTGCTGGAAAAAGCAGATCAGCAGTGTAGGCAGTGCTGCCTGGCTGCTCTCACAGCGCCCTGGAGCCTGCCAAGAGCAGCGCCCGCGTGGGGTGAGAGCAGGGCACTCCCAGGAGACATCCCAAACTCCCAACCTCAGCCCCTGGGTTGGAACACGCTGCTGTGATCAGCAGCAGTGCACAGCAACACACTCCTCAGGCCAGGAAGCAGATACAGACCAAACCTGATTTACCACTGACTGATAAACATACGGCAGCAAGCAGCCCTCAGCAGCGCTGCAAAAGCATCATCTACAGATGAAGCTGCCTGAAGTCACCTCACAGCCACAAACCCCCAGGCTCCCGGGAGCTGCCACAGGGCCAAGCCACAGTGACAGGGGAGGTGGCACCTGAGCAGGGCACTCTGAGCTGGGCAGGGCCCTCAGCCAAGGACAAGTACCTGCAGCCGCCGGGGGGAACAAACACAGCGCTCCCATCATCTGTGCAAATCACTTCTGCTACGTTCTGGAACAAATTCCACAGAGATCTTGTCATTCAGCTCATCAGAATTAACTCAGAAATTACAGAATGCCTTAACCAAGCTCTGCTTCAGAACAACCTATGTGACCAATTTCTATTTTTAAAGCCTCCACTTTAAAGGCTGTAAAGATGCAACACATTTTCAGTGTAAGTGAACAGCCTCACTGATTTGGCATATAAAACTAATAAAACAATTAATCCTTTACAGATTCAAGAAGTCAGTTCCAAATTTAGACTTTTAATTTAAAAACTGAAGTGCTCTGCTACACAACAGAGAAGAAGGACATATAATCAGGTTCAGCATTTAATAACAAACTGGAGATTCAAATCTTTGCTTTTCCTTTCTCAGGTGTGATCTTGTTTATCTCCAGTTATACAACTGGATTTATTGACTTGAATTTAACTAGAGTGTAAAATATGAAGTTGTCTGTGCTGGCAAAATTATTTTAAAAAGCTTTAGAATTTAGTTGGTAATAAAATGTGTTTGTACTGTAAAAATTTTAATAATATTAAAAAAAATAAACATCTACTTCCTCAGATAAAGTCACCAAATGATAAGGCATCATCTGGAAGATGTAGTGGTAATGGTAGAATAGTTCTTTATGGAAAGAAAACAAATTTCAAAGAAATAAAAAAAATAAACTGGAAGCTTTGTTGTTGTTATTATTATGTACCTAAATAAAACAATCATGTTTTCCCTCTATATGCCTCAGGATAGGTAAGAAACCCTGTCCTGAACCTCCTCAAGCATTTCTTTCCTTTAAAACTACATTTAACTGACAAGGAAAACATACAAGATGACTTTGAATTTTGAAGACTGTCATTGAAATGCTGCTCGTTTTCACACTCCGGAAGGCTCCAGAGCCTTCCGCTCCGGAGTTTCAGCTCTGGAAGGCAGCCTTAAAGCCGCACTTGTATCAATTAACTGCACCCAGTGCCAAACACCAGGTATGGCAATGGGCCTCTGCCAGCCCAGCAGACCTGTTTGTACCTGCACAGCAGGACAGCCTTTACCAGCTGGAAATAACTGGACATGCACCACTGTCTGAGCATCACCTTGCTGAACTTTCCCAAAAGGGAAGTGCGCTCATGTAGGAAGATGAACATTGAGATTTCACCCAAACCTGCACTCCTCTTAAGAGACTTTTTCCACCTGGATTCTCAGGTAACCAACTCAGGTGTCAGCAGCTGCCTCAGGCTACTCTCCTTCAGTAGAACACAGAAAGAAGCCTGACGTGGCTCTGGTGCTGGGCATTATCCCTCTGGAATGGCCAGCCCCATCCTGCAGCCCCATGTCCTGCGCTGTGGGAATCAGGGACACAGGGAATATTTCTCTGCCTGTCCTGGAATTTCCTGACTCCCAGAAAAACACTGGTTTTGACCTCTGACTGTGGAGAAAGCTTCCAAAGCTTTGGGATGGGTTGGAAACAACCAGTGTGTGAATTTAGATAGTAGTGTTGTTAATAGTTGTCACTTGGTGAAAAATGTATATTTGGGTTTTATATGGTATGGATGTAGGTGAGGATTCAAGATGGAGAATTGTGGGTGTTGCCTCAATTTCCCTTCTCCTTCACCTGCTCCATGTTATGCAGTGTTGGGAGCACAAAGTTATTGGATAGAAGAGTCTGCAATGCAGATGTTGTGTGAACAGACAAATAATCAGTTTTTGGTAGTAAAGTAATAACCGTCATTTAAAGTACGTGGTGTCAGGTAATTGGTCACCTTATCTTGTATAAATTCAGACATTTTGAGCCTCTCGAGGCTTTTGCTGGCATGTTTTTCAAGACTGCAGAGCCTGTGCCATCCTTGGCTCAAAGCTTTTGATAAGGAAATAATGAACAACCTTTGAAGTCTGAGCAGCAAAGCCCCTCTGCTTTGTCTGTGGGTGCCACAGTCCTTCGAGGGCTGCACAGTCCAGCACCCCCGTGTCGGGGGAACCCAGCACTGCACTGCTGGTGGCAATATGAAACACCCCAAGTGACAAAGGCAGGGAGCTGGGAAGGATCCCTGCTTCCAGGGCATCCTGGGCTGCAGGAGAAAAGCATAGAGGTGTGAAAGCTCCATTTCCTGCAAGGGATAAGGTGTAAGATACCTCCAGGGTATTTAGATCAAAGCCACGCTACTGACACACGCGTTTACTGTAGCTCTCCCAGAATCTCAGGGAGATTAAGTGGTGGTCAGAAAGAGATCATGGAGTCATTTTCTCTGATAAAGATGTCAAAGTTCGGATCAGTGGAAAAGTAAGTCAATTCTGCTCAATATCAATTTACTGGCCATCTCTTTAGTCTCTTAGAACCCATGTAGAATGTTTATTTCATCTTTGCAAGCAGCCAACAGTCTTTGATAATACACTAATATACTAATTACGAAGGTTTCAGCATGATAAAGGATCTGAAAGGTTATGCAGTCCCAAAAAATAGGTTATTTTCACGCAGTATGTAGATAATGATCACATTTATTCTAAGTTCAACCAAAAAAAAACCCACCAAGAATTAGTTAGGAACTATGCAAGTTATTTCCATTTTCATGGAATAATTAATGCCTATGAAACTTTCCAACATTTGTCGTCACTTCAATGCGCAGTCAGATAAAAAGGTAAAAAATGCACTGTCTGAAAAGAGGAAAGTTCTTATAAATCATCTGTGAAGTTAAAGCTTGGCATGAACTGAGACATTTGTGCAGCAGATTTATTTAAGAATAAAATACGATGTCTTAAACTTTTGTCCTATCAAGAACACGCACAGTATCAATTTGGGTAAAAATAATTATGTGTTTTCTGTAATCCTGTGTTTCCTAATACTTGGAGAGTATTTTGACCCAGCTCACTGGGTTTCATTTATTTTTACTGACACATTATAACAATTCTCAGGAATAGGAGGAACAGAGAAACTGGAAGGATGTATCAGAGGAAGTGAAAGGTCCAGAATCATGTTTTTTAACCTAATTTTTTTCCCAAAGCACACTCCACCTCGCCAAGGAGCTGTAAAGATTCATTCCAGAACAGAATTCCAAAAATTCAACCCAAGGCAGGAGAGGAAGCTGCAGCGAGCAGGGAAGCTCAGGCTGTCATGCTCCACACACAGTCCTGAGCTCCTGGAGTGGGAGCAGACCCCAAGGGAGAGGAAAGAGAAACCATGCAGTCTAAAGCTCAGCTCCAGCAAAGGCTCAGGAGGATCATCTCTTCCCAGGATTAGCTATGTGAGGAATCAGCTGTGGATGCAAAATTAGCCTTCATAGGCAAAGTCACCCCACAAACACTGATATGAAACATTACAAAGCAAACGGGGGCCTTTGTCAAAGGCACACATTCCATCAGCTATTTTTAACTCCTAGGATTTTACATACAAATTACTATCAAGAACCTGCATTGGTTCATTCAAGCCCCTTCAGTTAAGAATACATGTTGGACATAAAATAGCAGCCAAATTAATCAATTTTAAGACTTCTTCTGCTGCTAATCCATACAACACCAATTATCAAGAGTAAAACTTGGCCCTATATATGTTTCTGTGGCGAAGTGAGGACTGCTGAAGCCAGGAAACTTGTTTGGTTATACGAACTTTGATTGCCCATGTCATGCAAATGGTCCCCAAGATATTGCCTACAACCAACTCTGTGGAGAAGAACACCAAGACAGGATCCAAGTATTATTTCAGCAAGGGAGAAATAGCATTTTACTAATTTAATTCTTCTGGATTTTTTTTAATAATAAATTTAGTTTTAATTTCATCTCAGGAATTGCTCCTTCTCTCAGTACCCACTGCTGAAAAGGGCAGATGCTCAAGGTAACTGAGCCCTGAGTGCCAGAGGAGATTTGGGCAGTGCTCCACCCAGGAGGATGTCCCAGCACTGCACTCCTGCTTGTCCCACCTGTTCCCTCTGCCATGGCCCCAGCAGACCAAACTCCCCCAGGACCAAGGCAGACCCTGCTCAGCAGGGCCAGATGAACTGGGAGAGGATGAGTGGCATCCAGAACACAATGCCCAAAGTCTCTCACCCTGCACTGTCCCCTCCTCCACTGGCCCTTTTAGGCCAAGATCACTTTTTAATTTCTTATTTTGATTTTTATGGCTTTGATATCATCTAAACAATGTCGGTAAGTGGTGTGTGATTCCTAATCTTCTACTAATTCTTAAAACGAGGACTAGGAAAATAACAGGAGTCATTTTACCTGCTAAATGTAGTTTCAGGTAGGCAACACATCAACTTATTCAACAGCTTTCATCTCCTGTGGAAGAAGGTGTTGATGAAATGCAGCTTAGCAGTTTTGATAGCAGAGAACACAAAAAGTTAGTCACTGTGACTCCTGTTATGTAAATGGCAGCGGGAGATGGGCAAACCTTATAGCCTGGGAGCTGGGACAGAATGATTCCACCAGGGAAATCCTTAACACGTTTGCAAGTCCAGAAAACCAGAAATGAGACATTAATGGTATAAATTGCTTGGGACACTGCTGGGGTTTTTTTAGGGGTTTTTTTGCTGCTGCTGTTAAAACAGAGGAGGATGCATAAAGGGGAAGAGAGCTTTCCAGAAGTGCAATGTTTTGTTACACTGAAGATGATTTACAGGATGGTTAATCATAAAATACACATTTTGCTTTCAAATCCTACAGACCACGTGCCTGTGCTAAACTATGCCCTGTATTAATTACAAACCAGCATTCTGAACTTGAAAGCTTCCCATTTAGACTAGTGGCATCTTCTAGTTTTACATGATTAAGGAAAGAGCATCAGTGTCTCCAAAGGCAAGCAGGTTTGAAAATATTTGGTTTAAAAGTAGATTTAAATCTAAGCACACTAAACGCTTTAATTCATGTAGCAGCCATCCCATGCAGACCAGAAACCTTCATTTCCAAACATGATGTCTGAGAAACCTCATGTCCAACATCACTTGCAGCTAAAATCCAGCTGTTCATTAAAACTGATCCACCAGGCTGTGGGAAGGCATTTTCTGAGGGGATTCTTCAACTTTTTGCAAGAAATGAGCATTTAACTCTGTGATCTTCTGCAATATTTTCTCAGCCTGCTCCCACGATTACTATTTTCTTTCGCCTTTTTCTAATATACCCTTTTATCTTACAACTTCTGATCTAATGAAATTATAAACCATGTAAGAAGAAAAAGAGCATTAGCTACTTCCTCTAAATTTCAGTGTGCTTTTTTTTCATGTTAAGAACTCACCATTTTCACAATTACCATCCTGGAACAATCACAGACACAACTGAAACATCCTTTTTTTAGAGGAGTACCAAAATTTCTGAATTCCCATAAAATAAAAGTTCAGCTTGAACTGTTAAATATCAAAATTTGAAATCTGCACTTGTTCTAAGTATTTCAGTTTCAGAGTTTCATATTGAAAGTAGAAAGGAAGCTAATATTCTTGAACCTAAACCCTGACTGCCCAGCTCTGTCAGCCAGGGAGGAAACCCATTTTTGTATGAATAAACCCTGACAGGACGCTGGCTTGGCATGTCCACTGAAAATCATTACAGTAGAAAGAGTCTACTTAATTCTATTAACTGCTTCTAACATCCCCTCGTTTCAATTTCTAATTCAACTTCACACTGTCATAATTGTATCCCATTACTGCTTCTGGGGCTGTTGGTAGATTAGAGAGCTGCTGTCATGAATATCTCCCTCCTATGTTGGCAGTTACATAATCAAGCGACTCCTTCTTTTTCTAGGCCACAGAATGCAAGAACAGATTGAGGTGAGTCTCAGCACAAGGGACTTTTCCTACCCCTCCTTCCTGACTGAAAGGGCTGATATCCCATGAACCTGTTTATTCGAGCCACATCTTTACTCAGCTCCCTGGCACACATCACTGCTCCTTGTCCCTGTCTCACCTCCATCCTGCCTCTTCAGATAAACTGCTAAGAAAAGGCAGAACTGAGCAGTTTTGTACCTCAAAAAATGTCCTTTCTGGCAGAGGATACAGCTGCCAGCCCTCTGCAAAGCAGGAGGTGCTGCAGAGCATCCCTGGAGCATTCAGTGTCCCAGTCTCTGCTCAGGCAGCTGCCCTGGGATGTCACCCGTGCCTCCAGAACAGAGAGCCACAGACCCTCAGCAGAAACCAGTCCCAAACCTGCCTCTGCACCGAGCACACCTCTGGAGAGCTATCTGCAGCACAGCCATATCTACAGCCTCATCTGCAGCCACCCTTGCCCTGGCAAGTGAGCTGTGCTTCACCTGCCAGGAACAATCCTGATGGATCCTGCTACACTCAGCGCCTGCCCTGCTCTGCCAGACAAAGGCTGGATTAGTGACCTGAGCCATGCCTTCCCTCTCAAGTGTCTCCAGGGAAAGACACTCCATGCATCAAGAACACATTTGCTTACCAGAGGTGCCTGAGAAAGAGGCACTTCAGGCTGCAGCTCACACACATCAATTATGTCAGTGGTTCCTGCAGCTCTGAACCTCTCCCGTGCTTGGTTCCACAATCCCCCAGCTGCCATCCAGCCTGAGTATTCCAAACAACTAAGCAGGATACACATCAGGAATACCATGTATAACTTTCTTCTCGGGTTGTATCAAGACCAATATAATCCCTTTTCCTTCCTTCCCCCCAAAAAAGAAATAATTCATGACTTGAGAAGGCACTTTCACAAAAAATCCGTTTTAACTTCACTAAACTTCTGTAGTCTGCAGAGTGCACTATGACAGGCATGGATGTGCTGAGCCACATCCAAATCAAATTCGACATAATAAACTGATTTATTATGTATTAATCAAGAAACTGAAAGGACAGAGAAGCAGAAGAAACTTTTAGCATGTGTCTTGAAAAAACATTAAACCAACAATTAGTTACTCTCACAGAGCAGTTGCTGGCAAAACCAAGCTCTTGGTAAGGAATTGTTTATTCTTTTCTGAAGATCAACAAGCATTATTGACAAAAGTATTTAAATATGACTTTTTTTTTGTTTACTGGCAGTTATTTTCTGTAGAGCAATTAACACAAAGCTTGATTGCGAGGAAAGCTTAATTTGCAAAGATAAATACATATTTCATGAAAGCTGATAAGGTGCTTCTAATTGTGGAAATTACTTTACCTCCAAGAAATGCTGCAATCTCATCTTTTGGGGAGGAGAAAGATTTTTCTATACCCTAAATATCCACTCCTGTTGAACTAATCAGTTGGTGATGCATGAAATTAGACTTTACCTGTCAGGGTGACCTTGTAAAGGTCTTCTGGAACCTAATATTTAACAAGCACTCCAGGATAATTCATCGGGGAGGTCACGGAACTGGACAGAGAGCTAAATCACACCTAAGGAACAAACATGTCTGATTTTTTGGTAGCTTCATATTATTGTAGGAGCAAATTACACCTTGAGGAACCTTCCACTGAACCTTTACTTTCATATGGCTTTAAAGAGACAGAAAACTAATTAAATATAAAAGCCTTTCAAAAAGTTCTCTTTTTTCAAATTTGCTATGTCTACATTACCAAGCAGTACTTGACACCGACACTGAGTTGCTGCTACAATGAAATCCACATGGGCAGGAACAAGTGACATTACAACATCTTGTACTGCTGAGCTTCCACAGCTCCAGCTCCTGCTCCTGGAACAGGAAAAAAAGCTGGGGAACAGCCCCAGTTCCACAACCACAGAGCCCAGAGACCAAAGGAACTGAGCTCACAATCATACCAGATCCAGGACTGCACTTGGTGGTTTGAACATCCTACACTGGGTAACCTGGTATAAATCCCAACTGGGCAACCCGATACAGAACAACAATTCCTACAGTACTTCCCATTGAAATGAGAAGTCCCCAGGCTCTCAGGGGGAACGATGGCTGTGATGTTATTTCTAGGAAATAAAATGGAAGTGGTCACCATAAATTTGATTGCAAACAACAAACGAGAACAGCTCAAACATCTGACAGATAAATTATTAGCTAATGAACAGGTGGTTTTAATCTGGATCACAGCAGTTTCTTACTGGTGGACACAGGACACAAGATTTTGACAAAACATGCACAGCCTTTGGTTGCAACACACCACTACTTTTTCAGTGGGTTTTCTCCCTTTTCCATTCTCTTGTATAACCTGACACAACATCTGTATAATGGATTCTATCGACTTTAAAGGGTTGTGTGTCTCATATCACTGCAGAGGACATTTAAATGCCAAGGGAACAATCCGGCACAGAAAATATGTGTGTGTGTGTGTGTATGATCTCCACTTGTCCTTAATAAAAAGTTAACAATGCTACAAAAGCAAAGACAACCATCTCAGATCATCCACTTCCCTGATAAAGCTTCTTACTTATTGAGTTAAATGCACAGAATATTGATTTACAAACTAATCAAAGAGTAGCAGAGGTAGAGAGAAAATAAATAAGCCCTGATGGATTTTTTTCCTTTTTTTACTGAGGCAGTCCCTGTTTTTCTGCCATGACCATCCATCCCAGCCACATGCTGCAGCCTGCCTGAGCAGGGGGATGAATTCCGTGTCCATGGCTGAACATGCAGCTCCATCACCCAGCAGGACTCATTATGATCCTGTATGCAACTAATCCAGATCAGATGGGGCACACCAATAACAGCTGATGGCCCCATTCCTGCAGGAGCTGTGATCCCACTGTCCCCCATTCCTTCAGGAGTTGTGATCCCACTGTCCCCCATTCCTGCATCAGTTTTGATCCCACTGTCCCCCATTCCTGCAGCAGTTTTGATCCCACTGTTCCCCATTCCTGCCGGAGCTGTGATCCCACTGTCCCCCATTCCTGTTGCAGGAGTTGTGGTCCCATTGTCCCCCATTCCTGCAGGAGCTGTGATCCCACTGTCCCCCATTCCTGTTGCAGGAGTTGTGATCCCATTGTCCTCCATTCCTGATGTAGTTGTGATCCCATTGTCCCCCATTCCTACAGGAATTGCAATCCCACTATCTCCCATTCCTGCAGGAGCTGCGATCCCACTGCCCCCCCATTCCTGCAGGAGTTGTGATCCCATTGTCCCCCATTCCTGCAGGAGCTGCCATCATGGCCTGTGTGAGCTGCTCTCAGCTCTGTGATCCAGCTGGTTCTGAAGGGAAGCATTTCCAGGGAGCCTGGTGGGCCAGCCCAGTGCCAGCACACAGGCAGGAGCAGGAACTACCTCACCTTTCTGTGTCACTGCAGCTCCCTGGGGACCCAGAGGTCAGAGCTGAGCTGCAGACACCCTGTGCTGCTGTGCCAGGCTTCCCTGCTGCCCAGGAGGGGCTCCAAGGAGTCCCAGCTGACTGTGGATGGCAGCCTGCAGTGCAGAGGGTGATGGGAGGACAAAAAGTGCAGAGGGGGCACACGGCCACTCACAGAGCCCAGAGCGCTCTGCACCAACTCACTTTCCTCGTGCACTGACCTGGCTTAACTTCCAGCCAAGCTCAATTTATAGAAAGCCAAAACTGAAGAAACTGGAGTGAGTTTCAAGCTCAGCACAGCCACAATTCTGGACAGAAATGACAGAATCCCTTTGTGACAGAAGAGATACAAAAACACTGATAGGCATTTTCATCAACAGAACTTAGTGCTTTCACCCAGCTCCAGATGTGCTAAAATATCCTGACAGCTGAAATGTGGACTTGAGGAAAACACAATTTAAAAACAAAAAATACTTAAATTAATTTTTGTAATCTTTAAACACCACAAAGTTCATATGCTGAGGAAAGTTAAATGCCTTTATTTCACTCAAGGCTAATAATACAGTCTGTCAATGATCACACAAAAAAAATAAAAGAAGAAATTTCAGAGGCTAGGAGTAACAGAATCTCTCTAACTGCTACAAATCCTCATTTTTATTGACTCTTGCAGCAATATCTTTGAAGTACAGCCCCAGGAAGGTGCATAGAAAGCTGAGTTTCCTTGTGCAGCTTGAATTGGAAATTTTCTAAACTAACTGCGTGCGCCCACAGGGGCTACAAGAAAAACCACGCCAATCCTCTGTTATCAGGTGTCCTACACTCAAAGACCAATGGTGGCAGAACCAAAGGCAGAGCAGAATCAACACCAAATTATAAAAGCAGAGAAGTTTCCATGTAAATGTTTCCTTCACAAAGTAATCACATAGCAGACGTTTTATTTCTGGGAAAAGGAATGATGCTACATTATCTCCATCTTAAAAGGCATTCTCCAAGGTGAATAAAAAACAAAAACCCCAAACCAAGCCAAAACACACAAAAAAAACATTAAAAAACCAAACAAAAACAAACCCAAACCAAAATAAAACACAACAAAAAACCCACACCACAAAAACAGAGAAAACAAACAAAAAAACTCGAAACAAAACAAGCCACCACAAGAAAAAGGAAAAAGCTTCAAGTACAAAATAATCAACTATGTATTGCTCCCTCACAAATTTCACTAAATTATGGGCTTGAGACCACTGGAGTAGTCATGAAATGACCAGGCTGTATTCATTCTCTCCTTTTATGAAATGGAGGAAATGCTGTAACACAGAAAGGCTTCTCTCTTCAAGGCTTTTTTTACACTATTAACAAATGCTGGGTTTGTATTTGGAATTTGATGAAGATTATCAGTGTAATTTCACAGGTTCCCAGTGACACGTCCAAGGGAAGTGGTAACAGGGAGTTGAGCTGACATTTGGCATGCAAAGCCTTCGAACTAGTGAGTGCATTAATTCTACTGCAAACACCCTAAGCCCACAAAGGCTTCTGCTATTGTTCCTGAATTATCCACCAGCTTTAAATTAGCACATGGGAGGCCTCCCAGAGGGTCACCCATCATTGACTCTGCATAGATGAGTCTCCAGCATGCTGATCAATAACAGACATAATTGGAAGGTCTTGAATAATCGGAAATTTCAAAGGACTGCTGCAGCCTCTACAACCCACAACTGGTACAGAGGCATATAAAAACACCAGAGTCTGAAGGGACTTTAAAACAATGCTCTAGCTTTAGTTTTTAGAGACTTTGCCCTTTCAGAAACATCCTTCTTCATCATTAGTAGCTGGCAATTGCATCCACAATTTTCTGGACAAAATTAGTTCAGGTTATGTATATTTGAGATTTGAAAACTCTTCTAACTTACACTGGAATAGTACTGTCAAACTTCTGGGGGAGAAAACAGAAATAGCAAATATACTTCAAGGATATTATTTCTTTTTTACAGAGCTGGAAAACTTCCAACTAAAATCAAATCCATATAAATGAGATTACACACTTCATAACAGGATTTGCAGTACATCCTGGTCTTACTGAAGTATCAGAGTTCTAACAGTAATAATTTTCCCTGTCCTTGCTCTGCCAATAGAAGTTTATCTGAGCTTTGAGTTTGGATGACACCAGGGATATGCTGGTGGTGCCAGAGAAAGCACAGGAGCTGAATTCCCCCACCATCATATGCCATCACAGAAGTGCAAGAACACCAACAGCAAAGAGGGTTTGGGTTTTGGTGGGAAAAAAAATGAGCTGCTGATGAAGTGTTACCTAATTCTAGAACAAACTTCAAAGGTTCCACCAACAGCGTGGAATGACTCACACTTCAGTTTTGTTATATCCCTACACGATTGCCACAGAAAGAAGAAAAAAAGCAAAGGTCCTGACTGTACAGTTTCTGAACTTTTTACTGCCTGTAATCTTGAATGGAATGGTATCTTCTGTCAGTCTCACTTCTAAAATGCTTCTCTTCAGCACGTTTTTGGTTTTGTTCTTTAAAGCCTCAACTCTTCCTCGAGAAGATTAGACAACAGCTCATCATCTGTTTGAACACAGATCTTCATGTGAAGTAGGGATTAATTGCCAAGGAAAAGACTGCACTTTCAGATGTTGAAGTGGTCTGACAAGAGCAAGAAATTTCTAGCAGAGAACTAAGCAGAGGTCAGATCAGTCACAGAATAACCAATCTCCAGCACAGGTCCTATGATTTGTCCTGTCACGACATTTCATTCTGCCTGGGGGTGCCACCAGGAGCAAGAGTGCTCAAAAGACACTAAATGCCTTTGTCCTGAAAACCTTCCTGTCCAGAGCCTTGCAGCTGGAAATGCAGGCTGGCAAAAGAGGCACCAGAGGCAGCCGGCCTCCGGGCGGCTTTTTCTCCCTGCACTGGGAGGGGACACAGCAGGGAGCTGGATGTGTTCATTTCTCTGATTTGTACCTGACAGTATGTGGGAAGGCTCGGCCCCAGCTCTAAGTCCAGCATGGTGACCTGTGCAGAATGTGGAGCTGGAGGCTGTCTGAAGACTCCAGCTCCTCTGCAAGGAAACTTTCTCTCCCCGAAAGCTCAGAGAACAAACTGCACCCACAGTATCACACACATAGTTACATTAGAGTGTTCATCTACCATGCACAGAATACATGTCTTTTCTTGATAAAATACATCAGAGATTGCATCAGTTAAACATTACGTCCCACCCCATTCTAGCAACGGGACTCCAAGAGAAAAACAGACAAGCACTGCCAACACCCTCAGAAAGGAGAAAAACAACTGATCTCCTGGAAAGTTCCTAAATACCGTGTTCAACTGAATTTTTTGCTGAACTATCCCCTCTGGAAATTGCATTTCAAAGAACTGAGAGGATGCCTAAAAGGAAGAGTTTAAAGTACAAATCCTGAAACTCAGCATTTCTGTGTATTTAACCATCATAAATTCATCCTAAAATATGAATCAGTCAATAATGCAAAGCAAGTCAGTTGTGTAAGAGGAAGGAAAAGAGAACTGGAAACAAGGCTAAGAAAAATAAAAGAAATATCATAATTTTAATATGACTTTGAGGCACTTTAAAATATTGAAAGGTAGGTTAAAAAATATCCCAATTGTAATTAATTGTCTTTGAAACGATAAACATGTAATTTTTACACATTTCCTGACAAACCTTTTATTTAGCCATTGATGTCATTTTGCAGCTTTTCTCTCTGATAACTTTTAATGCCCAGCATTTCACCATGACAGCTGGCAAGAAATCTGCTGTGAGTTTTCTCATTAAAAGTAAAGCTGTGTTAGTAGCCAAATACTCAAAAATGTGAAAGGTTAAAATTTAACAATGGGGAAAAGACTTGTTTCAACTTAACAAAAAACTCTGAACTTAAGCTTTGTCAGAAACAGCAGTTTTCTATTATATGAAGGGAAAAAGTTGTAGGTGTTGAAAGATTTATTAGGAGTTTAATAAATTGCCAAGAAGTTAAGGGTAGAAAGTCAAAAAGAAAAAGAAAAGAATTATACAACGCATGTCATAAGAGACAGAGTTTGAATAGTACAAAAATAAAAGCGATCCTCAAGGATTTGCTTTGGAAAAAGCTTTTGAGAGGAAGTGCTCTGGGGACTACCTATTAGCAGAAGATAACCCATTCTAATGGGCATTCACTAAATCCTCCACTCTTAATGGAAAACACTGCCTTCAGGGGACATGCTTTTATGACAACACTATTTCTTCAGAAGTAAAACTCACCTCGTTCTTACTTTAACAAAGCAATTCTACTTGTGCCTGGTTTTCCTTGGGTGAAAAAGAATAAAAGGCTACAAAAACATTTCAATCATCAGAGGAGCATGGTGCAGTAAGTGATCATCAGGCACAGCCCCAAGCCATGCAACATTCCATCTCTTCCCAACACAAATGTAATGGCCCTGTATTAACCACCACAATGAAATATTCACATGGGTTATACATTTGGTCACGTTTTATGCAGCCCAAACAGATGTTTTAAAACAATAATTATAATTTCACATTGCTTCTGCCTCCTGCATCTGATACTAAGAAAGCAAGCATTAAGGCGAAACAGGATCCAGTTCAGAGACATTAATTCAGGTGACAGAATCAATAGACAATATTTACTGGTCAGCAGAGTATCAGCCTGAGCTTTACGACTAAAATCAAAATTATTGACAACAGCAATTCAAGTGACTTCACCCCTCCCAAGCATTAGAGGAATGTGCTCTCCTTTGGCATTAATTTATTTAATGGGAGCTTTGGGAGCTCTCAAATCCAGATGGCTTATTTAGGTGTTTAACTTTAGGCACCTGCACTTGCTGTGATCCAGGCTTTGACAAAGATTTGTGTGGGTCTGCCCCAGTTCACCGAGTACGGAGCAAGACACTTTGCAGTAAGTGTTCACAGGAACAAGCTCCAATACTTACATTCTTATTTTAATGATGATGTCTAGCTCAACAGCCTCTGCTCACACAGATTTTATAACTCTTGGTCTAGGAACATGAATCCCAGACTGGATTTAACACCAAGGATTTAACCAGTCCACCAAGTGGATTTAACACTTCAGACTGTGCTCAGACATCATGGCCACACAGAGCTCCTGAGGCACAGGATTCCAGCAAATGCATCTCCAACACAAAAGTCACCTGTGATTTTCCAGAGTCCCTAAGTGGATCTCCTCCTCTACCTGTATCTCTGAAATCAGATGGACACTGCTCCTCCCTTTCTTCCTCCCCCTCTCAGCTGGCTCGGTACTGACCTGGCCACATCCCCTACTGCTGAGGAAGGGCATCTCTGGCTGAATTCCAGGTCACCACATTCCCTCAGAAGCATTCCAGGTCCAGCTGCAGACACAATGGCACAAACTGGAAAGTCTCCACAGTATTTCCTGAAAGGGGCAAGGTTTATTCCATACGTGTTTTTCTCAACAGAAGCTTTATTACACCACTTTGTGTAGTGCCTCTCCACAGAAACACAGAGCCTGGAATTCTAATCTCAAGTTTTAAGCATTGAAAAAGCAGTTATTCCTCAGGACTCAGCACCACAGTTGCTGCCACTTCCGCTGATGATTTGCAAGCATTTCCTTGTTGCTAATTACACTCTTTGCCATGTGCCAAATGTCCACATATGGCCCTGCATAACCTCCAGCAGCTCTGAACACTCTGCACAATTACCACACAATTATATTTTTGTTCTATTTTACTGCAGCTGCTCTATGTAGAAATGCCTCAGCAAACTGCAGTGCTGCAAGTACAGTATGCTGATGATCAAGTCTTTCGCACCCTCCCAACATTTTAGGGAGTTTCACCCATTTTTATTTGTTCTGTCAGGAAATATGTGAACAATAGAATTATTTAGCCTCCTTTTGCCACTTCATTATCAAATTAACTGTTCATCCCCAAAAATATACTAGCCTGTACAACTTTTCTGTTTTCCCACTCTTTACCAGGCCCAGGCCAAACACAGTGATGGCAGATCCCAAAAGCATTTGCTCTTTCAGAACCATCAAACCAGCTCAGCCAATAAAACTGCTATTGTGGTTTCACTAACCACTGTTACAAATTTGATTTTGTCAGTTTTCAGTGTAAATGGCAAGGTACAATTTACTCAACCTTCTGCATCCAAGTCAGTTCTGAAAATAAAATACATTTGCTACTGGTAGTATTTTTATACACCAGAAAATGGAGTCATAGAATAAATTATGTCAGAGAACCCTCCAAGGCCATCAGCAGCATCTCCTCAAACCAGAGCCAACTCTGAAGCTAAATGCACTCTGGCAGGGCCTCACACACTCCATTTTCAGTATCTGCAAGGATGGAATTCCACAGCCTCCCTTCTCCCTCACCTCTCCTGTAGGGAAAGAGAATCGCAAGGGATCTCCATGTGCATCTCTCCTTAGGCTTTCCTTTCCAACTTTATTTTTTATTTAGACCCAACAAATACATTTTTGGGTATTCCATTTGGGTGCTTGGCCTGGAGCCACATGGCAGAAACTCCTGAGAGGTATGATGAAACTGCGTCCAAAAGACGCTTTATTTTCAGCAGCAGTTTCCATTATTCCCTGAGCCAGTGGGCTGACAAGGCTGGAATACAGGTCCAGGTACAATTCTCTCCACACCTTTCCCATGCCTGGTCATCCTCCAACAAGGAGAACACTGCATTGTGGCTGCAGAAGGACAAGACTCAGGCTCTCTCTAGGAGGCTCTGGCACCTTCTCAGAGCAATTAGGTGGAACATTTCCTCCCAGGAATTGATGTATGGAGGAAAGTTACCCACAGGGGTGAAGCATGCAGTCAATATCTGGGATTTTAAACCCTATAACAGATTTTAAAACCCCACTAAATCCAGAGACAGTCTTTTATTTTGAGGTTATTGATTTTAGAGGCTTGAGAAGAGAATCTTAAAAACTTAAAAAAGCACTCATAGTGATTAAGGTAAGCCTGTATCAGGTAATAATCCTACCTTATTCCTACCAGATTTCAGAACTTTATTTTATGGCACCTGCTAGTTCAATTGCATTAAAATTTATTTTAAAAAAAGTCTATAAAGTAGTTATTTACAGATGATGTAATAGTTTGAGATGCAGAAATGGCACCTTTTTCTGAAGGACACCAAAGCAAAACAAATTCCAAGCAAATAACAGGAGAACTGCACTGGTTTTCATTTCCTTCCTTCTCTTCTCAAAGAAGAATCCCCCTTCCTCCCATCTAGACTCCATGGGCAGCTCTTATGAGATCTGTGAGGAAATCTGGGTTGCTCTCTCTGCTCCAACAAGCCCCTGCTGTCCTCGAGGCTGTGACGGTGACAACACACCCTCCATGGCAAAGCCCCAGCAGGTCCCTCCAGCCCCTGAGTCCCTGGGCGTGGGCTCACAAACCTGAGCCCTGGGGGTGAGGCCATCTTGTGCTGCTCTGAACTCACAGCTCCACCCGCACCCTCCCCACGCTGGCTCGGAGCTGCAGGATGGGAAAAAATTGGGTCAGGAGTGGCTGGACTGAGGAAGGTCAGAATCAAGGTCAAGCCTCATTTTATGTCTACTTACATGTCAGCAAACATTAAGATTGGATGCCAATGCAAATGCTCATTTTTAAAGAACAGATGGCAAATCGATCATTATCCTTGACATTTTTAGTTCTGAGATGGACATTGTCACTTTTTACTTTTCAAAGCAATCTAGCTCAGATCAAACAAAACTAAAAATGCATTTATACATTATAACCAGGTTACAGATTGATTGATGACAACTGAAGCTCTATACTCAACCACAAACACTCAAAACACTTTTTAACCTCTCCTCCATACACAAAATTCCAGGACCTGCATCACAATTACAACACAATGAAACTTTTAGTAATTACATGTAAAGCCAGTAGCTTTGTTCATTACCCTTCAGTTTGCAACAAATCCAAAACTAAATTTCAAAAATAATTTTTGAGTATTTCTCAGTAAAATAGCAACAGCAAACAGCACCTAAAATTCATTTGTAAAGCCATTGTTCCGTTCAAACATATGAAATAAAATCACTTGAATTCTTCATATGAATCATTTTAGATTTAAAAAGGTAATAATCCATTTCCTTCTGTCTTGTCACTACCAGAACCAGATGAATGTTCTCAGACAGATGTTAATAAGAGGTTACATTAGAAAGGGTATTTTCTTTTTCCACAAAGAATTATTTCTAAAATTCTAAGTGAGGGGAAAAAAAAAAAAACCCAAACTGTAAAAATACTTCAAACCTCCTTCAGCTACTGTTTAGGTGCAGACCAGTGTGATAACAGATCACTAAAATCTCACCTGATGTAATTTCTAGTTGGAAAAAACCTTGAAACATAAGTGAATCACCTTCATTATGCAGTTGAACCAGGATTTCAAACATTCGGAGCTCATTTACTGCAAAGAATGAGGTTCTTCAAAGTCAGTCTGCCACAAGTTATCATTTCTATACATTATATACTCCCTCCTGTCAGGAACAACCATCCATGACATATTTATCTGAATTATTTGCAGCCATTATGAGATGAATTCCTGTTACACCTGCTTAGAAATATTTTTCCAGGCCATATGCTCTCCAAATAGCCTCTTCTGTGTCGAGATAAGTGCAGCAGAATGATTCAGGAAAAAGGTGAAACAAAGGCTGCTTTGAATTTGTTCTGCAAATGTCCTCAGACTGTCAGGATATTATGTTTGGATACATTTATTTATTTAACTTTCATATGGTGTAACAGTGGCCAGAAGAGTCTCTTTCGACCCAAGTGGTTTGAAATTTAGAAAATTTAATATTTAGGAGAAATTTAAGAAAATTTATATTGATGTTTTCCTTCATGTAATTTCATACAGAAAGTCTACATTATTCCTGTTCACACATCCACAAGAAACAACAGCAAGTCAACGTAATCATTCATGCCTCCTAAATCCTGAAGACCCTGCTTGGAACCACATGGAACATCATCTTCAAACATTTCATTTGAACAGAACATGGAAATGCAGACAAAAAAAAAAAAGAAACAAACAAAAACACCCAAAACCAAACACACACTCCTTCAACAAAAGGCTTTATGAAGTGCTGATGATCAGGATATGTCATAATATCATTTCTCCAGCCTTTGAAAATTAAGAAAATTACCAATTACACAATTCTTCCAGTGCAAAGGGTGATGTCTAATGTAGAAAATTTTTCCTTTTGTTTAAATTGGTCCTGGAATCACTCAGAGTTGGAAACAGGCAGGTAGCATCTGCAGCACTGATTTAAATTGCCCAAAAATTCAAATATCAGGCATTCATCAGATTGTTTTTTTCACCATTACTGCAGTGATGTTTACTTGGCTAAATCCAAGATTTAAAAGAGCAAGTCATATTTGCTTGCTAACTCTGTCAAGTGCATTCCCAACAAGAAATGTTGGACTAAAACTTACAGGATCAGTTTATCCACCTCCAAATTTTCATCTTAGAAGAAAACAAAGATTTCTATTTATTAAAATTCATTTTGGCTATGTAATGAATGCAGTTTATTTGCCCTTGCAGACTAAACATTTTGAAGGGATTTTGCAGTCAAGATGGTAAAAATATACACAGCAGGTGACAATATTTGCAGCTTTATCTTTGTGGCTGCTGAGCATAAGGCAGATGTTGGAGAGCAGAAGTTTGAGGCAGCACAGACTCTTCAGCCAACATGAAATCAGAGAAGATTCCTGATATCCAGGGAGCAGAGGAGCATTTCCACAGATATTTCTGCCTCCATCCCCAACCCAAGAGATCCCACCCCTGGGTTTGGGCCACACTGACTTGCCACAGAAGAAAATCATCAAGTTTTCCCCCACTCCTGGGTGTGAGAAATCACCTCATTTGAAAGCACAAGTGAGAAATCACGATTATCTTTTTTAGCACTCACAAAAGGCTACCACTTTATCTTATTTGTCTAATACTCCTCTACAAGAAATCTCATTGAAAACACTACCAGTGATCCTGTGGAGACAGAAGTCTGTTCCCTCACTGCCCATTTTCAGCTTCCTTAGGCCAAGAATTATTTTGGCAGTATAAAGAGGAAAATGAGATTAAGGGTGAAAGAAGCAGAGCATGGTTTAATCCACGCTTAATACTCCATGTGCTGTTTTTCAGAACTTTTAAAGATGCAAGGTCTGAAAGACTTCTGTAAGAAGACAAGAAATTTAACTCACTGGAAGCAGAACTAGAAGTATTGGCTTTTGGATGAAAAAGGGTGAAGTGGTTTAAAATGATGGTATTTTGTTGTTCAAAAATATCCACTGCTGGATCATGCACAAGCTGAACACTTACATGCCCAAAGTCAGTTAAGTTCTGCAATATATCCCCTTTATGCTTTTATACATGGTATCTAACCATCGCCTTCATTTCTACTGTTCCAGAAGACAAACTCAGTTCTGAAGAGCTTTGGCATGCCCTGGAGTAACAGATCTGTAACTGTCAGGCTTGATGGCACAATCAGCATACGAGACAGGTATCTCAGCTACTTATCCCACGGAGTCTGGCAGGGATGGTGTTAACTGTGCTCCTTGCTGGTGAGCCCGGTGTTATGCTGGATTTGTGACTAAACCAGCATGAAAACACAGCAGAGCTTTGGCTGTTGCTGAGCAGTCCTTGCACATCCTTAAGGCTTTTTTCCCTTTTTCCCCACTCTGCCCCAGTGCCAGCAGGGGTGGGCAGGAAGAGCACACAGCCTGGACAGGGACCTGGCCATGCTGAATGTAAAATTCAAATTACCTGTTTCAGCTCCACCTGCTGCATGTGCTGTGCACAGACAAACACAGTCATGGAGAAGGCTCCAGTCCAAACCAGTGCTTCACACCTGGAACACCTTCAGGTCCCACCTTCACCATCCCACGCACGCACTACTCACTAGAAAAGGCAGAATTTCCCCAGGGAGCAGTTCCAGGGGGCTGCCTGCTAGAGAATGGTGACACAGTTAACACAGCAGTGACAAAAGGCAAGAAAAGAAAGAGCAGCTCCAAGTCTTTCAGGGCAGTTCTCAACACTGGTGCAGTCTCATGTTACAGAAAGGTTTAAAAGAAAAAAGGGGATAAAAACGTCTCAGAAGACAGTCTGTTCTTCTGCAACCCTGCACTTTCTTCTTAAAGATGGGGGCAGGAAGAAAGATTTTCTCCCCCAGTAGTCCACAAGTACAGGATCTTTATAATTTATCTTTTCTTTCCCTTTTTCTGCAGCACAAGTGAAGTCCATGCTCCCAGTAATCTTGGGAGCAGAAGAAAATGGGAATTAGTGGCTGCACTGAACTGTCTCCCTGTTCCCCCTCCACCAAGCAGGAACTTACTCCAAACAGATCATGTTCTCCTTCTTGGTAAAGCCAAGAGCCAAACTCTATCTTCAGTTCAAAGACCCAAACTGGTTTTGACACCAGAAGCAATTTCAACACCAGAAGCAATTTTAACACTAAGTTGTTAAGTAGTATTAGTTACTTCCATAAACATTTGGTAGATATACTACAAGGGGGTGACCCTTCCCACCACTAACTTCCCCACAGGAATAAAACTTTTAATTTGAATCTGCAATAAATTGGCTTTTATAGCTGAAAAATCCCCCTTCATCTTGACATAGAACTTCTTTCTTAGATAAACTAACCTACAAATATATATTGTTGAAAAGATTGCTATTTGCAGATTTCAAAAGATAAAGCACAGATTACACTAACATGAATGTTTTTTGTAATGTCTTAGCACATTCTCAGACACAGAACTTAAACTCAAAATGAGCAGAGGTATAGTCTCCAAGGGAAAAACATCATTGTAATATACAGAAAGAAGTAAAAAACCAAACAGCCTCATACATACTAAGCATATAATTCTGGATCTGCTAAGTACTTCACTTTTTCTACCACTAGGGCTTTTGCAGTACATTTTAATAATTCTCTTTTTTAAAGAAATAATGAAATATTTTTTATAAGAAGTGCTGTGCATCAAAGTTTATTTCCAACTCCCTAATTCTGCCCCTGGGTAAGGTAAGGCCTGTCCCTGTTCAGGTTCCCAGTTCCCCTTCCCGTGGGGAGCTGCTGCTGGACAAAGTGCTGGCAACCAGCAGCAAACTCTTCTTTCTCTGGACAATCAGCCTGGACAGAAGAGTCACAGCACAGTAAAGCTAGGACCACCAAAAATCCCTGGCCCTGGAAGCTGTCAGCTCCTCTGATGCTTTAGAGGCTCTGACACCACTGAGGTCTAAGCCCGAGTCACTAAAAGAGAGCCTCTGTTTAAATGGTGCATATACAACCTGCCAAGGTCATTACACCAGGAGGGGTTATTTTGCATCAGCTCAGAAATAATTTAATTTCTGAACCCCAGATTTTTTTTTTTTTTTGCATTAAAAAAAGAATCAGACTAAGCCAAAAATTACTACCAACATATCAAGGTTCTATGAACATAAATTTCTTCACCGTTGTCTTGGATTTGGAGGTCAGCTATTGATATCTACCCATCCCTGACCCATTTCAAAGAGAATTTAGGAAGCTGTGATTTATTCTGAGACCTCCCAAACTGGAGGAGGAACTGGCTGACCTGTGACAGCCAGAATGTGACCAGGCATGTTTGCTTTTCCCTTTCCACAGATTAATTGCTTAAGGGAGACAAGGACCAGAGGAGAGGAATGTCACCTTTAATGCAGAGTTCTCTCTCTGTGGAAGAGATGCCTTTGAGGCGCCCAAAGAAAATGGCAAGCAAAGCAATGACAGACTTCAGACACAGTGCTGAGGGAGAATGAATAGAACATTAATACACTGCAAAACAAGTTGTAAGTACCTGCAGGAATCTGGAGCCTATTATTCTGTCTTGGTAATGGTATTAGTCCCTGATCTGGACCATCACCCCATCAGAAATTATTACTACAACCTAACTACCAGCTAAATAATCAGATGCATAAGGACCTTGGCTCAAAAATATCAAGGTGCTTGGAACGAGTGAATATGAAGCCAGGGAAAGGGGAAAACCAAGACAAAATCAATAGGAAAACCTAGCTGAGTTTCATATCTATATTTTAAATTCTAAGATTAACCAGGACATCTCACTCAACCACCACTCATCTAATAACAGTCAAAACACAGAGCTGTTATCACCTAGCTACTTATTTTCAGTGGATCCTAAAGAAACCATTTCATTGTGTCTTTTTTTCTCAGGGTTTTCCTGCAGTAAAATCTTCAGGAGTATGTTTGCACAAACACAGTGTAATACTGATTTCTAAGCTAGAATAATACTCACACAGTATCTAAAAAAAAAAATTAAAAAATAAAGACTCCCCATGCACAGTAAAGCCAAAAGAACAATAAAGGCGAAATACATTGCCTCCTAGAGTGTCAAGACAGGTTAATTTTAGAAGGCATTCCAGTTAAGCAGGATAAATTATCTGAAAATCTGGTTTAAACCCAGTAATTATATGGGAGGTATATTTTGCATTTGAGAATTAATTTGTATCTGCAGTGATAATTAGACCCTTCCTTATCCTCGTACAGATAATTTTTAAGCAGGCAAAGTGCTTTGAAAAGATTCTGACCAAGACTGTGTTCTTCAATATGTTGCTAAAGATTAAAACTGTAACACAGGAAAACTAACAAATTTTCCTCCAAACGTCCAATTAAGAAATATAAATGTGAGTAATGTGGTCATTAAAACCCCAGAATAAAAATACAGTGCAGTTATCCCTGCAACATTCAGCTGGAACCCTGGAATCTCTCACCTGCAAGCTAGAGCTGACAGCAAACATCATCATCTCCTGACCCCTGCAGCCTGAACAGAAGATTTGTGGCCCCTTTGCTAAGTGAAAGCATCTCGTTCTCATTGCTCTTTTTCCAAATAATCTGTCACCTCACAACAAACTTACACATTTTCCAAAGCAGCTGACAGATATGCTGAGAGTTCAACAGAGAATGTTGCATGTATGCAACTCCCAAGGGCATTTTTTTCTGTTCTGAGAAATTAACACCCATTTTTCAATCCACACTGGAGGCACGAAAAACAGTCCACAAATTACAGAAATAAGACTGTAGTCTCTCAAATTAATATCAAGGTTCCTTTTTTACTTATCAAAATTTATCTGTGGGGATAAAATATGTTTGTAATTTACATGTCTGTATTTGTCCAGGCAGCTGTTCCTGCAAAAGAACACTGCTCCCTTATAGAACAACAAGCTTGTTTTCACATTCACATGAAATTTGTTACAGATACTGGAGTTCTTTAAACAGTGCCTTCAAAATAGTTTTAATTTCTCCAGAGACCAGAACAGGATTACAGACCACTTCATAACTCATTTATCTGTCATTTAAACAGATCTACACTGAAACAGGTTCCGACACAATACAGACAAAAATTCACATAATTTGAACAGTATTTCTGGCAAAACATTTATTTAGTATTTTCACTGTTCCTTCAGGAGTTTTTATTGATTAGATGAACTGTTTTAACTGATGTGGCTGAAGCAGCTGGATGAAGATGTGAAATATACTGCATGAATAAAGTTCTGGGTCAGACGTACACCCCATGACTCTCAATACCAGCTGTGAGAACAAAGGCACTAAACATCACTGCTTTGAAACTATGGAATGATGGAAATGTTGTGACACCTAACTCAGAGACATGGGAGGAGAAGTAGCAGAGAGATGATCCTGCAAAGCATTTTCATCTCATAATACAACTGGGAAATCAATTCAAATCTGGTTTTCTGGATTTTTTTAATATGCTGTTTAATGCTTCTCTTTGAAAATATGTTTATATATAGCGCAGAAAATGATTCTGAGTAGTTTCCTGCCTTTCAGCAGATCTGTCATACATTCAAGTACAAGGATCCTTTGGTGGCAAAAGGCATGCAAAGACAAAATGTATAAAAAAAGCAGACGCACGTGTGCCCTTGCCTAGTGGAGAAGGCTGCAGATTGCACACCACAACAGAAAGCCTGAGTTTCAAAGCAGAAGGTGACTTCTTGACAATTATTCAAAAGAATTACATCTTATCGAGGGATTTAATCACTTCTCTAGATATTACTGGAATCTCCAACACCTTACACATTAGTCACAAGTAGAGAAATTCTGCTATCTTGACTATCTTGACAGAGTGAAGGGCTGGAAGAGCAGGCAGCTGGAGGCAGACAGGTTGAGAGTCAGCCCTGAGAAAGTTCCAGGTGTGGGCAGACATTCCAGAGGAACAGGGAGCAACTGGCTGAACCACCCACTCCAAGGCTGTTAATGACACTGGGTAAGCAGTCTGAACACAGAGGTGACAAACTCCACATCTCCTTTGTGCCTGCGAGGCCGCACATAGCATTCCCAAGGGAGGAAAGAAGCTGCTGCCAAATGAGAGCAGCCCTGGGAGAATTGCTCCAGGCCCTCTCTGGGCTGCCACGCTGGCTCTGCTCCCCAGCACCACCACGGGCTTGGCTCCAGCCCACCTCACTCTGAGAGGAAATTTGCTGGGAAAACATCACATGGCATCTTCTTAAAGTAAGATCCTAATGAACAAGTCCTTACTGCAGCTTTAGCAAAGCAATCAGAACACTGTACAAAACCATCATTTTACGCATGCTTCAGCAGCCTGCACCTTGTTTCAATCCCTGCTCCCCTTGCTGAGCCGTCACTAAGGATTCTGACATGCAAGACCTGCCAAATGGGGAAAATTCCCATCAAAGGGAAGCTGAAATTTTACACATAAACTGGTAAGTGGGATTGGACTTGGCTGTTGACTTTGCAGAAATGTGTCCCCAGCAGAACTGTTCAGCACGCCTTCAAAGCAAGGTGTTTTGTCACAATATTGCAACACATACTTAGGCACTTCTGATAGGGCAGGATGGGGATAATTGTGATGAACAGATAGAAGTGATAGATTAAAGCAATCAGATTTCAATTGACTTAGGATTGCAAAAAGCCTCATCTTAACCACAGTTATCAATAGACCCCTAGTTACTAGAACTGGTTAGGAACCAAGGCATTAGGAATCTTAGGAAATCTTCTAAATTCTGCAATTCTAGTCAAAGCAAATGATGAAAAATCATGAAAACTTAAAACAAACAAACAAACAAAACCCAAATAAACTCAAACAAACAAAAATGACAACAACAAAAAACCACACACACACACACACAAAAACCCCCCACCACCCAAAAACTAAGAGCTGAAATTCTTTCCTTGCCATGCCCTCCTGTTCTCTCTGCTGCAGAACTGCCCGTTCCACCTGTCTGCAAAGGCTCCTGCAGAGCTCCCACGTTTCTCCTGGCACATGTATGGAGAAGCTTTTCAGATCCTCACCACATCCTGGCAGGGACCACCTGACCACATACATCAAATACTCATTTTTATCAGCTCATATTCTTCAGCAAAATCCAATTGTCTTGGGAATTAGCTAATCTCAGTTAAATGAGCTGTTCATAGTAGTCAAAGTGAACAATAATTTTAAAAGCTGTGAGAGAAGAAAAACTGTAAGTAACAGTTATAGGCAGTTTCATGTAGCATTCTTGTTCCTTTTACAAAGAGAGACTGAAGGTAATAAAACCAAGCAGATATTTTCATTAGTGGACAGTCTATTTTTCATGGAATTAATATGTATATATGTGTATATAATTTTTGTTAAATCTATCAAGCATTTAAGCTGTTTTACCAGAACTGTTCACTGTCACATCTGGCAAAACTGCCATGTGTCTGTCCTACAGCAGAGGTGAAAGCAGCGCTTGGGATCTGTCTCAGGATCTCTCTGAGGAGGAGGAGGTCAGCAATGGAAGCACCAGACTGGTGCAGTCTACTCACACTAACAATAAGTGCAGCTGTGTGCACCGTGGAAAGACCCGTGTGGGATTAACGGAGGTGAAGATTTAAGGAAGGTCTCAAGGCTAGTTAGAGATGTCAGACCTTTTATGGTGCACAGAGAGACAATACATTTTCATTTTCTCATAACAATAAAGATGCAGATACACCATTGCCAAAGACACTGATCATCATCAACCTTTCTTTAAGTCATAGAAAGGAAACACATTTCTGCAACATCTTTCCAATGTCTTTGGTGTGGTTCAAAACCAGAGTGACAAAACCCACAATCAGATGCCACTGTCTCCTTGCTGGTGAAAGCACTGGGACACATGTGCCTCACTATGAGACTACAGAACCCAAAGCACTTTCTGCCGGGGGAATGAACTTGCAGCACAGCAGCACCACACGGCCACACTGCCACGGCTTGTCTTCAGCAGAGTAACTCTGGTATAACCCTACTAAAACCAAGTCGTGCAAAAGGCTCAAATAACAATGGCAGCAGGGAGTTACAAAAAGCTAGTATTGAATTTTTCATGGGCAGAAAAAGAGGGAAAAAATGTATCTTTACATCAGAGCTGGATCAAGGTTGTTTCATCTATGGGGAAAATGCAAAAGTAACAAGGCAAAGAAAGAGGTCTATGAAAATGACAGCAACCAATCTATAAAAACAAGATGGTACATTAAAAAAAACCCTGGAAAGAGTATTTTAGGTACAATAGTCTGGAACAGGTTTTATTTATTAAGTACACATGTCATTCACGATACATTTGGCTGAATTGGCATTAGATTAATTTTGCATTGTAGCAAAGATTGAAGATAGCCAAGGGAGATATTGCACATGTTCCAGAGGCAGACCAAGCAGCAGGTGAAAGGCTTTTCCTTAAAAAAAGACAGCATGATGGATATATGTGGGGAAGTAGCAGATTAAGTACTGGAGGTTCTTTACTGAGCAAGAGGACAAGACTTTACTTCTGGACAGTCTGGAACAGAAAGCAGATCTGTTCACTACTGCCCTTCTGTGAAACATGTGCAAAAATAAGGAACAAAAAGTGCAAGCTATAATCACCTGAAAAGACAGCAATTCATCACCTTCTCACACATTGCTAAGACTTTGCTCTTGGATTTTCAGACTAATGCCCTTCCTCCTTTCTCAGCTGACTCCATTGGTATCAGCACAAATTCTGAGAATAAGGAAAAGGAGCTAACTCTTAATTAGGAGATTACTTTAAAATCCCATAACCAGGTATCACTTCTTAAAATAGTTTCATTATCAGCAACTTCTAAAATTGATTTTAGCTCATCATAAGTTTCAACATTTTTAATGCCCACCTGTGATAAGGCCACAAATTCTACTCTACACCACAGCACTTTTAACCTCCCTTTCCTAGGTTACCCCAAGATAAAAACAGAATGTCCCTTTATGATTATTTCAGACACCTCCTTAGCTCTCACAGAGGAAACAGCTGAAAACAGTCTGTTCTACAGAGCAACTCAGTCAGGATATGTCAGAGACATTAAATACTTTGTCACCTTTACCTATCACAGGCTCAGCAGCAAGACTGGCAGCTGTGGGGACTGAACCAGGGAACCATTCAAAAAAAGAACAAATTGGCATCAGCTGGACTCACTGTGAGAAGGTACAGACAAGACTACAATCAAGGAGCTAGGTCTTCTGATATTTACTAGGGGAATAATCAATGTAAAAGCCTGAAAAGTTACTTTGGAAGAGGCTGGGAAAATGTAATTTGCAATCTAGAGCCAAAAAAACAGATCTAGGTCTGTCTTGAAATGCATCTCAAATTGTTTAAGACATTTCTTAATTAAATTAAAACTATGCAGGAAAGAGACAGACAAGGACCTTCAATGTGGTTACAGCTTTCAGGTCTTTAGTGTTGTACAAATCCAAATTACCCCTGAAAAGGTGTTCTGGTTACATTTTCCACTCACATAAAGTTCCAGCATCCATCAGTGTAAGGCAGAGGTGACTGTCCACAGCTCCCATGGAAAGCTCTGCTCTCCTCTGCAGCTGAACTGCCAATGAGCAGGGAAGTTTCTGATCTTTGCTGGTATTTCAGGATTTATATTCAGATGTAACAGAGGTCATTGACAGGAAAAATAAATGCAGCTGAAGTAGGCCAGACACTAAAGTTCTCCCCTGCTTCCAGGACAGTCTGGTACCAGTGGTTCTCATGAGAATTGTGATCCCCCACAGCAATATCAACATGTGCTTCAAAACACTATCATAAGCAAAGCAAGGTAACTAAAACATAAAATACATCAGCTTTCTAAATTTCTGATTTCCATGCGAGCCACTGTGGCTCAGGCTGGGCAAAAACATTTCTTAAAAGCAATGAATTCTCAGGGAACCAAATAGATATTTCAAGCACCCGGTGCTTCTAAGATGTTGCAAAATGAATTCTCTTCGTAGCTAGACAATAAGTGGGATAGCAGATTATCAGAAAAGTCAAAGTACAGTAGCTTGACCTTTCCTGAGATACACTGAAGGAGCTTACAATAAAGTAAAATAAAGTAAGAAATTACTAAATTTACAGAACTGGAAGTTCATTTCACTCAACCTGCATTTAGGACAGTCAAGGCATGCTCAGCTTCCCCTCATGGGTCCCACATCTGCTCTATAGAGATGTAAATCTATAGTCTTGAATGAAGTACCATGACCACTGTGCAGTGGGACATTCTGTTCTCCTTCCTTCCACAGAATCTGTGCACAACTGCAGCAGTCCTTAAATGCTCAGTGAGCCACTGAGAGATGCTTTCATGCTGTCAAAAGTTACATGACAATACTACAGTTTACACTGAAATGCGTTTAATAAAATGAATGGGACCCTCTATAAGTCATAGAGTGCTTAAATATTTCCTGCCCCCCTTTTAACACCACAGAAATAAATACTAATAAGTCTTCTGGCTCCAAAAGAAGCTTAATAAAAATTACAGCATCTGAGATATTGAATAACGACAAACCACAAAAAAAATTATAAAGCAACCTCTTGCTATATAGAGATGTGATTCGTGCTGATTAAATTGCAATTGTATCAATATTTTGAGAAAATAATTGAAAAAGTATATGTGATTAGTATTATGAAGCAGATGGATTTCTTGTAAATGATATATGTGAGACACAGGATGCTGGAATTGGACTTGGCCTTAGGATGGACAAAGTCAGGAAACCTCCCAAACCAAAGTTGGCATCAAGATGGAATTGGGA
>VWYI01028965.1:40037-61630 GCA_013399455.1 Anthoscopus minutus
GGAAGATCTTTAAAGAGCAACAGTTTGACAGATTAGTAAGGTGATTGAGAAAGTGGATGACTGAGTGGGGTTCAACTTTCTTTGAGAAGGGATTGGCTGGCAATTTTAGTTCGTGACTCAGAAGGATTGTGAGTAGCCCGAAAGACACAGTCGGGGGAGGCAGATTGAGAGAGGGATAGGCGGGAAGGGAGGAGTTGGAAAGAGACGAGATAGTGTACATTAACTGAGGGGGGGAGTTGAGCCATGAGGTGAATGAGGGAGACCAGGATTGGGGAATTCCTTGGTCTGTAGCTGCTAGAAATGGGTCAGAGGGAAAGCAAGTCCTCAGCCCAGGGGCTGCAAATTATGAGAGTAATTCGTAGGGACTCAGGGTGTTCGAGAACCCAGAGGGGGTTTCCAAGAAGGGAGCATTCCTCAGGACAGTCCCCTGAGGATTAATGTCTTGGTTTGTTGCCACCAAAAAAAGGAGAGAACTAAGTTCTCAGACCTAAGATTTGTGAATTATGAAGGTAATTTGCAAGGACACAGGGTGTTCAGGAACCCAGAAAGGGGTTCTCAAGAAAAGAACATTCCTCGGAACAGTCCCCTGAGGATTATGTCACAATTTTAAGATGTATGAAAATATCAGAAATACATGTTCAAATGGACAAAGGAAATGATCCAGAGAGATAATTTATATTAACCAAAATTCAGGTAATTTAAAAATTTGATTTGTTAAGCTTTAAATTTGTATATAAATTCAAAAAAGCCTTTTAATTAAGAAGGAAGAAACTATGTTACCCAATAGCTTCCCCAAGGAAGACTAAATTTAGTGCCTAAATGCAGGAAAGCAAGAATTATCCATTGTATGCTTTAAAAATCAGAGAGCAAGAAACCAAAAACAACAAACAAGAGCCATGGGGTCTGTTAAATCATCTCCCATCCCCATACAAACAATTTAGCCAGCCTGTTCAACTTCAAGCTCCTGAAAGAGCCAGTAACACACAGAACCCAAAGACAGAGGGATGAAGAAAAATAAAAGACAAAACCAAAAATTTTGATAACAGCAGTAAAAAAAAAGTTTTAAAAAAATTAGGGGGAATCATGGGCTCTATTTAAAGAGGACTGAAACACCAAAAGAGTCCTTGATAATATTAAGTCCGCACAATAGAGAGAAAAACTGACTACAAATCATTTAAAATGAACTCCTGCTCAAAAAGCTAAAAAATGGATAATAGACAAATACTAAAGCACGAGGCTATCTTGATAACTCCCTGTATTAGAGCTGAAAGTAATAAATGTGCAAAGCTCTGCTCAGTTTTTCTATGAAGTCCCAGAAAAAGAATTATTGCATAAAGTCAAAATTACAAACAAAAGCACACCCAGATTTAAGACAGCAAGAACTTAAGAAAAAAAATATTTATAGATGGATCATAGATACACTATCCCATGTGAAAAATAAGAAAAAAATCCGAGTATGATATAATTAGCAAAGAAAAAATTCTAAATAAAAAAATCTGGTCCCCCTCAACCTGTTTTAGTCAGCACAAACCTGTAAGCTCTGTGTATTATTTCATGCATTATTATTATTAAAAGAATCAGGATAAAACCATCCAAAAGTATGTTACAACTATCGCAAACAATTTGAAAGATCTAAGAGAGAAAGGTATATTAACTCAGGCAACTCCCTCGAGTTTTACACTACGTTCTATTCGACCAAGACAGCATGTGCTGATAAAATGCTGGAACAAAGAAAATTTAGAACCACGGTGAAAGAGACCACTTCTTGTTCTTTTCACCATCGAAACTACAGTGAGAATGGCAGAAAAAAGCTAGACTCATGCTTCACGGGTAAAAAGACCTGCGCACCATAGAGATTAAAAAGTTATTTCAACATCAAGAGACCTAAAAGTAAAATTAAGAACAACTTAAAACTGATTAATTATTGCAAAGACAACAAACGGTAATAGCTGCTTAACTTGCTTATACTATGACTAACTTTAATCTGTTAAAAAAAATCAGACATTCTGAATTCACTGCCAACTGCAACTCCATTGAAACCAGAAACAAAACAACACTGATGGGAAAAGATTTGACGTTTCCTTGATCAGTAAAAACAACCCAAGCAGATGAAAAATTTCCTCAGAAGTTTCCAGCAATTAACACTACCAGATTTCACTGAAAAGCTACAATTTCAGAAAAAAAGCCCCTGATAACACCTGTGACTGAGAGAACCCAAAAACAATTAACACACTGGGAGCGTGCTGGGCATGACTTAGAGTGCTGCCCATAAATCTGTGTTACTTGTACATTTTGCTTTAATTTATGGTAGAAGATAACTAGAGAAAAAAAGGGGAAAGAAACAGTTGATATAACTTGTTTGCGTTGCATACACAAAGAGTTAACCTTAAAAAGCCTGTTTTAATGATTTTTTTTAAGCACCCTTAAAAAGTAATGTAAAAAGTACAGCAAATCTTATTGTAGATGGTACATCCCCAGGGCTTTAGTAGCTTATGTTAAAGAAAAGGGAAATAGCCAGCTAACCCAAAGAAAAAATAAGGCAGCGCTGTAAAATTATAGTTGTTCATGCAGCCATGAAAATCAAGTTCAAAATGACTCACACCAACTCCATAAAACCAAGAGAAACAAAAGAACTCAATGTGCTAGTGACCAGATCCCAGGATATAAATTTTGCTACTGAGAAGGCTGACATCTTGGCCCTTGGCTGCAACCCAAGTGGCCTTGAGAAAAGTAGAGTTAAAACTCCTGAGGATTATTTTCACTGTACTTATTGACACCCTCAGAAGACGGTCAAAGGAGACAAAAAATAGGCTCCCAATATTCCTGATCCCTGTGACAAACGCAACCACTCTGTATGAGTCTGAGACAGGGCAGAATCTGTTTTTGTGGCAAATCCGTATGTTAGTGCTGCCTGTTACAATTGCAGCAGCCTTATAGAGTTCTGTGTTAAAAACAAAAAATTGTACTGAGACAAAAAACTTAAGTTTCAATAGATGAGCCCCTTATCCAAACAATGATCAATTCTGCCCCCAATATGAGAGATATTTTTGTTTTGAAAAAGATGAAAAGGAGAGCATTCCAAACATAAAAGCAAGAAAGAATGAGAAAAGGATCACAGAGAAAGAAAGAAAAAGCTCTTCTCACAGGGAAGAGCTGAATGAACTGTATAAACAATTAATACAAAAGTACAGTGACTGAGATTTTCCAACCTTGAATAAGAATCTTTTTGTAGAATTGATGCAAGAAATTGCCACGGAACCCGGATTATCCAAATGCTGGATATGTAGAGGGCTCAAAATGGCTGAAAGATGGCCATGGAGAAGTGCTAATCCATTCAGTAATACAAAGAATGCAAATTACAGTGATGCCCATTGATCCAGAATTGACAGTGAAAAAGAGCCCAAATTCCCTGATGATATGAAAAACAAAGTCTACTCTTGCTCAAGGAAAAAGAACCAAAGAAATATTGACTGAATGTAAAGAGATTATACTAGCACAAAAAATTATCTAAATTTGAGAAAGAACACAAAAAACTCAATGCAGCTTGAGACGTGTTAGAGAAATTAAAAACTAAAAAGAAGAAATGTGAAAACTGAAATTATTGGAAATATGAAAGACATCAATACTCAACCTTTTAATAAGAAGCACAAATCAATATAATCAAAAAGATAAATGGGGAATTGTGATATATAGATGTGATTAGTGCTGTTTAAATTGTAATTGTATCAATATTTGGGAAAATAATTGAAAAAGTATATGTGATTAGTATTATGAAGCAGATGGATTTCTTTGTAAATGATATATGTGAGACACAGGATGCTGGAATTGGACTTGGCCTTAGGATGGACAAAGTCAGGAAACCTCCCAAACCAAAGTTGGCATCAAGATGGAATTGGGACATCTCCCAGAGCAGGACAGACCTTGAGAAGGAGGACCTTGAGACAACTCCAGGTGGAGAGCCTAAAATAGTGGTCTTATCATAATAAATAAGGTTCAATTGGAATATAGTACTCACTTAATAGCACCAAGCTTACTGCACATGTGTGCCACCTGCCAGGTGGTTAAGAGGACAGCTGAAAAAACCTCAGCCCTCATCCAAAAGACCCCCAAAAAGTACAGAAGATCCCTTAGCAACAGTGAGAGCATGTGTGTATAGTATAGTGATGCATATATTGGGAATTGAAACATGGAGGAGATTTATAAAGCAATGTTGATGAATATGTATTAGCACACAGTATATAAGTGTCCGGAATCCTTTGTTTGTCGTACGTGAGGTAGGGGAGAATCCCACCCACGTACCCTGGTCAGTTACCCCAGATGGTTTTACTTATGCTTTATTCAAACCATCATCAAATTATTTACTGTGTTATATTGGATTGTAACCTTTTATATAAAATAATTTTGTATCTATTTTATATTGGATTGTAACCTTTCATATAAAATTACTACTTAATTTAAAATTGTTTTTAAATTTTAAGTTTGTGATTTATTGAATTAGACAAATGGAACTTCATTTGTAACACTCTGAAATCTGGATTTCAAGGCTAAGCACAATATTAAAAACATCAATATTTTTCTTCTTAACTTAGACTATTCAAACCTGAAAGCACAGCTTGAAACAGTTGTTTTACCATGTTTTAGGAATTCAGGAGCTAAAAACAGCTGTTGGAATAAGAATCACTCCACACCGCCAGAGCAGTCTGACATCACATTCCCAACGTTTCCCCTAATGAGCGCTTCCAGGGCAACCTCATCACAGGTTACCCAGGCAAAGTCCAGCTATGAACACAGCTGAGGGAAGGCGCACGTGAATACCAGAAGGAATAACAGGCTTTGTGCAGCCTGAGCAGGGTCTGCGTCCCTGGAGCCCTGCAGTCCCAGTCCTGGGCAAGTACTAGGTGCAGTTAACAATTCCAGGGGTGTCTGCTGTGACAGGACCAGCAGTGCTCCACAGCACAGTGGACAATCAGCACCATGAGCCCACAGTGCATTCTTCAAATCTCCACCACTCACCACAGGGTGCTTCTGTTATGGGAAAGTTTGCTTGTTCCTACATGGAAAAATAATTCATCAGTGCAACCTCTGAGCAGAGTCCTGTATCAGCTCCCAGACCATATACCATGAACAGTTTTATTCTCACTGCTGTGACTGCAAAGCATTGTTTTCTGTTAGCACATGCCAGTGTTTTAAACTGATTTTTAAGGCTCATTTATTTAAATACACTCATGCTACTATGTAAATACTCACGGTCCATGAGCCCTAGGATTTTGTTCTTAGACTTTTTTTCCTAAGATTAATCATCATGACAGCTTTGGAGCTCCTCCCAGCACCAGAAAATACACTAGACAAATAGGCAGTGTGCCCTCCATTTATGTCAAAGAAATAGGGCGTGTGATCACCGAGAGCTGCCAAGACCCCGCGGAGCACAGAGCTGTCCCTTGATGCCTCGCTTTGGGTTTTCTATTCTGCATTGGCGTGTGGCCTTTGTTCAGGGTTACTAAGATCCTTTCACAAGGTCACGAAGACACAATCCTACTCCAACTGGGACTCACGGACATTTTTTCCAAACTTCAGGCTCAAAAGTAAAACAAAGGGGAAGAAAGAGGTGGGGAAGCAGGGCTCCTGAATGCAAATGGACCCAAACATATAAAAAGAGTGAGATCTAGGGACTGCCCTCCCTGCTCCTTTGTCTCCATTTTGGAGCCATCCAGACAGAGTTCGGATTTGTAACCTTGGTGCTGTCCACGTGTGGCCTTTGAATGCCACAGTAAATATATTTTATTCTCTTCAACTGCGTCTTGCCTCTGTTCCAGCTCTTCCAGGCATCACCCTCAGCCTTGCAGACCCAGGCAGAGAACGGCTGCACTCGCTCCCTGCACACAGCTCCTGCCTCGCCTGCGCTCCCTGCACACAGCTCCTGCGCTCCCTGCACACAGCTCCTGCGTTCTCTGCACACAGCTCCTGCGCTCCCTGCACACAGCTCCTGCGCTCCCTGCACACAGCTCCTGCGCTCCCTGCACACAGCTCCTGCGTTCTCTGCACACAGCTCCTGCGCTCCCTGCACACAGCTCCTGCGCTCCCTGCACACAGCTCCTGCGCTCCCTGCACACAGCTCCTGCGCTCCCTGCACACAGCTCCTGCGCTCCCTGCACACTGCTCCTGCATTCCCTGCACACAGCTCCTGTGCTCTCTGCGCTCCCTGCGTGCAGCTCCTGTGCTCCCTGCGCTCCCTCCACACAACTCCCACCACGCTGCAGCTCCCGCAGCTGCTCCCTGGTTTGCCAGCACACACTGAGCGACATCTTTGCATCATCTGCTCTGGAACACAGGCAGGCTTAAGGTATCATTTCATCTTATTCTGATATGACCAATCCTGAGCCAGGGTTTGGCTGCCTACAAAGTTACAGGAGTCCTCAAAAACCACTAAGCACCAATTTATGCAGCTCCATTGCTGAATTTAAGCCTTCCACCTTATTCCTAGCAATGCATTTCAGACTTTCAAAACTCCATGGCTTTTGTGTATCTTCCTGTAGCGTTGATAATCATTGCAGTTACTTTTTCCCAACATCTTTGCTCACCAGTACCTGTCACAGCTCTCAAGGGCCACTCTATGCCCTGAATATTTGAATTACAAACTGTCAGCACAGTCCTGTTTCAACAACACTGGGTGGATCTCAATGGAGGTCTTGCTCTCCAGCTCCATAAATCAGTGGAGCATTTCAAAAAGGTAACATGGAAGATTTACTACCCCATTTGTACATGTACTGCTTCCTAACTATAGTTTAATAGTGATATATACAATTCAGGTTTTGGAAATAATTCGTCATAATCTGAAAGGACTTTGGTTTGCATTCCAGACTACCTAAAATGTCAAGCTCCACCTCATACTGAAGTCTGAACATGCCTCCTCTGCTCTGAAATCTGGTGTCTCCCATCTGTAGACCTTTCCTTGCACACCAACTCCCATTAGTTCAAGGAGTGCTTTCAGCCAGCAGCTCACAAGAAGTGTCACCAGTGACACTGTGGGTGACAAACCACTGGGACCAGCAGCCTCCACAGTGAGCAGACAGCTAGGATCCCACTTGTGCCAACAGCTGCTGATGTCTCTCAACAAAGCTACTCACAGCCAGCGTTGTTTCCTTCTGCTGAGATTAGCTCGCCATCCAGATCAGCAGCTCCTTGAGATCTTTTGCATCGCCAGGGTGGCAGCTGTGACTTCCTGAATTGAAAGCAACACAACATGGGAGCACAGGACCAGTGGTAATCATTCTGTACACAGCTCCTCAGCATTCTAACCTTCTGTCCATCACCCAAAAATCAATTCCCAAGATGTGCTGGCTTTAAAATGAGGTGCAAAAGCCACACATATGAAAGCTTTAAGTAAACACCTGAAAGCATTGGGTTCTACAAAACACACCCTTTTTTTAATCTCCATACTTTCCTTCTCTCTTTTTTAAAATCACAGATTAACTTAGGCCAAACAAACACTTTACCTTTAATAATCACAACTCTTTTTGATACACTTTAGTTTAAAACTCAAGCAGAAAAACCTCTCCCTTTATAACCTCCAAGACTCCCTGCCCTTCTCACCTGCTGTGCTGGGCACAACAGGCATTGTTCCCTTTCCACACCAAGAGAGACAGAACTCAGACAGCAACAGTGTGCACAAGCCAAAGGGTCACAATACAATAAAATAAAGAAATTCACAGATCTACACTCTGAAGAAGTATTTGGCGATGGTGAACATACAGAGAATGAAATAAAGTCTGAATTACTGTAAAAGCCAGGTGCTTTCTCCTTTTAAGTGAACTTAAGGGACTGCAGCCAAAACAGCAAGTAACCAAAGTTAACACTAGAAACCAGACTTCAAATATATATCTTCACTTCCAAAATATACTGGCATTTAATATCTCTGATGAGGCTATATTGTTGTTACTGTTATAAAAAGATGCTGCAGTTAAGCTCAGTTTATCTCGCTGTTCTTGAGACACACAAATCTCAGTGCATTGGGCAATACATTATAGGCCTAAAAATGTATTACTGTGATTTTTTGCAGGCTTTTACTCTCTTGGCAGTAACATATAATTGCAGTCTGGAAAAGATCTTCCTTGAAGTGTGTTCAGTACAACAAAACCCTCCCCTGCACATGTGTGCTCCAGAATGTGACTGGTGGAAACACTTCACTGCAAAACTTCACACAGCCAATGTTTTATGGCAATATAGCATCATGTCAAAAACAGGGAAGATGTGCTCAATACAGCACCAAGGCTAGAAATCTAATTTCTTTTCTAAATCCACAGAACAGAGACAGAAAAATATTCACCTGGGTGAATAAGCCATTTATTCTGCTGCCTGTAGGAAAACAGAGTAACACTTCAGCATAATCAAAAATTACACGATCAGTTGCTTCAACACTGAATGAACATTTTGTCTACTGGTAGGAGCTGCAGATTCACACTTGTTCTGCTTCCTCTGTGAGTCTAGGAAAGCACTTTCCATCAGAACTAAGCTACAAGATGCACAAACTGGTTGAAAAAGTATGTTCCACGTTCTCATGTGCAGTGCTAGATAAACAGCTGAACTTGATCTTAAAAATCTTTTCCATCCTGAACAGCTCTGTTATGCTGTTATCTTCATCTAATGAGAATCATCACTGCTTTCAGGGAAAACAGTGCAGAGCAACTTTATGCATTATGAGAACAGGCTCCTGTAACTTGGAGTACAGCTGAATTTCTATCACCAGTGCAGGCTGTTGCTAACTGGAAGTGCTGGGACAAACCCCAAATGCCCAGACAATATGGGCCACAGCCATAGTGTGCAAAGAGTGGACAAACAGCAACAAAGCCATCTGCTACTTTTAGGAAAGCCTAGGATGAAGCAAGCAATATTCCAGGGAATTCCCCACCTGAGAAACTGCAGAGTACTCACTCACATGGGACAGTCTCTCTACTGAAGTAAACACAGCTGAGCATTCATCAGGCTCTCCTCAGCCTGGAATTATGGCAGCTAGAAGTAATGCTCCTGTATTTCTACTTTATCTTGTTAAGTGGCCCCTTAAAACAGAAAGAACCATAGAATAAATGGTTATTTTGCTTATCTAGCTGAGGGCAATCTGAACAAAAGAAATGTTCTCAATAACAGGAGAGAGCTCAGTAGCATATTTCAAGGTGGCCTGGCTTTGAGGTAGAGTGCTAAGGTGACCAGATTTACATCTCAACTAAGATGTACATAAATGCCAATGATTTAATCCCCAGTGGCTGTTTTGAATAAATCAGCTCCATGCAGTAGGTATGATTTCATTATACCAACAAGTCCCCATGGTTTATACTAACCTCTAAATGAACACTTTGGGACAAAGGATTTTCCTTATATGTCAACTTCATACTTTTTCAGAAATGTTTTTATATAAATTAAAAATTCAGACTTCCTATCACAGACTCAGGAATAAAGCTTTCTTCAGAGAAGAGTGTTTTGCATCACACATCAGGTGTATGTCATCTTTTCCCTGTAATCCTGCACTTTTGCTGAACCCAGATAATTTAGGAAATTACCGTAACTTGTCTTCCTTTTTCAACTGGACAGTGACTGTATAAGCCAATTTCAGAATTTTAATTATTGTTAGGGGCTGATTTGCCCTGGCTTTATACTTAATAACCTTTGAAGGCACCTCTCAGGTAAGACTACAGCTGCTGAAACAAATTTCCCCAGAGCTCAAGTGCAATCTTTTGGGAGTACCAAAACCAAACAAAAAGTTGAAACTGGCAAAGGGCAAACTGATCTGAGACAGAAGACAGATCCCTGTGTGTGGGAATGTTAAGCAAGCCACCGAGGCAAGATGCACTCACTGGAGTAGTTCAGAAAGGCATCTTGTGTTGGAGAGGATAAACAGTTCTGTTGTTCATTGCCTACAATTCCTGGGCTTTCCTCCCACTATGTAAGCATTCTTTCATCAGTTAATAAACACCTAATTCTCATGAGACCTATCATTAATGACAGGATTTTCTTTATTCCTCCATGACAGCCATGAGAGGTGCAGGATTTATCTTGCTGGCTCAGTAAAACAAGGGGTAGTTAACAGACTGTGCTCTCCCTTTTCCACCATCTCCAGACTAGAAGCTGGTTTTTTGAGCTTTCCTCCAAAAACCACCCTTCCTTATGCTGCTGTAGGTAATGAAACTTCATCAGTGAACAAACCAGGCACAACTTCCATGGCAGCTACAACCTTCACTACAAATAAACTAATTGACTCTGTGGATTCTTACAGTATTTTGAGCAGATTAACAATAAAATTGAGTCTTCATTAGCAATGTGATAAACAATCCCCTGGATTTCACCAAGGCTACTGCACCTGCACACAACAACTTAGTTTGATTCCTTCCGAGTCCACACACAGTAAAATTCAGGAGAAAAAAAGTTTCTTTTTCTAAGTGTTTTTCGGTAGACAAATAGTGTTCCCAAATTATTGGGAACATCCATTCCACTTTAAGCTATTTTTTTTTTATTTAGACTTTTAACTTAATCTTCTTTGAACCACACTTCTCTAAATTTATAGGCCTCACCAGTGGGCTGGGAATCAGTAATAGACAAAAATTTTCTTAGCCTTGCTCTGAAATGTACTGCTCAGCCCCCAGGAAATCTCCAAACATTGCATGACAAACGGGCCATGACTTACTGGCATTCTCACACATTCAAGGGCTGAACCTGAAGGCTCTAAGCATTGCTGACTCAGCCATCGTAACTGCGTTACAGATTTAGCAATTCAGAGCTGTAAACTACAGTTTTAGTCATTTCTGAGTCAAAAGTTAATACCAATGCCTCAGCCCTAGAGTAAAACACTAGTACTAGTAATTTTCACATTACAGTTTGAGTTGGCTCTCCATTGCTTATGTGTAAATTTGACATCAAATCCATTTCAGAGAGGTCAAAGAAATGGGATAGGATAGGATAAGATAGGATAGGATAGGACAGGGCTGAGAATTCTATATTTCAACATTAGTTTGAAAAATCAGCATATTTTCTGGCAAAGCTAAAATAATTTCAACCTCTCAAAAGAAGTGCATTTTGCTTTCCTTTAAGACAATCCGTTCATCTCCTTTAAGCAAACCCCAAAATCCAGCAAGATTTAGCTAGAAGGAGCATTCATGACACCGAGGTCCTGTTAGCTAGCTAGCTACAAATTACTTTGCAGAAAGGGGCTGTGTACATTTTGCTATTTGCTGATTGCACATGGTTAAAAAAAACTCTGCAGAGCCACCTCCTGTCCACTTGGCTGGCATTCAGAAGCATCAACACAGACACCGTTCTTGAATTTGGGGTAAGAAACAGCTACAAATCCTGCATGGGTGTGTGGGAATCAGGGACACAGGGAATATTTCTCTGCCTGTCCTGAGAGTTCCTGACCCCCAGGAAAACACTGTTTTTGACCTCGTCCATGGAGAAAGCTTCCAGAGATTTGGGATGTGTTGGAAACAACCAGTGTGTGAATTCAGATAGTAGTGTAGTTAGCAGTTTTTCACTTGGTGAAAAATGTATATTTCGGTTTTAGATAGTATGGATGTAGGTGAGGATTCAAGATGGAGAATTGTGGGCGTTGCCTCAGTTTCCCTTCTCCTTCCTCACCTACTCCATGTTCTGCAGTGCTGGGAGCACAAAGTTATTGGATAGAAGAGTCTGCAATGCAGATGTTGCATGAACAGACAAATAATTAGTTATTGGTAGTAAAGTAATAACAACAGACATTTAAAGAATATGGTTGCTTATCTTGTATAAATTCAGACAATTTGAGCCTCTCAGAGCTCTTGCTGGGATGTTTTCCAAGAGTGCAGAGCCTGTGCCATCCTAGGCTCAAAACAAATGATAAGAGACAATAAACAACCTTTGAAGACTGAACAGCGAGGCCCCTCTGCTTCGTCTGTGGGTGCAGCACAGCCCACCAGGGATTGCTCAGACCAAACAACTCCCGTGTCAGAGAGAACCCAACATGGGTGGGTAGCACCCACCAGAACCACCAGAAGGCACTGGTAAATATTTCCCACAGCACTGGGCACAGCTCAGACTGGAGCTTCCAGATAGCCAAGCAAAGGAAAGATGGAGCACAATTACAGCAGGAGAAAGGAATCATTCACTTGGCTTTTCTGTCAGAGTTGTCCAGAAAACTCATTTAGTACCTTGGTATTTCAGAGCCCTCATGTCTCACAGTCCACTTATGTACTGGGTGCCTGCTGGGAAGACTCAGCACTCACAGAAATTAGTTTCTAGCAGTGCAACAGATGCAATACATGGATATTTACCACTGCTACACTCTCAAGTTCTGGAAAGAAACTACACACATGCAGGCACGTCCCATCCTGCACTGTCCTCTGGATAGGAGCTCACACATGTTACAGAGAAGCAAAGGCTGGTGCATTACTGATGCATTGTTTTGCTTTATATTTACCTTTGCAATCTTCTATGATTTGCTGAGGAGAGTCAGTTGTTTTTCCAGGAGGATGTGAAATAAGTAGGAAGTAAATTAGTGCAACTGCTTTGCAAAAACAATAATGAATTTTAACCACCAAGATGCTATGAGACCACCTGAAACATGCACACGTATTAAAAAGATAAAAAGCAGAACCTGTCTGCAGCAATGGCAACATGAACTCCCTTACAATCATACTACTACAGCAAACAAGCAAATTCTCCCTAAATCCATAACTCTTCCCACAAAACACACAATGTGACAGCCATGGACATGTTTATTTAGGTCACAGACTTGCTTACATATTGAAACAAAGCACACAAAGGTTCATGAAGAGGCCTCCACCAATTCCATGATGCATGAAATAGGCGCACACAGCAATTCAGAAAAGCTGGGCAAGTCATCATTAAACATTGGCCCTTATCACTAAAGCTTAGGTGCCTTTTGGATGTGCAACAAACATTCCAAGTTCAACTACTGATAGTCAGCTGTGACACCAGTTTGGACTATCAGCATTATCAAAAAGATGAAGTGCCACAGAAAAAAATCTGCTTCAAATTTTTAAAAAATCCCTTGGATACTTATTAAATCAACAAGTGAGGAAAAAAAAATCATACTGCTGAACCACCTGCTTACTTTCTTAAAAACAGGAACATAAAATATGAAACTAAGTATTACACTTACAACCACAGAAAAAGCCTAGTTTTGTGCATTTCCATGGTAAGCAGGTGTAGGAATAAAAAATGAAATAGTTATTTCAAATATTTCAGAGAGTTCAAACTTCACATGTATCAGTTCGGCAGCAAGCCATAAAACGTGCAGCATGGTAATATTACTGCACATCCAGGGGAAGGATACAGGGGCAAAGCAGTAAATTCACATGTGAATAACTTGGTCCTGTTGGTCACCACAGAGTGAGAATGGCTGAAGCAGAGGCTTTGCTTCCCCAGGAAGCCACAGGCAGCTGTGGGGCACGGGCTCTCACACTGGAGTGCTTAGAGTTCTGCAGTGAAGGAATCAGTCTGGGATCAGAGGGTAAAAAGGCAGCTGTAAATTTAATTCTGCCTGAAAACAAGAAAGATAGCACAGATGCAAGAGGGGAAAACGAGACTGAATACTAATGGAATGATGGTAATGGAATAAGAGTAGACAGGAAGGTTACTAAAAATAGATCTGTGTTATCTTCTGACAGTGGTTTCAGATTAAATCATTAAAATCATTGAATAAAAATTCAAATGCTTTTCTGACCGGAAAACAAAGGAGACAACAAAACAGCAACATCGATGGACAACAACATTCCTATAAATTCAGGAGCGAAGATCACAAATCTGAGGATCATCCCACACCTTTGCAAAATTTCGGCAGTGGTCTCTAATTTGTTCACTTACAGCAGCTGCTGCAAAAAGAAGGAAATATAATAAAGCATCATAAAATTCTAGGAACTCTTAGGAGCAGCTCATTTTGCATTATCTGGATCATAACCTCCTGGGAAAGCAGACCATTAATACTCTGCAAATAGGACTGGGTGCTGTTTTATTGCAGGCTGCTGTTCTAATTTTCCTTGCTGCCAGAGCAATCATTCATATAGGAAAGCACTTAGCCCAAGACTAAGAGACAGTTGCTCTTACTAAAAGCTGTGAAAGGTTTCTTTAATACATTTCTTTTAAACAAAGTACTTGGAGGAGCTAATGTGAAGCAGATGTTTTTGAATCACCCCAGAGAATAGAAAAAGACCTATTTCATCATTATATGAAATAAGATATTACCCAAGGCAAATGCTGGTAATAAAATTTTCCCACAGGATTCCTGTTGATATTATCTTACCCTAAATATTACATGAACTTAATTTTCACAAATGAAGCAAGTACACAAATTTCCTGGAAGGCAATATCAAGATTTTAGCAATAGCAAGCACCTTTGAAAAACTAACAGGTTTCCTACACAGCTTGAGAGTTGCAATGGTTTCTGTAACTTCTTTGAAGAGCTTCCAAAACTCGAACCACTCCAAAACTCCAAAGATACTTATTTTATATTGCCTAAGAAAGGGGGTCTAATGTGATCCTGTTCACTCCAAATAAAGTTCCAGAAGTGCCACATCCTATCCCAGCCTTCCTCAAGTCTCCTAACTTTGCTGTGCTGTGATTAAACATAATCAGATGGTCAGCTAAAAAAAGCAAAAGCTACCTTTAAGGCTGGACTCTGTGGGAAATTTAATAACAAAGCATGGCCTGGAGAAGTTTATGTGAAAGGAAGAAATCGGCAGTGGCTTGAGGAAGTTCTACACGAGCACTTGTACAAAGTGCTGCTTTTTTGTTAAAACATGGTAGTTTCACGTGAGGGAACTGCCAAGCCAGGCAGTTTCTCCATGCAAGCCCCAGGAAACGTGAAAGTTCTGTGTGGAAGAAGCAGGTGCTCCCTTGCAGCCGTGACAAGCACACAAGAGAGGCAGGGAGCTATACCATGGGAGGAAGCCACAACAAGGGACACAGGACCTCGCCTTCCATCCTGGTCATGCTGAGCCCGTCCCAGGCAGCAGAGAACCAAACCCAGGAATGATCCTTATAGCAGGCCCTAGGCACAACAGGGAATGACCTCATCACCCTTACACCTCAGCTGGAACACCTTTTGTTTCATGCTCAGGAGTTTCTGTTAAAAAACCCCCAACTTCTACTCATTTGGATATAATAAAAAGGAGTTTAATTAAAAAGAGACAATTAAGAGACAAAAATAAAGCAAAGGGTTAAAACAGCTGGGTGCCTGGCATTAAGCCAAGAGCACACCTTATTAACATAGAATTGTTTCTTAAAAGCACCAGTCTGTTACATATTAATAGGTATATTATGCATATTCAGAAATTCTTTTAAGCTTAGATGTTCTTTTGCTTAGTTTCAAATTCCTCCTCCCCAGCAGATCAATCTTTTCTCTGGCTTCAGTGTGTCTCCTACCCCTGATAACAGATGTTCAGTAAATTCCTTCTTTGAGGCTCTGGTCACTGTTATTTTTATCTGGTAAGACAATTTAGGAATGCCAGGGAGGTTTTTTGATTATCTTTTCATTTTCTGGGTTGTATGTACAAAAGCACTCTTTATTTCAATACTTTACTATAGCCTGAGATATATGTATATATATGTATCACACTATTATTTCTTAGTTTTGTTATAGAAATAAAAGGAATTATGGTAGTAGAGCAAGGTTTGTCACCATTATACATACAGCATGCAATTTAAAATTTGCAAAAAGCCAATAATGTAATATGTACTTATAAGCAAGTAGCTTTTTGCTGTGTCAGAAGGCACTGCCGCTCACACAGCTGCACTTCTTCGCTGGGCTTCTCACCAGGAAAGAGATTTGGACTTTTGAATTTATTTTTAGAAAAAAATAGTGTGAGTTTTTGTTTAGAAAAAGCAGAGAGCCAGCGATTTCTAAGGCCAGAGCAGAGCCCCCACGCTGCACACCATGTGCGAGGGACACTCACACGGAGCAGTCCCTCCAGGCAGCTCCCTGGCCATGCCCTTCCACACTTACAGCAGCTCAGCTCTGCACTTGCTGCAGATGGACTGCACCACAAACTCCACGTTCTGGTCCTCAGAATCCACTGGAGTCTGCGGAAGCCTGCTGAGCACACCAAACTTTTCCCAAGAGCTTTAAAACATCTGAAACCTCTGTAGAAGCACTAGAAAAGAAAATCTATTCTCTCTACCAGCAAGCAAAGAAACAACTGTTGTTAAAGTGACTTAAACACTTAAATTTTCTGTGCCTGGGAGAACTGAAAGGCATCATTGTGGTAATTCCAGCATGGAAAAGAACTACACAATTGCCAGGTAATTATTTATGATGCAATGTTTTATTATTCGATTTGAGGGGTATTAGTGCAACCCAGAAGAGTGATTGCTGCTATATTGCTGCACGGAAGTTCATATGACAATCACAGCTTTGTTTTTGTTCTTTTGTGCTTGTTGTGGGGGGAAAAAAAATCTCCTCCTTTCTTTAAGACACGTTTTTCAGCTGAAAATATGAAAACCAAAATGACACTTCCATTCTGAGATTAATAGCTGTGTATTTTTGAACAAACAATTCTGAATTTTAATCTGAATATCTCAATGCATTATTTACATTTACACAGCCATTTGAAAAATACTCCTTCACTCCTATCATAGAACTTTCTTAAAGCCAAGGAAAGCAATATTTCATGAAATTACTTTGTACTTCTAATGAAGAGATATTTCCATATTAAAAACCCATGCGACAACTACAATCACAATAGAACAGATTGTTTTATGGAAGTATTTGTTATGTTATAGGAAAAAAATAATGAAAAAGATGGCCTTAAGAGCTAAATGAACAAGAAGTTTTCTTTAAGGGATGACAGTGCGGTTTATTACAGCAGCCTAGAGTAATTTCTCTTGCATACAGAGGTGCTGCTGACAAGCCAACAGTGAGAGGCACTGATAAATTGGGGAAACATTTCTTCACATTCTTAAACATCAGCTACCTATTTCCATTTATAAAATACCTGCATTTTTACTTCCCTCAGATTTATTTCTCTGAAAAACTATGATCCTTTGAATTATTATTTCCACCACATACAAAAACTTTAAACTTAGGATGAGACAGATACCAATACACTTCTTGTCCTTCCTCTGAAGCACTAAGTAAAACCCATCATCTCATGGAATCAAAGATACTTGGGTACACCAAGTCAGTCACAGGATGATTTTAGCAATGATCATTAGGAAATACAAACAGAGGCATTTAGGTCTTTACTTCCCTTCACTAAAGATGAGCATGGAGCTTTCACAGTCTGGTGGAAAAGTAGAAAAATGCATAGATATAGTCAAACAGAACTTTGATTTTAGAATTCAATTCCTCAAAATACTCCAAAAGAGCATATGCATTGTGATTACCTTGGGACCTGCTGTGCTACCTCAGAAACAGATGCTAAATTGAGAGCGCTAATTACAAAGTAAGTGCCCACTAAATCAGACCTGATGCTACAGCACAGTTGTTACTGACATTCCTGCTAGTTTAGAAGAGAAAATGCTTTCCTAGCAGGGAAATCATACTCTGTGCATCACTTTCTGCCTCTGCATGGTCGAACTTAACACCTTAGCACCACTCACTAGCAATAAAATCAGGCAGTGCCATCCCCCTTCCTCCTCGGCTGCTTTACAGCTGGTTTTAGTCAGGGTCACAGGGCGCCCCTTGTACAGTGCATTAGAAAAAGCTACTCTCAAATCTTAATAATAAAATTGAATAACAGCTCTCTGTCAGGTGGTGACAGCTCCCTCAAGTCTCACTTGAAGAGCCAGGAAAACATCTCAAATGTCAATGACAATGAGGAAACAACAATTAAGAAAAGAAATTACTTCAAATAGTTTCTAAGGAAAAAAAAAACAAGACTCAAAGACAGAGATTCTAAGAATTTTGAGTCAGAAAACCTTCTGCTATGGTCCACATACATATACACTGTTTTTCAGCTTTTTCTGGTCTAAGTAATGATGGCATTTTCAGAACCACTAATCCCACCCACACTACGGCACAGCTTCTTCCTTTATAAATTGAGCCTAAGGATTTTCCACAACCACAGGTCAGACAGTAGCTGACAACATTTAATTAAGAAATATGTACTGCAAATGGAAAACACAGATTTAGAGGAGAAAAACCAATCAGCTACTAAGTACTAGATGAGAAGTCACTCATTTCAGCAGCAGCCAAAACGATATTTCTGTCTTTCCACTAAGCTGTTTTCTGGAAAGCAATATCTTTAAAGTACAGTTACACTGCAAAAATCCAACACACACAGGAAAAACAATGATTAAGACAGATCACACCTTTCCATGCCACAGATTCCCAAGCTGCTTTATTCAACCAGTCCTATCACTTGAATGAAATGCATTTTCCTATCTAGAAACTGCATACCGCAGAGCAACAAAGGAAGTTCTGGCAAAGGACATATGGTCCCTGGGTTTACACATAGCAGGACTGACTGGACTAAGATGCTCATAGCAAAAAATATCAAATAAAGGTCCTTCTCCCTTAATTTCTCTATCCAACCTTTCTTTATCACTGATAAATTACTTTTTCTTGTGTGAACTTATCACTAAAGAAGGACTTCCAGTACTTTTTTTATAACCACTCTTTTGCCAGGCCACCTCTGTCCAATGTCTTTGGATACACCGGATCTCACCCCATTTTTCTGTTGGGATCCAAATGGCCAGAGAGAGCATTTGTTGGGATTCAGCCTCAGCAGGCACAGCCTCCTGTGGACATAATTTTCTGAGCCTGAGAGAGTTTTCAGTGTGTCAGTGGTTGATCCGTTCCCAAGAGAAAGTCTTTTGAGAAACATTCTCTTTCAAGGACTGTTTTTTGTTTTGGTTCTCAAAACAATGTCACACATATGTTCTGAATGGGTTTTTCTCTTGTCCCACCAATGGGACCAGAGAGGTGTTTCCTTTGGCCAGTCATGGCCAAACTGTATCAGAACATTACAAACTCCTAAAGAAAAGCTTCTGCCTCATTGGGATCAAATCTCGCTGTTGCGATTTGAGTCCACTCTTCTATTTTGTATCCACTAACAATAGCCCCCTGCATTCAGCCTCTGAGAGCTGCTCCTCACAGAGGTTCTGTTCTTAGGCTGAACCAGCCAGTGCTGACACCAGGGGTCTCAGCAGACACCTGTATAAATTAAGACACCCAAATTCCTGCTGATTAATGACCTTTTTCTGTGAACAAACACAGAGTTTCATGAGTTAATTAGGGCACACAGAGTTAATCTCCCTGGTGTCAGGTGCACTACTCCGCACCAGATACAAGGAAGTAAATCCTCTGGCATGGAGGACACAGCACTCACATCTCACCAGCCTGAGCTTTGCTGGGCAGACACCGACGGCAGCAGCACTGCACACACTCCTGCAGACCCCAGAATAAACACTGCACAAACTACATCTATCCATCTATCCTACCACATATCCAGAAACTTCTCTTCAAATGGACTCCACTCATTCCTAAAGCTTTGCAACTTCATTGTGTTAGCATTGAGAATTGATGCAGTAGGGACAAAAAAAAAATCTGTTTACTTCTCTGAATACTCATGACCTGAACTATTAAGGGAAGTTATTTTCAGAATATTCCAGGTGTTCTGTCTATCCCAGGAGCTGCTGCCAGCATCCCAGCAGTGCAGCTGACAGGGAGGCATTGCAGGCAAGCACATCTGTTCTGCAGACAGGATTGAGTGAGGTATGCAGAGACAGCCTGGGGCACTCCTACAGCTCCAGGGCACCATCCACGGCTCCAAATACTCCTCCTGACTGTACTCTTTCTATCCTCTTCTGTACTGAAGAACATCATAAACCTGGTGTTGTGGGTTTAGAATTAGCTAAACTCATTAGTGACTTATTGTTTTGTTGTGAGGTATGATTTTAGGAGAAGGAAGAACAGACTTAAATTTACGACTATAAAGAAAGATTTATTAACAAAACTAAAAGAATGGAAAAAAAGGAAAATGAGAATGAAACTTTTAGAACACTTTCCCTTCCCTGTCCACTTATTTTTCTTTTTTATTTGATAACATAAAACAGAACTTGGGATTTTTAAATCAGTTATTACTTTTACAATAATTTTTTTTCAGTTTTCATAGGGCGAGGAGTTTTTTTCCTTAATACTATGGAGAAATTTTTACAAGAATACAGTTTTTTTGTGACTTTGTATTTTTACAAAACAGTAGTTTCTCGGTTTAGAAAAACTTTGCTACTGTGAAATTCTTTTTATTTTCACAGTTGAGTCAATGGGTTATTGTTAACTTATGGGGTGTTATTGTTAAGGATGAGTTGTTTAAAAGAAAGACTTTACTGATTTTTACAATTATTTTTATTTTTAAAAACAGATCTTTTTTGGCTCTCTGAGACCCAGAGCTTCTTTTACTTTTATTTCTGTCAAATTTTTTAAAGCACCATTGCTTTTTCAAGATCTGCTGACTCTGGTTAGGTTTACATTTGAACATTTTATCATCCCTTCATACTCATTTTTTTTTATGAATTAAAGAAAATATTACTAAAGTAACTTTTATTTTCAATACTAGAAACATTTTTTATCTTTTTTTGATACTTAAACTTTTTCTTAACTAACCCTAGTGTTTTTATGGTATTACTTTTTCATATTCTCTCACCCAAAAAAAAATTGTAATTTACAAATCTCCTCTGTACACTAAAAAAATTAACATTTCACTCAAACCAACAAACATTAATAAACACAATTGTAACTGTACTAAATTTTCCTCTCTCCTCTGCCCAGCAGCCACTTAAAAAAAGTACAGTAAAAAAAAACCCAAAAAAACCCTAACCTAACCCTAAGCCTAAAAATCTCCTGGCTCGCTATGAGCTAAAAAAGAAAAAGCTTAAAACAAAACTTAGTGTTAACAAAATCTCAGCAGCTGTAATTTAACTTAACTTTAACTAAAATTTTTTTAACTTGTCATCACCATCCAAAAACCACTAAAATCCACCCGGCCCGGCCCAACCAAACCACACAGGCCGCGGTTGAGCAAAGCTGTTTTTCTCTAAAGCTCCAACACCCCCTAAACCCAAAAACCAAAAAAAATATTTAAAACTTTTCAAATTTTAAAATAAAATATTCACAAAAACAAATCTAGCTTCTCAACAATTTACAAAGCTGTCAGTTTTTAAAACTGAAGCTGTCTTTTTTAAACACAAAAAAAACCTCTCAAAAGCCTCTCTCAAGAAAACCATTCCTGTGGATGGTTTTCCTTCTTCTCTTCAATATTAATTAACATCAAACTAACACACCTGGTAAAGAACATCCATTCTGAGAAATGAAACCAGACTCTCTATTAATGGCATTAAATCTACAGTGTCCCTTCAGAAAAATAATAATTTGAAAATCTTTTTAGAGATTGTCATGAGACATGTAAGAAAGTACCAGAAATACATGGACTGAGTGTCCAGGGCTGTGTGTCACTCACATGTAAGCAAATAATACCAATCTTTAAAACTGGCCTACTTATTTTGTACAAGCCTTAACTCAGGGCTGGAAGTTGTTTACAGGTAGCAGTGTGTAGCAGTCAATGTCAGAGCCAGTAAGTCCATTTGCCAAATTGTCCCGGTTTTAGAGACAGTTATCT
>VWYI01028966.1:0-35051 GCA_013399455.1 Anthoscopus minutus
TGTTCATGATATTGTTTCTTTGTCTACTTGGACTGTACTTCTCCCTGTTTGTGTATTAAAGTTTTGCCTCAAGATAAGGTCTTTGAAAGACATTCTTTCCTCAGTATTTGAGTGAGTATATATCACAGCTGACAGATGCAGCTTTGGATAGCAATTCTGTAGTCACTAGCAAGCTACTTGGTTTGTTCTACTTAGGAAATATTTGAGCAGGAGAAGAAAGTAACTCCCATAAGCTTTCTCATGTATAAGNTGAGAAGGAGAAGGTAACTCCCATAAGCTTCCTCATGTATAAGGAGTGCTTAAATTTAGGATATTGCCATGTCAACCTCGTGCCTTTGTCTTGTTTTGGATCAGCTCAACTGCTTCTGAGGAGCAGAACATATCATTTTCACAAGGTGTAGTTAAATAATTGGCTAATATAACTTTGTGTCTTTTCTTAATAATTATTTTGCATAATGCAGGAAACCAGTCCTCATATGCTCACAAATGCTTTTGCAATCTAATTTATATTGGAGCTCAATGAACTGATTTAGTCACTGAGAGTAAAGCATTTGCAAGAATTAAGCTGTTTATAATATACACTGAAGGGTATGGAATTAGCTTTTATCTATATAGGTGGATGCTGAAACTTTCCAGTCTTATCTGTTTTCTGTAGTGCTGAGCTACCACTGCAGCTACTTTATATGCAGACAATCACACTGGTAAGCCTCATTATTCTGCTTGCTAGCACAGGCATTTGTTTGACATTGTAAGTGCTTGTTACCAGTTCAGCATTTAATTATGCTGTAGTAGTAAAATACAGTTGACTCACATGAGACACCATCAATAACTTATTTTGCCTCAGCTAACTAAAAAAAATTCTTTGCATTAGGCACGAGCAGCTCTGGATATTCTGGGGTACTGGAAAAGTTTAGATAGACTAATCACATCAGATTACTGATGTGAGAGAAAGGAAGTATATGGTATGATAGCAGTGTGATCACTGACTTAATTCTCATTAAAAAATACCTACTTTTTTGTATTCCTCTAAATAGCATTTACTGCATGCTACAAAATGTTTATATTCATCATAATTAAGCTTTAATTTAAAATACTGTGTTTGAAAGGAAAAAGAATGCAATAGTACAGATGCTAAACAATAACAATAGCAGTGTTATGAGAAAATGGAGCATTTATACAGTAAGAGTCTATTGCTTAGAATTTTTAAGAACACCTTTTTTAGGGCTGAATGGTAGAATAGAGAATCTTTGTATATTTTGAGTGTATGTATACTACCAATTATATAGCTTAATATACTATACTGTATCTTACTAGTTTCCTAGTAATAAATCACTATCTTACACTAGCTGTAGGTTAGAATGTCATGAATTTTCAATAAATATATAAAGATTTCCAGTTTTGGTCATTGGGGGTTTTTTTTCTCTCTGTGCCCACCCCAGTAGGAGACTTCAAAAGTCTCAGGACAAATATTGATTATCATGCAGAATCCCCACAGGCACTTTCTTTTACAGTTGTTTTTGTGACTTTTATTGGCATTCCATCCATTGTCACTGCCTGGTGGGGAAAATCACACATCTAGCCTTCAATCCACATCTTCATCAGCTGATTATTTTCAAAAAGTGTTCTTGAGGATTTTCTCGGGATTTATGTTGTGCTCAGGCAGTGAAGCCCAATGAAACTGGATCTGTTTTTCAGTGTTACTCTCTCAAAGTAGTTTCCACACAGCTTAATTGTGAGATCAGGATAGGCTACTTGGTGAATCTGTAAATCTCAACTGGCATTATGGCTGTATGCCATAAATAAATGCATGTCACAACATATGTATAAGTCATACCATACTCCATCCACTCTTTCTCAAGCTTCCCATAGGGTATATGTAACTTCAGTAATGTAATGCTTCTGCTTAATAATTTTTATTTGTTTGATAGAAGTATAATAGAGATATACTATGAAACACATACGGAAGATACAACCATATACAGAAATCATCTTCCATTTCTTCCTTTTGTCACTGCAGAGCTTATGGTCTGTACTGGTGTCTCCTTTTCTTGTTCTTTGTTCAGGTGGTAGAGGTACATGGACAAGTTAATTTCTGTGTTATCCTATCTGAACTAAACGTTAAAGTTTGTTAAAAACTTCAAATGGCCTTAGAAATCGAATTTTCTTCTTAGGAAACACCTCTGCTTGTATACATTCTTTTAAAATCTTATAGCACTTTGTTGCTGTTGATGTGTACCTACATGAATTGCTCTAGTGTTAGGAAAGTATGATAGTAATTTTAGTTTAGTAATGTTGGTTTTGGATTGGGTTTTCTCAGTTGTTATTTTGCCCTGCTGATTGCGTGGTACAGCAGTGAGATTTTCCAGAATAACACTATCCTCAGCTTGTCTCCCTCACTATTGCACTGTAAGCACTGTTTCTGGGAGTTGTGGCGCTAGGTAGTTTGAGTACACATAGTGGGAGTCATCTCTTCTCCATCATACAGTTGTGTGTAACAGAACTTGAATTTAATAAATAGTTACGTGTGTGGATGCAATAAACTGGTTTATACAAAATTTTGTTTGCTGATAGGTTTAATCTTCCAGTTCTTCAGTATGCCTGCCCATGGAGATTGTAAAATGTCATACATAATTTTCACTGGCAGAAATTCAGTGGGTGGCTGTATCCTAGGTAGGAAAAAAAAACATTCAACAGCTGTTTTTGTAAGATGTTTCAGACATATTGTAAAACAAATTTACAAGCGTGCATACCCTGTCCAGGTACTTATGCTTCGATATTGCAGATTTTTAAAAAATCTCTCTGTGACTGAAATAAAACTTTTATTCAATTGTTGTTTCTAATTTAAGAAAACAAACAAACGAACTAAAAGCTCCACCTTAAAATGTCACTTGAATTTAATTGTGTTTCTGTCTTGCTTGTCTTTGTCACAGTGTCATAATACAATTCAGGAATAATCTTGAAGTTTTAAGCATGGGATAATTATGAATAATGTCTGCCTTAGCTTGTGGTATGAACAGAGCATATCCAGATAAAAATATTTGCCTTAGTGATTTCTTGACTTCTAAAAATTTATTGATTAAATTCTTGGTTCGATGTAGCTATCAATATTCTGTAACAGGGCACCAATGTTTTGCTACTGAAGCAAACCATTTGCTTATTACTCTCTTATTTCCAGTGATTAGGTTTTAAAATCTGTTAGCACTGAGGCTGCTGTGAAAGCAGTTTGATTTTACAAAAATGGAAAGTTTTTACATAGAAAATACCTCCAAGTTGGTAACAGTAATAGGTTGGAGTACCATCATAAGCAAAGCAGGTAACTTGCAATACAATCAAATTTTTTTTTTTTTTGTTCTAGACTTTCAGAGAAGGAGACGACAATCACTGCCCTTGTTTTGGGCCAGCAAAGTGTCTATTAAAAAGAGCATGTCCTTGTGGCGAGTATTGCTTGGTTCACTCCTGTCCCCTAAAATGCCCCAGGAGATGTACTCGGAAACCATCTTACTCAAACTCAAGTATCTGTTTGTCAAGGCCAGCAAATAAACATTGTGGATTTTCACACAGTCACTCCACCGAGAGTCTTCTGAGCATTGGTTGTTCCCAGAGGTGTCATGGAAACCACTCCAGACTGTGCTGCGGGGATCTCCTAGACAGGCACTCTGAATGCTTTACTAAGAGCCGAAAACCTTTTACTCCACGCACCTTAATATCAGATGCTAAACCTTTCCTGTCAGACTACAGGTTTTACACTCCTGCTCGAAGGAAGAAGAAAAGTCACCGCAAGCAGTGTGTGGAAGCTCAAACACAGACTGAAGTGATCAGGTACAGAGATGGAAACTTTATTTTGAAACTCTGGAATTGTATCTTCATAAAAGCAAGATGTTTTGCTCTCATTGCATTTGTATAAAACCAGAATAATTATTCTGATGTTGTTCTAGATATGCTTTAGCAAAAGCTAGAACAGAATGTGATTTTACTTTTTTCACTGGCGTATTTTGCTTTCTTCTTTCTGGAACAGCTGGTTTAATCTGTACAGATTGGATATGAAATGCCACTAAATTCAAACTGCGAAATCTCACATCTGCTGGTGATAATGGTTCCCTCTCTCTTCCCCGTGCTCTCTGATGTATAGTTCTGCCTTGTAAAGAATTAACCAATATGCATGCAAGTAGTTCCCTACTATTGCCCCTGTAGTCTCATACTTTCCGGTCTGTTAATTAATACATCATGCAGACATCCTGTTTTAACTCTCAAATGCAGCTCTTCATTACTTTTTTATCACTTGAATTTAAATACCTTTGGATATACCCCATATGAAATATTTTAAGCAAAATTAATGTCCTTCCCTTGCACTGAACTTCTTAGCAAACTGAATAGTTCTGATTTAGTTTTATTTCTACTGATAGTACCTTGTAAAGAAAAATCTTCTCCCTTTTGTGTCCTCCACGCCTGCATGTCCAACTCCAGCTTTGTCATAGAATAAATTAGGGATTTCCTAAGACTGGAGTTATGATAGCTTTGGCTCTGTATTGCAACTGTTGATTTTCTAGCTGTGGGTCATCTATTTTCCTAATGCACTTTTAATTTTAGGATGATCTCCATTCTTCATACTGAACAATTATGTTGAATATTTTATTATCCCCTGCTAATATGCAGCTAAATAATTAATTTGGATCACCTATGTACCTGGCAGAAATTTTCTGAACTGTTCAGTACTGCGTTCTGTTCAGGCCGATGAGGCGTTTCCACAGTGGCCCTGGTATTCTCATTCTGCATATTTTGAAAGTAGTCTACTTGGGAACCTAGTACCTCTCTCAATTTTGTAGCTTTTCATCGGCGGAAGAAGAGTGTGTGAGAAAAATTATGGATGAACAGAGGAAGAGCACATCAAAGGTAATAATGCATCTATCAGTCATCTGGGTACTCTTCCCATGCCTGCCACCATCACTGTGGGCTAATACACTTCATCACTACCACAGCAGTGAACAGCTGATCTAGGTGTTCTTCTCTCTGTTGCCATAACATAGATTAGTTTTATAGAGGAGAGAGAATTTCAGAACATTGAGTGGAAACTAAAAGAAAAAACACTGAGGCACACGAAGAGATCTCTTTAAATTTTTTTTGCATTGTTTCTATAAGTGTAATATCAAATATCTGCTAAGGTCATAGGTAATTGGTACATGACTTTGTAGCAGAAGAAGGTGTCCCTTTTGTCTGTTTACCCAGAGTTTCTCAGAAAAGACATGGAGTTTCTAGGGCTGCTTAATCACAGAGAGTTATAAGATTCATTTTAATGGTAAAATTCACTGTGTATTTGTACTGATAATAAAGATTTTTATTTCTGTGTTGTAGGCTGAAGATAAAAACCATGCTTTGGATGAGCGTGAGAGAGGAATAGATGGTTTTCAATCCTCCGTCCTAAGGTGCCTGATTTACAGCAGGAGGGACTATTTGAAATGTTCCTTTCTATACAGCTAGTCCTTAGGCCATAAATCTTCACTAGCATTTCTCTTTATAAGTCGTCTTCTCACAGGACTTTCGTTAGGTTTCTTATATCCATGGCCTTTTCCAATTTCAAAATTCATTATTTTCTCGTGATAAGTTCCACTGGGAAGCCAGTTAAGAAGGAGACCTCTGAAATACATGGGTATTTGTCAGAATTGAGTGATGATGCATTAATACATCATGTAGTTCTGTACATCTGAGCTCACAGACTGTATAGTACTATAACTAAACAGTGCATTTCTTACATCTTTTTCTGAAAACTTATTTCTGGGGTTGCTACAATACAAGAGCAGTGTTAGAAATCAGGCCAGAACCCAAGGGCTCCGAGCTGATTCTCCTCATTCCTGACCTAAGTGTCATGCATGATGTGCTGATTTGCTCTTGGGCCTGTTCATACAAAGGCATTTTTATCTGAGGAAAAAAATATACTCTGAGTTAAAAAAGCATTCTTACGGGTAGCAGAGATTGAATAGCACCTAAAGTAGCACCAAGGTCTTCTGAGCACTGCATCAAGTGAAGTGGTGTGATGCTCCTGAACCATAGCCTTTCAGGTTTCAGCAGGGGCTTTTGCTACTGGAGCAAGGTTTAGGGGTGTTTTGATGGGTGTTTATGCAAAAGGAAATCATACCATGGCACTCCATGGCTCCAGAAGAAAATTACATGCAAAGTAGTATAAAAGGGGTTTAGAATATTATTCTTATTCTTGCCCTCTGATTTTCTGTTTAGAGAGAAATCATGCTGTTCTCAGAAGTCTTCACCAAAGAGGACAGTTGATGCTGAGTAAGTATGCTGAAACCATTTTTCCGCTCATTTACAACATCACACTAGAAAGCTTTCCTCAAAACTGATGAACTTGAAACACACAATACTTAAAAAATTTTATGTGAGTCTAAAAAGGAAGAAAATTCATTATAACTTCAGAAGTTTGTACAGTGCCTATAGTTTGTTTCAATTTATTTTTAGGTCTGTAATCTCTGAAGCAGATATTGGCAAATGAAACACCAAATTGAAAGGCAACTGTACCACATTTCTGTACTGAAATTGTATGAGAATTAGAAGAGTTTTGACTTATATTCAGAAACACTACTAATGTTTCATCAAGTGGCCTTGGAAAAGTCATTTAATTCTTTGTGCTTTATGACAGGCTTGTGTTTGCCAAACTTCTTAAGGCTTATAATAGAGGTCTGAAATACCAGCTGTAGGTAACTTTCTTGACTATAGAGGGAACCAAAATTAAAATCTTTAGGCATGATAACGAATTTTATGTAATTAAAATTATGCAAGATGTATTCCAGTTTTTATTTTCTGTTTATTAAGACTGGAGAATGACTCAATAGAGTTTGATTGGATGCTTTGGAAGACTTATCTATGAATGAGAAACAGCACTGAAATATTTTCTTTTGGGGGTTTTCTTTCCTGTTGTCTTTCAGGCAGAACTCCAGACTTTTGGAGTGTGTCTGATTTAGAGTAATTGGCATCAACAGCTCTTTTAGAGGTATTAAAATAGAGACAAGAGGTGAAAGTCAGCATCTCTACACTAATAAGATTTTGTACATCAAGGAGATATGTTGAAATGAGTGGATGCTGCCAAATGAGCAGTTAAATGCTTCTGAGCTTCCATGTAGGACCAGCAATTTTCAGCTGCAGCCAGATTCTCTAGAAGCTTCTACCCAGAGCATCAAACTGCAATTCTACACTTTCTTCCCAATTAGCTCCCCTTTCCTGGGTGCAGTGCAGGTTCTGAACACTTGCCAAGATTCACTGATTCCCTCGCTTAGGATCTCTGTGCTGATTTATACCACAACAGAAAGTTAGCACAAAGACAAAGCACCATGACCACCTTTCTAACAGTCTCCAATTTTGCAGTGTTTTATTATTATCCAGATTGAGCAAAAAGCTTAGTTTATTGTGATAGCCTTACCTTTTATGAAAAATAACTGCTGATATAAGAACTATAAAATCTTCTTAATGGCTTTTCCTGTGAAGGTGATTAAACCTACTAAAATATGTGATACATGTTTTTATGGTAAAGCATTTAACACTGAGTTTTCTATTCTCCCTGCAGAGAAGAGGAGCTTTTATATTTAACTTTCATTGAAGATGTAACAAATGAAATTCTTAGACTTGGGTTATTTTCTAACAGGTAGGTTACAGTTGTTTTCAATTTTTTAGTGCTGTGTCAGAAACCAGTAAGTAAGGGAAGTGATGATTAGAAATAATTCCTTTATACACACATATAGACAGTTAGCCCTTGCTTTTGTTTTGTTTCCTCTTATTTTTTGCTTTATGTAAGAAAGGGGAATTAGTAAATACCCTTGGGTCACTGACTTAGATCTCCTGCTGTGTACCATGAGATAAAATCTTCTGTTAAAAACTGACCTGGAGCCCTACATGGAGTAATACTAAGAACTCATTTTAGTCTGCAACATCTCTTTTGCTAAATAAACTGAGTTACTAATCTTTTCGCACAACAAGTCCTTTGTCCCCCTTCTGTGCTTCGTCCTGTTCCAGTATGAATCCAGTCTTCAGCATGGGTTGCAAGGGTTACATTCTCTTTCAGATAAAAGTTCACTAGCTGCTAAATCAGATTTTTTTTCTCAATATGATACTGGTTCTTTCTAATAAAGAACTCTCAGTTTATGCAAAAAAACACTTCCTTTACAGGATTTTTTTTTGTCATTCAGCCTAAGAAATGGAAGAGAGCTCTCAGGACTGAGGACTTTCCTCTGGATTTTTTTTACTGAAGCTGGATTTTATTCCTTCTCTTTATTTATTCTTGTTAATAGCAGCCACTATGGTACATCCAAGAGAATTTGGATACTTTTGCATTCCAGTAGAATCACCACTGGATTGCTGATTCCTCCCATAGCACATAGGCCTAACAGATCAAACACACACAGAGTTGTGCTACAAGTCACCCCACGACTGCCATGTGCTGCCCAGAGCCAGGTCTGCCTGAGTGTGTGTCCTGTGGGTTGCTGACTACAGGTAGCCCTCTTCGTGACAGGGTGCAATTGAAGCAGTCTTAGAGGTGCCATTCAGCTAAAAAAGGAAAATAAAAACCTATGGTCATTAGGTTATGTACACCTGGTAAAAGTTGGTTTTCCTCCTATGAAATAATTTGATCTTTTATTTGTAGGGTTCTGGATCAACTGTTTGAGTGCTATATAGAAGAAAATAAGAACCGCCTTGATGAGGTATGTGCTGCTCTTTTAATAATCTCTGCATATGATTTAGATAACATTTCCAAAGAGCAGGGAAAATGCACTGGTATATTTGAGGGTAAAGGTAACCAGAATGCTCAGTGGGGACCCTCTGTCTTTCCATACATGTGATTTGCTCACTCATGTATGATGGCAGATCGGGAGTCACAGGTACAGTGACAAAGAATGGGCAACAGTCAGTTCAATTTGGTGACACTCAGTGTTTAATTTAGTCACTTAATTGCCAGCAGCTTCCCTTTCCTTGTCAGAGTTAGACCCTGAGTCTGAGCAGTGCTCAGGTGCAGTGGGGCTGGAGAAGTGTCACCCTTTTCTCCCTTCACCCCTTAGGGCAAAATGCGCCAGATGTTGGCAGTGCTGAAATCAGACCTCGGCTGTGGCCAGGACAGCGAGCCAGAGCTAATAAAGCCACGCCAGGAAGCCTCAGAACCCCTGGATGTGCGCGAGCTTGCTACTCCAGAAGAGCATGAGTGTACGAGTAAAGGTCACAGGATGAAGAAAGCTACAAAAAGTGAAGAATTTGTTGGGACCGCGGGACCAAACAAATGTGAATCACTGACATGGAGTGAAAGGTCAAGGGAGACACAGATCTCACAAGGGGAGGACTCTTCAGAAGATGCCACAGAATATATGGATGCTGGGACAGAGTCTGATTTCTGTGGTGTGGAATTTGAAGAACTCCCAGGCACTTCACCCTCCTGTGAGGCAGCTTTAAACTTGAATGCTTGTGACAGTGTTATGGAAGTCAAAAAGGAACTTGAAGATCTTCAGGAAAACCTTGCACACACCCTTCACATTTCACGTAACTATTGATAATAATGACCAAAACTTACATGTTAAACAGGGATAGAACTCCTGTGGTGAACTGCCATTTGTCAACCAGGAGTAAATTGTTTGGTTGATTTTCAGTTATTTCTATTTAAGTACTACTAAGATCTCTCTAGCAGGATGCTATTAACTGGGCGTTAATCTCTGTGTAAATTAGACCTTAAAGGATATATGGTCAGTTATCAGAAGAATTGTGTATATTTTGCCTGTAATTGTATAACTCAAAACAAACTTGAGAATATTAAAATTAGATTTATATTTTTAGAGCTGTAATAATAAGTTATATTTATTGTTTTAAATAAATTAATTGATAGTACAGTTATGGTCCTGCTATAAAGATCTGAGATTTTGTAGTCTGCAAGAAGTCAACAATTTAACATAAAAATAACATCAAACAATGTCCTCTTCCAGAATGGACAAACAGTTCCACCATGTAGTGTACTCTGTTACCACTCACAGAAGCCAAGAAAAGAAAAATCAGACTATTTCACAAGAAGAAAATCCAGCTTTTAACAGATCTTGTAGATTAATGACTGTAGTTTGTTATATTAAGTTCTCAGCTGAATGAGACTGCTAAGTTCAATTTCTTGTACTGATGATGGCCATGGCATAGCATTCTGCATCAAAGTCTGGTTTTGGAAAAGGATTGAGTTGCTTACTGTTCAATGACTAGGACTATCTAGAAGAAGACACATCAGGCACCTTGTACAGCAAATGAGAAAGAAGTGGTGTATTTTCTGGTTAAAGTTTACATTGAAGCTAGCACATGCATTGCACAAGATCAACCCAAATGTCACTGTTTAATTAGAGTAATTAATTAGCTATTGCCTGACATTCCCATTGCTGCAGAATGAGCCCAACAGGTTTTGAGGAAATACTGGCAAGTTACATTGTCTTATGTAGGTGAGGAACTAGTAGTCTTAGGAACCTGGATAAAGCTTGTCCCTTAATTCTCCTAGGTTAGTTTTTAACCTTCCTCTAAGAACAAGCCTGAGTTGTGCCAGTTCTTACATAACAACTGCCACCAGCTGCCTCCCCTGTGCCTCGTGAGCATCAACCAAAGTCTGTGACTCCATCGACCAGAGCTTCAAGTAGCTCCTATAGACAGAGACTTCCACTTGTGAAACATAAGCTTTCAAAGAAGAAATATCAAAAAACAGAGGAAGCCAATCAGAGAAAAACATGTCTGGCACAATCACAGCACTGCAGTGCAGAACACAATTCGCAAAGAAAGCAAAAGGCACTTTCCTGGATGTCCACAATAATAAAATGCACTTGTTGAAAATGACAGGAAACCAGTTTATTTTAGCCATGTATGTGTGGCTGGGCAGATGGGCACCAGCCTTTCATCTGCCACACTCAGTTGGCTGCCTTGTAAATCTGGCCTGCAGCATGAATGTTCTGGCTCACTGAAAAGCAAGTGAGATAATTTGAGGACTTCTTCATCTTCCCCATCAGAGCCTCTCTTGTTGAAAAGATGTGGCCACAGGGCTGAGTCAGTACAGTGCAGGGATGGTTTGTCCTCAATCACAAGTATTCACAGACCTCCCAGCTTCAAGGAAATTCCCTCTCTATTCCTTACCCCAGAGAGCTGAACAGGAGGGATGCCCTAGGAAACTGTTTCTACTTTAGAAAGAAGTTTTCTACTTTAAGAATTTTGAAACACAGGGACCAGTTTGAAAACTAAATAGCATGGTTAGATATATCCAAGTATAAAGCCTCTGTGCTCCTCAGACAGAATTTCACCCACTCTTGGGACCCTCCATTCCAAGTTCTCCATTCTTGGTCAATAATGAAAATTTAGGGGGTTTTTTCACCTACCTTTCTCTACACTTGTGACTTGTACATCGTAAAAAATGTCACTCAGCAAACTCGGGCTTCTTGTCAACATGAGTCTGATAAAAGATTAATAAGAATTTCACCTTCAAATTCTGTAAATGAGAAGGTATTGTAGGAAAACACCCCAGCAGTGAACCTCACAGAAAGGCACAAGTAATGACATACTTATTTCCTGTAATGCAAGTAACACAAACATAAATAAAAACAGTTTCTAGACCGTATTTCTTTTTGATGAACTGTCTCAACATCAGTGACATTTTTTTCTGGGTAGATGAAACTTAAAATTGATTTTAAAAGACCTTTCAAAAAGAAAGGACCTGTCTGCCTAAATTGTAAGTGTGAGCATTTATTGAATCCACAGAGTAAAGAGCAGAGAATCACACACCCCAGTATTCAGCAACTGGAGTAGTCAGTCCAGTCCACAGAACTGGTTTCTCTCACTATACAGGCACTCCCTATCAGATAGTGGGGAAAAGATATTCTAGATAAATGTTACCTATATAAAATCAGTTTATCTGCAGATTCAAGAGCAAATTTCGCTGCCTTGCACTTAAGACTTTCTCTCTTCTATTCACTTTAAGGTGGTGCCTAAAATGTTGTTTAAAGACCTCAATATACAAGCCTGACCCACATCACTGATAACATTAATCAACACTGCAGGGTTTGGGGATTTTTTCTGAGGGTTTTGGTTGGTTGGGTTTGAATTTTTTTCTCTCGTCACATTTTACTTTGTGTTATACTTAAGTCTTGGCACAAGCACCAGCAGAACAAGGCAGTCATACACCATTACAAATCTGAGTCTTTCAGATGTAACAAACTTAGCAGCAGTCAGCAGCGGTGATCTGCAACATAGACTTTTTTCTGCCCAGATTTATATGGGCCATGAGTACATACATCATAACCTCAGTGGTTTTTTTCAAATAGACAAAAGCCTGCTAGTGTTGCTTTGCTAACAAAACGGCCTCATCTTTAAAGCTACAGTTTTGTCATTACTGCTCTTTTTTTCAAAGGTAGGATTCTGTTTATTGACAAAGCAAAGTGGGGCTTTGCTTACAGCTAACCAGAAAACAACCTTCAAGCCATCCTTTTATCCTTGATCCACCCAATGTCTAAAGCTCCTACAGAGTTTTCATGTAGGCTTAGTTGCAGAATGACGTCATGATCTTGTTTTGCATTTCTCTACCACTTTATCATTTACAGCTGTGCAAGAGTAGTTGTAAGAATGATGCAAACAACATTTCATGACTCAGGTACAAATGGCTCCCTCAGGCAATGGGGACAAAAGGGCTAGTTTTTTCCTCAGCAATGTTTTGTGCAACTTCTATAAGTAAAAGAATTAGAACATCCCCATAAATAAAAATTAAGCCCAGGTTTTTCATTTGTAGCCCCCAAGGCAGGCTGTTCCATTGTGGTAACAGCAGAGTTTCTAACCAACGAGACATTCTAGTAATGCCCTTTAGTGTACAACTACTGTTCCTGTGTCTGGGTACCAGGAGAGGCAGCAGCCTCAGGCCACAGACTGGAGTAAGTAGAAATAGCAATGGAAAATGAATGGTAAAGATAATACGGGAAGAAAGGACTGGTATGTACACAGAGTACAAGGAACAGAACAGCAACCAGCAGTTTTGACAAAAACAATTTCTCACTCTCCAAAACAACCAAACCAGATACAAGCAGTCCTGTTTCCTTCAGTGAAATCTGCTTCATTCAGAAACAACCACCTTCAGTTTGTATTCCAGTAGTAAAGCAAGCGATATGCAAACAGGTGAGCAGTAAATTAATCTGCCCCTGCAATTGCCCCAGCCCGGGTCACAGCCAGTCAAGGGATCCAGTTTCAAAACCTGTAGCAGGTCATGGGCCAGCGGAAGCTGGACATGTCACAGGGATAAAGCATCACTGGGAAGGGAAAAGAAGAATCAGCAGTTAGCCCTGGCGTAATCAGCTGAGCTATAGAGCACCCATAGCTCATCTCCATTTCAGCCACCTTAAAGAAAGCCTAGGAGGACTCCAGGGTGTCAGGCAGTTGAGAAGTGGCAACAAGGATTGTTAATTCAAGTGAAGGGTACCAAAATTAAGGATGAAGTGTTTGCTCTGCATGCGACTTTCTGTTCTCTGTAGAAAGTCTCCAGAGTAGCTGGGTTCCTAGTGGTACCTCTTCTAGCTCACCACAAAGCTAATTCTAGCTGACAGCAAAGGGCAGGAGTGTGCCTGGCAGCCAGGTGACAACACACAAAACTTGACTTGCATTCATCTTTGACACCACAACACTGGCCTGCAAAAAGTATAAGCTCTCAACCCAACACCACGTTTTGGGCTGGAGGAATGCCAGACATCCCCACAGGGCACCAACACGGGCAGCTGCTGCTGCTGCTGCTGTGGCCTTTCTGCTCTTGTAGATCACAGGCTTCAGCACACAGAGGTTCCCCTGCAATCCTTCCAGCCCTAGCGCATGGGGGGAATGAAATTGGACCTTGAGAGATGCAAGGAAAGGCTACTTAAATGGAGTAGGGAGGCCTTGGAAACTTGAGAGAAAGAAACTCAGAGCCTCAGGCTGGCAGGCAGCAGAGCTGTGCTGTCCCATTCTTGTCGAGGACAGGCAGCGTGATCAGTCACACGAGGTGCAGAGCTCTCTGCAGTTATCCCAAGTATTCAGCAAGCCCCTAGGACTCCCCTTACAGTATCTGTGTGAGGGCTGCAGCATACCTTACATCTCAAAGCAGCCAGAGACTGGTTCCAGATGAGTAACAACTATGAGGTGACCCCAGCTCTTCCCAGTATCCATTTCTCTCACTCATAAGCATGCTCACATGCCAGAGAAGTGAAGCAACATGTTAAAGGCCATCAACTCTCCTGTCAGCCTGAGAATTCCTTGCAGGACCTCAGAGGTGTAGCCTCTCCAATCAGAAATTCAGCTCAGAGGCATTTGGCACCCTGCTTTTTCCCAGTGTTTGACACAAGTGAAACCAGAGATGACATAGCACAGGTTTGAAAGCTGGCTGTGAGGCTTCCCAAAAGCTGGGCACAACCATCTAAGATAATAGTGGATTGTAAGAGAAACATATGACAAGCTCCTGAAGCTTTCATCTCGGTTTTCCCCTCCCCAGACACAAGCTTATATAATGGCTACTGCCCACCCTGACAGTTTTTTAGCCTTATACGAGGAGTTTCAGCCTCAACATCAGTCGTTGAAGGCCCTTGCTATGGCTTTCTATAGGGTGTGTTTTCTCCATGGCCTCTCCTCACTATTTGAACATCTGAAGAGTCTCTACTCAATTCATTTTATGGTTCTATCAGATCTCCCCAAAGGATTCTTGGGCACATCTCCCCAGCCAGCTCCTTGTTTCTGCCTTTACCCGAGGAAGCAGCTGGCAAGGGAGAGCACAGCCCTGCCATAAAACACCCGTGGTGCAGTCTCCGGCATGCTCCAGTGACAAAGCTGAGGGGCAGCTGAGTGGTAGGATGGGCCAGCCCTTGGCCAGTTACCTTCCTAAATATCCCAAATTCAAGCTGTAGTCTTTGAGCAGCATTTCCAGAAAGTCCATTACCCTCAGTTCTGCTTATTTGTCATTATTTAAACACCAGCACTGTGCAGAGGGATAAGGCTGACCTTTCATCCTTAAAACAGGCTTAAATGAAACATTTTACTTCCAGCCTGATGGCATATATGCACTGAAAATGCTAAACTCACCATGACAGACCTCCTAACACCATGGCACTAAGGACAAATTTGCTCTGCAGAGAGTGCATCCACTCAGCAATGCTCCTTATTTTGGGTAGATTGAGGTTTTTTGCAGTGTCGCAAAGCTACTGCATCTGATACTTGTCATTTGGATTCTCTATTGCTGTTCTGGCTGAGCTAGAAACTTCTCTCATCAGCTCCCATAAGTTTCTCCTTAATAAAGTCCTGGAACTCTTGCCCAAGAAAACTTCTGGCCAGATGTGCTGAATCCAAGGATCAAGTCATGTCCCTGTCAGCCAACTCTGGCTACCAGAAGTCTCTAATGAGGATTTTACAGTGGCTGGAAAATAACAGCTGCCATTTAAAACCATTTGGATTTAGAGAAAATTTAGGTTTCTGAAGATACCTTTGCCAGAGGTCCAAAACCAGTAAAAAAAAAAGTGCAATCAAAACTGCTGAATGCTGTACCATGAGCCCCGTGTCTCAGGAAATCCCTTTTTCCTCTTCTGATTCTGAATCTATGTAGCATGAAAGATCTTTGCTTTCACTGAACGTTGCACAGGACATTCCCCAGGACCTGGGAACTGATCAGACAAATACAGATCTATGGTATGTAACTGTCCTACCTTAAGCTGATTAATTCCTTCAAACTGATTGCACCTGGAAGACAAAATTGTAGTTAAAAGCCTGATTGTTTCAGACGTATCTAGGTGGACAACACTGTAGACATTTAGCAAAGATGAGGGAAATGCAGAAACTGTAATGTCCAGTGTGCAATTCTTGTATTCACCTCAGAAAGCCTCCTGCTGTACCAGGTGTGTAGAGCAAGCTGTTGGATCACCTCCCAGTGCCAATTCTAGAATGAAAATAATTTCAATGCTAGTTGTTGGCAGCAGCTCCAATGATAGCATACAGTCAACTGCTCCTTCTCTCACATGCTTTTGGAAATGGTTCTCCAACTTCCAAAAGTTTTTCATCCCTCCTACACTTAAATGTTAGAGGGAAACTGGAAGTTCAGTACCAAAAACAGCTTTAGAAAATTAAAAACATTGTGGAAAATTTTGACAGGACATCAGGCACAAGATTTTCCTGCCTCAAAGATGACACCAATTAGTACTTGACAGCACAAGTTTTATACCCAGTACTTGCAGCACATGGAAAGAAGGATCACACCTATGTGAAGTGACGGCAAAGTCCCAGCGTTACACATGAACAGTAAGTTTTCAGATTTTTCTTTTAATAATGGAACACTAAAAACTTGTAATTGCTTCAAATATTTATTTCCATGGCAAAAATATAATATATTCATTTCACATATATTACATTCAGTAATACAAGCTTTTCTGTCTATGAAACACAATTTATACATTGTTTTACAAACCAATTTCAGTTTTACATGAATTAAAGCTGGTTTGATTATACATTTTTACAGTATTGGTAGCAAGACAGCAAAAATAGACATGTTAACCACTAGCTTAGTACTAGAAAATAATACTTCATGTTTGCTACTTTTAAACAAAGTCCCATTTAAATCCTTGCATACTGGCTCAAGTGAGAACTGAAGATTTCAAAGCCAGATCCTGCGTTCCTCTGACACTAAAGACTCAGTCCTACAAAACTGCTCATAGGATTTCAAATGCCTGTTTGCTTTTAATGAATGAAGATATTTCACCAGTGTGCAGGACTGTACATACTTGCTGATTTGCCAGATAAAACCTCTTAAATTTCCATCCAACTGCCCCCAGAAAAGCCACAAAGAGGACAGATAAGTTGGGTATTTCAAAGCAATTTAAGCAAGTATCTTTGTAAAGAGCATACACACCCTGTCTGTCAGAGTTATCCAGGATTAGCAAGGTGACAGACTGGATGATTTCACAGGGGTTTTCTCCATCAAATTTCCTACCATTCTAAAAATTAATGGCATTTGCAATGTCTTTAAAGTATATTAAAAGAAAGTCTCCTACTTTTGCCTAAGTATTTCCAAATGGAAAAAGAGCATTTAATTCCCTTTGTAAAAGTTAGGCACCTTCTGAAACCATGCTCATAAAATTAATGATTTGGTAGTTTTGATTGCTGCATATGTGAACCAAAAGAACATTACAATATCTACAGACTTGCTCTTTGACTTGCCACAGGCTGGATCTGTTGTAAACTCTGTTCATTAGATTCTTCACATTTGATTTCTACCTTCATTCCCTAAGTAGAGCTGAAAAATAGACTTCAACAAAACAAACACACTGGAGGCTATTCTTCACCACTGAATGCAGCATGATGCTGAAAATAGCAAAGAATAGAACCAAAGAGTATTTAGCAAGAGTTTTTTGAAATGCTCATTGAAGTTAACAAATCCTTTTTTTCCAGCCCAGTTAGACCTGAAAGTAACATGTGATGCCAACAAAGTGCACCAAGTTAGCTGGTCCCAAGCAAGACTGTACTAAGAATTTTTTTTCTTTAAATTCTCTTTTTACAGACACATTTGCAACAGCAGTTAGAAGTTTAAGGGTTTTCTTCCCTTACCTTAGCACAGTATTCCATTGGTTTTATGTCACTGTGTTGCAAATGCTGCACTGCAACAGAACTTCAAAGTACATGGTAAATTCCACATTTCAAGAGTCTCACTGTTAGTCCAGCCTTAACTTGGTGCAACTCACACCAACTGTAAACACCTGGCTCATTCAAAACATAGTTAGACTTTTCAAACATCTTACCTGCATCCATTAGAAATTATCACTGCAAAATTGCAAATATCCCTATTCCCCCTGCATTTTCTATCTGTAAAACCAGAGACTGTGGTTTGAAAAATCTGACCTTTAATAAGTAAACAGAAATTGAGCTGACAGATTGCATTCAATACATTTGGAAAGGAAGATATGTAAAAATAACAGAGCCTCTGAAAAAATATTTGGAGTTTAAAAAATCACATTTAAAAAAGCCAGTAAAAATAACACCTATGACTACATATTCATTTACCCTACCGTGCCATGAAAAACATACCATATGACTCAAACCCTGCTAGCAGCTCTATTTTGGATACAAAACATTCCAAATCCTCTTCCAAATGCCTTCTGCCACTCCTCAAATCCTCACTCTCTATGTCCAAAATTTTGTACTTGCACAAGAGAATTTCTTTTGAACTCTCATCCACTTTTCCTTTGAATGCTGTACTTTCCTGTATGCACATTCCTGCTGCAATCTTTTGGTTAATTCTTGTAATCTGTATTTGAATTTAAAGCAGACGTGCGTGTCTGTGCTTTAAGGGCTCAAGCTTTCATTGGCAGTCAGCCCATTTTAATTCCTACAGTATCATGAAGAACTGCAGGAATTTTGCATCTTGCAGGGCTGGACTCTGGCTTTCCACGACTTTTCAATATCAGAAAAAACCCAACCCTAAACACTAAAGCACTGAGTTCTTAGCAGCTGAAACCTTGATTCTTTTAAATTGATAATTTGAATTATTGGAATAGAGTAATGGGTTCACTGTTTTTAAGTCTAGGAATTTAGTAATGATATTGATATTAAAACTAAGGTCTCATTACTCAGCTATGATAAACAACCCTGCAGTTTCCAGGTTTGGTCCAGAGGCCATCAAAATCTATGAGCCACTCAACTTTAACAGCTGTTCTAACACAAAATATCCTGCAGCAGCGGGAGCAGCAGCCTCAGCCTTACTTACTAAATTTAAAGGAGCCATTTTGGAGAAAATTGCTCCAAGTGTTGCCCACTTCAAAAAGAGACACAGGATTACAAGAGGACCCAAACTTAATAAAAATTTATTTTACTTTTATTTGTTATTACTGCATTTTACTTTTTTTCCGAAATGTTGGTGATAGAGCAGCTTTTCTTTCATAGAAATACAGGAACACTGCCTTGGTCACCTGCTTTGAATTAAAAGCATTTCTATGCATATACTGTAGCACCCTGCACTTTTATTGTTCACTTGTGTGTGAAACGTATTCCAATGAGAGAAATACTAAGGCATAAAACTTTTCCTGCTCTCCCTGGGGAAGAGCAGAAAAGGAGAGCACTGCTGTGCAGGCTGCAGAGGCTACTCAAAGCTCGCTTGTGCACTCAGAGCTTCCCCCTCACCAAACAGGGCCAGGAGGGACCTGCAGCCAAAAGCTAACCCAGCTAAGTCAGTGACATCTTCGTAATGGACAGGTCTCTGACTTAGCTTCTTAGAAAAGTGGTTTAACCCAAGACTACAAAGATTCACTGGCCAAAAAAATCTCTCATCAGAGCAGCCAAGAAAGAAATCAAATATGCAGAAGTCCTTACTACAGTTTGTGTGTTCTTCTCCTGTCTCTTCATATAATTTGATCCTGGAAAGCATCTTCTACCTAGGCAACAAAAGACCACCAAATCTGTCTCTTGACAGTATATAGCACCTTTATTTGTCCCTGAGAGCTCTGACATCCTTAGAGATCAGCATCATCTTTGCCATTTGCTGCAAAAATTCTTCATACAACTTTTCTTACTAAACAAACTGTTCAAATCTTGCAAAATCGTCTGATTTCATCCCCATAAAAACAGATGCACATTTGGCAAAAGTGGATAGGCTTTTAGAGAAATTTTAAGTTTTTTGACAAATAAATCCACCTCCAATTCACACTATGACTGGATTTGGACAGTTGATATTCTTATAACATCCAAAACTTCATGAAGCACACAGCACAACTACATGTAAAAATGCATCCCTTTTCAAGGCTCAGAACAAAAGCGCCAAAATCTGAATTGTCTTTCATAAATTAATTGAAATTCTAAACAATTGTTTAAAAAATAAGTTTTTTAGAGAAGGTTGTGAAATTGAATTTCATTTGGTATCTAGAAGAGAAACTCACTTGGAGACATATGCTTACAAACAAAAGCAATCCTATAGTGTTCAGTAGAAAAACTCACAGAGTCAAGTCTAGTAAGGCCAAATCTATTACTGCAAAACCAGACAGCTGCTGGACAGAACTGAAGGAACTGGAAGCTAAAGGGGAGGAGGTAGCAGTGTTATGCTAAGGAAAACAAGATTGTGACTACCAGATTTGAGCACAACCACTTCTAAAAGTGAACACTTCTTTTAGCTAACAGAAAAATAAGCCAAAAGACACAAATTTCCTCACCCACCTCAGATAATCCCATAAACACTGGATTAAATTTCCTGTTATAACTCCTCCTTTTAATGCCTTGCCGTTGATGTTCTGTCTCAGAAACTGCTGCTTCAAGTTCTGCTTGTCCATGATGCCATTAAAACTGCATCTATCACATTATGAAGATCACAGTGCAAAGTTTAGAAATGGAAAAGGTACAAGCCACATTTTAGAGCTTGCCCTCCCATTCAAAAAGATCTCTGCAGATAGAAATGAACTGTGGCAAAAATTAACAATGTTTTTAAAACACAGCATCATACAAATAGCTAAGTATGTTTGCTTCCTTCAATACTTCTGTCAACATAGATATGTCAGATTGGTATTTCTGCAAGGTTTATATATAAAGAATCAGTCTTCTGTAACTGGTTTCCTCTGGCCTTCCAGTTTTATATTTGACAATTAATAATTCCTAGGCATTTTATGTAAGAACAACATTTCTTTCCCCTAGTCTGAAATATTAAATCTAACTTATACTGAGAGTACAACAAATCAGACTGCTTCCACGCAGATCTAAAAGCACCAGATCAATATCGTGTACCTAAAAGTAATATATTTTGCATAAAATGACATATTAGCACAATGTCATTTGGACCATATGTTTAACTTTGTGGAAGCAGCTTATTACAGAGGAAATTGAGGCAACCTATTTATAATTCTTAACTGGTGTTTTGGGACAAAACTATTGTTTTGAAGGTGTAATAGTTTCCAAACCCTTGTTAGAGCTCAGAAAAGTAATTTCAACACTAATAAACCTGACTTTTAGTTTCATTTCACTTCACTATGTAGCTGTCAAGGGAAATGTACACTTAACCATGCCTGCAGACTGGTTTACAGTAGGGGCCTTTTTTAAAATTAAACCAGATATCTAAAAACTATAGCTCAATCTAGGATAGGGATTTTCAACTCAGCATCTCAAAACACTTGGAAAGGCAGCTAAAACCACGCTGTCCCCACTGAAAACCACAGAGGATTATTTAGGAATATTGTCATTTGAGCAGCCCCAGGGGACAAAATGGAAACTGCAGCAGGCTGTACCTGCCTACTTCACGTCCATGCCACAGACACTGACTCAGCCACCTACACAGCTACTAAATTACCCACATCTCCATTGTTTCCTCCAAGGGCTCTTCTTCTTCCACAAGTTCTCAAATGTTCTTTATTGCAACACTGCACATCATTAGCAAAATCTGCTCTAGCACTAACTAAATCATCTGGAGGATTCTACAGAAACTTCCAGTGCTTTACTGGCTTTCTTGGCTGGGAATATTAACATTTTTTAAGGTCATCTTTGCCCTGTGTAAACCAGCAATCATAGCTGCCACACCTCCTCCATTACACTTCATACAATCATTTCCACTTCACCACTCTGCACCTTCCTACTCCCATTTTGGCTCTCTCACTTCATCAACTTAAAAAGCTCTTCTTAAAATAACAGGTTAGTAATGAAACAATGCATGATTATAGTCTCTATATTTAGCTACATAAATAACAGAGAAAAAAAAAGTGCTTAAAACATTTGCATCCACTTTGATTTCAGCCAGTAAAATCAAACTGTCCTCTAAATATATGAATAATACTGAATATGTACTTTCTCTCATCCATTTGTTTCCAATAACCTCACAGATACTTAAAAATATTTTTCCCCTGCCCCTTGCAGGTAAACATGCCTCCTCTCAAACGAAAGTTATCAACAGTTACCATTATCTTTCACTTGTCTGTTCTATTACATGGTACTACAACTAACTGCCAACAGCTTCCCTAGGATTATCTGCATGATTTTTGAAAAGTTGGTTCAAACATTGTTAGTCTCCTTCTCTGAAATTGTTATATTTAAATATTGCTATGTTTAAAAAAATTTTCTGTTGTGGTGGTTCATTTTCTTTTTAGTTTAAAAATCCCAAATATAAAAATAATTGTCCTTAAAGCAACAGCTTAAAATATCTAAATGCTGCTAATTTTGCTAAGTAAACCAGAGGAAACCAAATGTTCTTTTTAAAAAATACAGATGTATTGTTCTAAATATAAAATTGAAAGCAGAAAAAACTGCCTAAGACCTTGATATTCCCAAGGGGCAGGTTTATGACCCCATGTGCACCTACAGATTTTAGCGTTTGCACAGTCAACAATTATGTTTCAAAACATAATGTTAGCAATATTGTACTATATACCTCCATTCCATAAAATACTTATTTTGCTCAGAGTAATACCACTGTAGAGAATGTGTGCAAGTACTAGGGACCAGTACAAGTAAAGTCATTCCTTAATATGACTGTGGCTGAACATGGGAAGAATTCAGTTCAGAGAAGATCCTGCTGTGCAGGGACTGCGGTACTGACGCGCATTTAACAGTCACATGGCAGCTCTAAATGGTAACTCTGTGATTCATCATGTGAAGAAAACAGCAGTGATAGCAGGTCTGGACAACTCTTATTTTCTTTCTGTAAACTCTTGCAGAGTCTCTTAAGAAGTGGCAGGGGTTAGATAAGTCTAGAACTTTTGAGAAACTGAATGAGAACTCCATAGACAAAAGTGTACTGCGAAAGAGTCTGCACCATCATCATTCTCTGCTGCCTCAACATATCCAGCACTCGTGGGATGTCCAGCATCTGGAAGAAGGGAACAAAACATTACAAGTGACTGGAAACTGGCTTGCACTTTCCCAGCAGGAGGTTCAGAGCAGTACCCTAGTGATCTAAAGACAGAATCAGCTGTTCTAATTTCAGCTCTGACAATTCATTGCCCTTGTCTGCAGTAAGGACTGCACTACACCACTGGGAAATATGGTAAAGTTACCTATTTCATGGGGTATTGGTCTTCACAAATCTAATGGCTGAAAAAGTCTGTCACAGTGGTAGGAGAGGGATGCATAATGAAACCATATGTTTGTTGTGTTTCAGCTGACATATTAATGAACATTTTACAGCTGTCCACTTCTGGCTAGAAGTCAATAGGACTGATTTTATTGTATTAAACTACCGCTCTGTGCTCTACTAGAGACTGATACTGCAGATACACTGCACTTAGGAACAAAATAACAAGTACAGAGACTGGCTACAAAGCATGTTCTTGAACATTATCCATTCTAATTAAGGCAAGAAAACGAAAAGTCGGGGTGAAATCCTGAAATACGCTCGGTGGCCTAGGGCATACCTTGCTCCACTCAATGACTCAACATCTTAGGGAGTCAAGAGTCCAAATGAGCATTCCAGTGCCTGGTGAGCATGTGGGCAGCTCTGGAAGATTATTAATTTCTGTTGAATTCCCAAGAGCCATTCCAAGCACAGTCGCAAGGCCTCTCCCAACGGCTGCTCAGATGAACAGCCATAACATATTTTAGGCAGGCTGTTTACTCTTGTATTACCTAACATTATTTACAGCACAAGAAAGACAGAGGGCTCACCTCATTGTGTTCCAAGCACGCAATCATGATCTCTGACAGAATGACCACTCCTGTCCGGCCCACGCCCGCACTGCAGTGCACCAGCAGGGGAGGATTGGAGCTTTTAGGGTCTGCTGTGCTGTTCGTATGGCGCCGCACTGACTGTATCTCCTCCAAGTACGCTATTGCGTTCAACAAGATAAGAATAATTAATCTGGGACATGAAGCCCCTTAATAATCGACATGCCACAGAAAAATTATACATTGTATGAATCACAAGTCATACCCCAACCATAGCAATACAGATCTATAAGGATCACCTAACTTTTGTAAGGATTTCCTCGCCTTGTTCCCCTATCCCTACTAAAGATGGCTTGTGGCCATCTTGCTACTGCTGCACCATATTCAAAATATAGTGTGGGGGGTGCAATTATGTTTTATTCTATATGGACTTCTGGTAAATTATTTGCTTTAGACAGGAGGAGTCACTTTAATAAACTGTCAGGCATATTCCTGCAAAAAATACACTTCAGTATCTCTTGCTAGTGTGAATAAACCTTTTACATACAATGGAATGCCTGGCATACTTGTCAATAGTATCTTCATATACAGCAGCCATTTTAGAAGGTATTAAAAAAACACCACAAACCACACCCCAAAACAAAGCTATTGAATACAACTTACATAAAAATCCCTTTAAATCTTCTGGACAGCCATGCTCTGGCCAGTCGGTGTACTGCAAATGCCAAACCGTTCTCTCCTGTCCTGTGAGAAGATGTTTAATCTTCAAACCTGTAGTTGCATAGCAGCCTGAGTCGGTACGGAACCGTGTGGTGATCTTAAATCTTCCATATGTCACAGTGTTGTGTCTTGAACCAAGACGTGGCCAGTATCTGAAGCTTTTTTCTCTCCCACTTTCCTTAAAAGTAGAACACTTGCTTAACAAGAAACCTCAGAACATTCATACAACTAATGTTCCTGTCGTAACAACTCTATCTCTCCTCTACTTAGTAGTAGCGAGTTACGGCCTCTTACTGAGAAAACCAACTTTCCAGCAGAAAGAGTTTGCAAATTCATTTTTCTGCCAAAGAAATCAAGACAGAAAAGGGTCACGAGAAACCTATCTTTGATCAGTCTATTTGTTGGAGCAAAGATCCCCTTCCTCTAACAGATTATAAAAAAAATAATAAATCATTGTGGAGTTTCTGTGAGAAATATGACTCAATTTATACTCACTTCCTCTGCCGTCACCATAGCTATGATCGCAATCCCTTGTTCCCAGATCATCTGCCAGAAATCCTGACATGTATTTTGCAAAGGGCCCTGTGTGGCAATGTAATCCCACTCTATGCCACCAACAGAGATCTGTAAAAAGAAAGACATTAGATCAGTAATTATTGAAAACCCTCTCTCCAGTTCTAATGTCAGCCATTTGAAGGTGCACAAAATGAAAAAATACTGCAACACCACAGAAGTAGGAACCCATTGTCAGTTATATCTGCCCCATTTTTTAGCTGCACCTTGTCACATTAGATGCAGAAGAGACACAATTGTAGAGGTACATATCTAAATAAATGCTTTTTATATCAAAAGCATAATGTATAACTGAGAAAACAAAATTGCATTTCTCTTCTGTGAATTTAAGGTATTTTAACAAATTCAGGTTTAGAGAAGCTTTCATACTCTGGTGCTGCAAATATTATTACAGTACTAGTTGTTATTTCCTGAAAAAAATATTATCTTGCTTGAGAAGGGTCAACATTTGTGAATGAAGCAGGGAAAACACGATTCCATGTCAATATACAAACAGATTTATTTAAAAAAGAGCAACACCACTACAAGTGCTGCTTTGACAATTTCAACTCTTTTCAGAAAAAGCACGAAGCCAACTGTAGCTGCACTTAGTCCTGATAAATGTATTGAAAAAATAATGAACTGTCTTTAAGGTTCTTGAAGTCACCCTTTAAATTCTTTTAAACAGAGCTTGAAGAGCTAAGGTTGGGGAAAGAGGGCAGTTGAAAGTTTTGAAAAAGCCAATTTCAAAACTGGCAGTTCCTCTAACCATCCAAAAAAGCTTAAGCTAGGAGCTAGCTTACTGCCTATTGTGAATACAGTCTGAGAGTACAGAAAAAGAAACAATGATTGTCACTGCAGCTCAAAAATATCATAGTCATTGCAGAGGATCCCAATTTGTTTTAAACCTATTTGCATCCTTAGGTCTGGGAAGAACGGACATGCCTTCTGTTAGCAGCAATCCCCAGAGAGGGAACACAGAAAGGAGATGGTAGCTCAAATCAACACAGAAGCAAAATGCAGAAGATCCCTCTAATAATTAACCTTCCATTATTCTAGGTGATTAGGAAAGCAGGTTCCTGCTTTCCCCAAAGAAACCTCTGGAGAAGAAAAGAGAGAGAGAGAGATGAAGGGATTGTCACTCACCTTAGCAAACCAAAATTGATAGCCAAATGCATTTTTAGTTACCACATGAACTGGAAGTTTTTTCTCCAAGAGTATTTCTCTCACCTTGATATGAGATGCATTGATGTAACCCGTGTTATTTTCTTTGGTTGGGACCAGCTCCACTCTGGTATCATCATAAGGAAGCACATCCTGGAAGCGGTTTCTCTCAGCGTTCTCAGGCAGCCGAGCTATTGAGCACTCGCCATCGATCAGCCTTTTCTTCTGCACGCGCTCGTATTCAGTGAACACCATCCCCTGCTCCAGCCGCTGCTCCAGAAGTTTACACTGCAAGACAGAACACAGATAAACATACAAAGTCACATCCTGAGGTGAGTCTGTTTTAACTGAGAGTTCATGAGGGATAAAATGTAGGTACTTTCTTCTCCTACATACTTCTTCAGTGCTTTTCTGGCTATTAATGCTTCCACAAACATACCAGAATAAATTAGGGGCAACCCTAACCAGCAGGAATTTTGTTCAAATGAAAACTAAGGAGCCTGTTACACTTCACTAGGTCAAAAAGACTTATGTGAATACTGCTGGTAAAGGAAAATTTACTTCATAGTTTCTGTAAAGACAGTACAGCTGGGGAGAAAAAATTGGCCAACCAGACAGCAATGCCATACTGCATACTGCTTCAAATAACTTTGATCCACCTGCTCAATATAGCAGCTAGATGACATAATCTGAAAGGTCTCCATTAACCCTATAATATAAAAAACCACCAAAAATAATAATAAAAATTTCACAAACTTAGTTGTTAGGATGGAGGAAAACTAGATTTTTCTTACAGCAGGAAAGCTGCCTAAGAAACTCGCTGCAGTTTCTAATAGTGTAATTCAATCTTTTTTATTTAATAAACTGGTCCCTTCTCCCCTTCATTCTTTCAAAACCAAGTTGTTTCTAAATCATAAGACACTTCTGGAATTTCTGCATCTCTTTGCCAACAATAAGAAGGAATAATATGTAAGATTTCAGCCAGAAAATTTCATCTATGTCACATATTCCCAGATTCTTACAGCAACTGCTCTGTGGTATCAGGTCATAGAAGTGTCTTATATCAAGAAAGTATGCCAAATGTTGCAGATGAAGGTGTAAACTTCCATCATATGCAATTTGCACAACAATATATCAACTGTACAAACTCCTTTATTATCCTTAGGCTAAATTCACATATTTAAACTGATAATAACATGAAGCTGAGCAATGAAACAGGCACTAAACCAACACTAAACTTATCTTCTCAAATACCTGCACTCTGGACTTCCTTTTATGTCACATGTCTACTTTGCATTGTCTCTTCTTAACTGTTCTGGGAAGTACTCCTGTTTCATGGTATTTATTCAACTCTACGTGACTGCCTGAAGAGAAAGTGCAGTGACATCTGTCAGGGTAAGTCTGACTTTGTCGTGACTTAATGGTTTCTTCCTTGCCACAATGCTTTGGGGAGAGCAAGCTGAATACAAACACAGCTGACTCCAGTAAAGGTCAACCCAGAAAGAGGGGATGGCTCTAGGTAAGAGGAAATAACCAACAGAGGCACTAAACCTGTGTCTCAGTAACAAAATGTTAGCTTTTGTCCCTTAGCATCTTAAGCTACGTATATGTAATTTAACACAATTTTTACTGAGTGATTTGCAACTAATTTTCTTGGTCTGTTCATTTAGACTGCAGCTGGTGAGAGCAGGACTTCCTTCAGGTGCTAATCCCTAGATTAGATCCCTAGTGACTAGAAACAAAATTGAGCTAGAGGGGACCTGCAGCTGAGGGTGCCCAGCCATGCTCAGAATTGGATTCTATAGAGACCACTGGTTGCAGAAGGGGCAATAATCATCGTAGAATTTGGTGCATCTAGTTGCTCCCTGGTCAGATGTGTGATGGCAGCACTGTTCTTCATAGCCCATCACAGCCTGAATATTGACTGTATTTCACTTTTCTGCACTTCTTTAATGATATATGAGACAGGCTGTAGCAGAGTTGCTGATGTTTTTTATCCTGACACAAGCTGATGGAGTCTTATATTTCTCAAAGAATGATCCTCAAATTCTAGAACCTGATGTCCTCTCATGGATCTGACATCTTTTATTGAGTTTAAAATTCCTGCAGATCAAACAAGTCCCATCTATATTTGATGGGCTCTATCTGAAGATAAATACAGTCTGCACAAGTTGTATTCTGGGAATGCAATTTAACTGCAAAACTTACTCCAAACACCATATGAACTACGAATAATTGCAAATAAAATCAATCTCACACTCAGAATATTAAGTTTCATACCTTTTCACTCTGGAAAACCCAAAATTATGAAGGAAAACCCAAAATTATGAAGGAAAACCCAAAATTATGAAAGAAAACACAATGAGTTGCACAAAAATATATCAGTAGGTACTAGTTAATTTGCTTCCTTCCTGAATATTCAAAGGGTAAACTACAGCTGAATCACTGTCATCTTAAAGAAAAATCTCGGTTACACCCAATACTTCTAGCAATGACTTGTCAATCAGGAATCTTTTTATTTTGTTTCTGTTCTCAGCATTTGAGTTGCCTTAATATGAAGCATTTCATAGTCAATAAAATGTACCATTCATAATCATGCAATTTTGAAAAATTGCTGATGTAAATCAAGCATTAAAAAACTTCAACATACTCGTTCATCGTTTGTTGCTCTTGTTGATTCTTCCTTCCCCTCATCTGGCAGAGGCATTCTAGTCAATGCCAGTCCATTTAGGGCAGCTAGCTTCAGAGGCCCCATTTTTTTTGCATCGTTTTTATTCTTTTTCATACCCTGCAAAAGAAAAGCTAAAACTTGTAAATATTCTTAAATACCTGATGAAGTTATAAAGCAGAAACCAGATGAGTTCAGCTAAGCAAAAGATACTTTTCTGGCCCCTTCTGTGAACAGCTCTGACCTTTTTCTTTGATAAACACTGAGAGGTTAGGGTGGTGGGACTACATTCCTCCAAGGACACAACACAAGTCTGTCTTCATTCCAGACAGGTTAATGAAACTGCATGAGAATGACAAATATTGTTCTCTACAAAGCTCATGACTGAGGGTGTGAGGTGGCAACTTTAGATAATTAACATTCTTGAACAGACCTGGGATCACTTCCAAAACCCAAAAATACATAAAAATTATTCCTTACTGGACTATTCAGTTTGCAGGCACTTTTCTTCCCCACAGTCAGCCAGTGACTATATACCTTTAAGATATTTGGCTATAGCTAAGTGTTTTTACTAAGTTTACAACAAACTTGACGTACAAGATACGAACACAGAACTGCAGACAGATTTGAGTCCTGGACTGGGCCATGAATCTAAATTATGGAATTACCATCCATTATATGATGAAAAATATCAAAGGGGGATTTCTATGAAAGAATCAATTCAAATTATTCTTTTAAAAAGTGTAGCAGGAAACTTCATAATTCCTGCCATTGTTAAGTTTAATAAAAATACACTGAAAATATGAATGCATGCATATACTGCTTGAATGATAACCAATGCTTTCAAAAGTTAAATGGTGGTAAAAAATAGGAAGACAAAGCTAAGAGAATGAGACTGCATTTAAAAGTGAAGTAAATACAAACACAACAATAAAAGTTTGAAAAGCAAAATGTGCAAGCGTTGCTAGGGGACAGCTTTGTAACTAGGATATTCATTTCAATTATGAATACAGAAAGGTAATGTTCTGTGTTATGCAACAACACTCTTAAATGCTTCTGAACTAGAAACTATGTTATGAACACTTTCAATGAAAAAGGTCTAATATTATTTTAATTTAAAGGTTGATAGGAACATGTCATAACTACAGTACTGTCAAAAGGAAAAGCATGGTATGATTTTGGTAGGCACATTACTGTCTGAAAATATATCTAAGTGTGGATACAAGGAGGAAGGTATTCTTTTTTCCCCTATATTCACATTAAAAAAAAAGGAGAAAGAAGATGTAGAAAAACATACATAATTATAAAATGAATTTAAGCTGATAGAGATTGATTTCATTGTGTTCAGCTCCATGTATTTGAATATGACAGAGATAAACTTGTGACAGTAGTAACTATTTCAATACATAGCTTTTGCATAGGTTAGTTTTTTGCAGTATTTGCTTTTACCAAAGCAGTACAATTATATAGCAGCTCCCCTGCAGTCCAATTTGTGCAGAAAACTATTTGACACTAACTCAGGTATCAATTGATTTTAAAAGGCAAAATAATAATAAAAAATGGTCTGCCACTTTTAGCACCTGAGATCTGCCACAAAATACATAAAACTGAAGAATAGTCTAAAGCAAAGTGGGCACTAAGGAGTGCCAGTGGAATTGTGCAGTCCACACAGACCTTGATGTTTCTATGAAGGGGGAATTATAGGAAAGGTGAAACTTGCGGTTTTTTATTATTTATGGTGTCCTAAGATCGAAGTAGGAGAAAGAGATATGACAAAGCAACAAATACCTTCAGTGGGATAAAAACAGCTTGAAGAGAAGGCAAAAGGGAAAGGATATGAAAAAGGGAATAAATGAAGGAAAGAAGAGAGTGCAAGGAAAGAATTTATTTCTTAATGCGTCAGGTTCCCTCTAAGGTCAGAAGAAGCAGGCAAACAAATTTTCTAAAAAGTAAACATTTTGGCTACATATCATTTTTCAGTGAGAGGAAGATGAGAAAGTTGAATGGAAAGAGTTGCTTCTGCTCCAGATAAGAAGTAGGGCAGAATAGGGATCTAGAACTGATTTTAAATTAGCTCCTTCTAAAGTTCCTGGCCAGGTTAGGTTTTCAGATGGATGAAGACTGCCCAGCTGGATTTGTGTGGGTGGACTAAACAAACAGAACTCATGCATGGCAGAGAAGACAGCTAAACAAAATTAACCAGGGAAACAGAAATGTAAAGGTCAAGCTTAAGGTAGCTTTTAATTCATACATTTTAAAAGCATCTCAGGCTAATTAAAAGAAATCCAAACCTCAAACAAAAACAACAATCAACTGCTATAGACAACCCAGAACAAGACAAATATTATCCACTTACACCTAGAGGGGGAAGGCCTTCCACAATATTCTTCTTCCCAGACAAAAGATCGGACATGGGTCTCTTCTTTACTGAATCTTTCCTTACTCTGTATCTCCCTGATGTTGTAAGATCAGATTCTGACATAGATGGAGTAAGCAGTCCTTCCCCTCTTCTCTGTACCTGGTTTTCTACTAGTAAATGAACAGAGCCTATATCTTTCATTCTCTTTTCTGCCTCTGTGATATGCAATTTAGGCTCAAGAATATGCAAAGGGCCAGCGGATGAAGCAACAGAGCTATAAGGGTAGTTTAGTACAGAATCATGAGAATAACCTCCCATAACAGATGAAAGCTGGGTTTGATCTTCAGGGAGAGGAGAAAGACTTGTACTGGCCTTATTATCTTCTTCAAATTCTTCCTCTTCCTCACTACTGTGAATCAGCATAGTGGCATCTGAAAGGGTTTTCTTGTGATCACAATTCACGCATTCTTCTTGCTCACCTTCTTTCTGCTTCGTTCTCTCCATCAGAATGTTGGGTTGTGATCCTTCTGAGATAACTCTTGGAAGAGCCACATCTGCTGCAGAAGCTGACATGGTCCTCTCTTTAATTCTTATTCCTTCAAAGCTGGGAGTCAAACCTGCAATTTCAATACTGTTCCTTTTCTGAAGCTGAGCATGGCGTGCCGATGTTAGAGGTTCACTGACTTCCTGAAGAGAATGTGCCACAGGCAGGCTGTCTTCCTGAAATGTCTGGACAGAATGGTGCACTCGCCTTGTGATAAGATCTGGATTGCTGCTGCTGATGTAGATGTGCCGTGAAAGGTCTGGAGTACTATTTGCAGGTCTTGGGTAGGGGTATGGGGGAGGTGGTCGATAGACTTGAGTCTTCATTATATTTGGTGCTGGGTAATCCTGAGACTGGAGCTGCACATTTGTCAGCTCAGGCACACTGACTGCCCCAACAACTGGGCGCTTTTCAGCAGGATAGGGATAGGGGGATGGGCTGTGGAAGCTGTAGTTCAGGTTAAATGGATAATGGTTAGACTGCGGGGCAGCAAAGTGGGCATGCTCTCGAATTTCAGGCTGACTGTAAACTAAGGCATCAGGCCTGCTGTAAGCATATGTGTTGCTGATGTTAAGATTTCTCATTGAATGACTCTGCCTGTCTGTGTGCACCATCCCCCTGTTGAGCTGTCTCATCACAGTCTCATAGTCTGGCGTGGGACGATAGGAAGGTGGTATTAGTGCACTATGTCTGTGTGATGGGACATAATCAGTTCTGAGGACATCACTTCCAGTAATGCTTGGGTTAGAGGACATGGGGGATGGCTGCAAGTAATGCTGTGGATTGTTCAAGGAGTTTGTGCTGTGTGCACTATAGACACTCCCATTGCGGATCCGACCACTGTAGTCATGAGGGGCTCTATCCAAGCTAGTCTGAGAGTGACAGTAGTATCCATTCTGATTGCCCACAAAGAGGTTATCTGAAAGTAAAGTTCAAGAACAATCTTTATGCCTAGGACATCAAACAAAGTTATCCTCTATTAAGCTGTAGCTAAGGCAATGTTTGAGATTTTCAAAACCTGTTATTCTTAGCTATGTATTGAAATGGGAAGAAAAAAAACCCAAGCCAAAATCCCAGCTTTTCTGTTGCTGTCAACACCCAAGGTATATACACCAGAATAACCCATTATATTTCTTTCAATCCTGAAAATCCCTATGGGAAAATACCATTCTGTTTCTTCTGTTAAGGATAGGTTTCTTAAGTTTCAGTTCAAGATAAACGAAGTCCATATTAATCTTAAACCACACCACTGAAAAAAATTAATATCTACACTAGGATTTGCACTAATGTAATCAGTTTGAACAGCAAAGAAAGAAATGGAAAAAAACCCCTCAAAACCCAAAAACAACAAAAAAACCCAAACAAACATAAAAAACCCCAAAACCACAAAAAAAACCCCAAAACAAACCCAAAAAACCCCCAAAACAAACCCAAAAAACCCCAAAACAAAACAAAACAACAAAACCCCCCAAAAAACCAAAAATACCAGCAAAAAACTAAAAATGGCTCCATAACAAGCAAACAAAAACCCTTGCTCTTCTTTCTTCTACTCCTTCAGGACATATGTAGATATAGCACCAGAAGACCTCAAAAAAAAACCCAAATGAACTTTTCTCCAGAAATTTTGGAGGCAGTTGAAGCTACCACCATTTATTATTCACACACACATATATACCTACAGTGTAAAGAAAATGGTCTAACAGTTTATATGTACAAGGTATATTTAATAATTTTAATTACTACTTCACTGGATGTACAAATTGGCAGTCTCCAGAGAAGAACAATTCAGTCATTGATGTAGATGCCTTCATGACTTAACTGTTTGGGTTTGCCAAAATAATTGCTACATTTATGTTAATGAATTTGCTGACAATAAAAATTTGTTTTATGAAAAAAAATGTTCAAAATAGGAGACTTGTAATAGGAAGTACCCAGAAATTCTTGCAACACTAAACTGCAAAGAATTCAGTTACATTCTGAATGCAGCTGAATACCTGTATTTCATTCAGACCTGTGTAGCTGTTTTGGTAGAAAATATGCTTAATCCCTTTCCAGTGAGCTGGCTTTTTAGAGTGCTATTTATCCAGCAGATTTATATGTCTGGAAAGGTCCTATCAATCTTGAGGAGACTTTGCAAAAGATTAGATTCAGCCCTTCAGGGCAGAAACTTAGTTAATTAAACACACAATATGTAACAATTAAAGTAATGAGAGTAAGTAGCCATGACTCTGCTGTAAACTGCTAAGATAAGGAGCCTACATTGCTTGAGAATATTGCTTAAGTTTTGCTTGTTTTTTTTCCTTTGTTTCAATCAAATATATACCAAGTCCATAACCTGCAAACTTCTTTAGCCTTTGAATTCCTCAACACCTTTTAGTCTAGCCAACTTATCTCTCTTCTTGCATTCTGGATTTAATTCTTTTTTAATGTTTTAGTTGTATGAATTGTCTTGGAGCAATCTCTTTGCAGCTATTAAGACCAATATTGACAAGGATCTCCCTGTGCCAATACATACCAGTTTGATACATGAGCCAAAAAAAGCGATAGGTTAAACTCACACAAGACACCTCAGTCTACAATTGCTGTGCATGCTATCCTAACCCAAATTTCTCATCTCCCATAGGAGAGGACATGGAGGAGGAACAGTGGAGGAAACTGGGGTTGTTTAGCCTGGTGAAAAAGAGGCTCAGGGAGAACCTTACTTGCAGTGAGGTGTGTTTGTGTCCTCCCAGGTAACAAGCGGCAGGACAAGAGGTAATGGCCTCAAGTTGCACTGGGGAAGGTTTAGATAGGATATTAGGAAATTTCTTCTTGGAAATTGTGATGAACACCGGAACAAGCCAGGGAAGTGGTGGAGTCACCATCCCTGATACGTAGATAGAGCACCTGAGGACATGGTTTAAGTGATGGATTTGACAGTGTTGATGGTTGGACTTGATCATCCTAAAGATCTTTTCCAACTTAAACAATTCTGTGATTCCATGACTGTATTTCTCATTAGCTTAGGCGACTTGAGTAGCAGCAAGCACTTCAATGACTGTTCTGGTACAAACCTACCCCATGTTCACTTATTAATTTATTCAGCTATAGCTAAAGTAACTACAAATACAAATTGTAGTTTTTACCTTCTAAAACTGTGTAGTGTGGCCATGGATTTAAAGAACTTACCTTGGGAAGATGCATATGGTTCACTATAATGACCATTGTAATGTAGCTGAGGTGGTGGAGGCATCATATAAGGCTGAGGCTTGGGCTACGAAAGCAAACAGCTTACTGTTACTTAAAAACTCATTATTCATTTTAAAAATAATTATTGTAATTTTTTAATACATAATTTATAGCTATATATACATATACATGTATAATATACATATTATATATACTACATATAATATACATATTATATATACTACACACATAGTAATAATATGCATGATATA